>CM060702.1:355000-577500 GCA_030686995.1 Artemisia argyi
TATTTAAAGCTACAACATCTACGACATATAAAGATTATTCATCTCATTTAAAAGTTCATGGAGCCGGGCACTTGACTGACAAGCGTGATCCTCAGGATTCCTTGTCATTTCTAACTCCATTTCCAGCGCCTTTATTCTTGCCTTCAACAACTTGTTCTCATTTTTTATAGCAACGCAGTTTGAGCAATGCGTTGAAGAAGAGGCTTGATTAAAGTGCTCTGCTTCAAATTCATCTTTCCACTTGAAGTATCGAAACCCATAGTTTTTTGTACCTGGCTGTTACATGTTAGGAAAATAATAAGAAATGTATTTTTAACAAACAAATTATTTACATAACTAAGCAAACGTATGATTAATTACCACTGAAAGAGGACATGCATAAAACAGTCGCCCACAACTACCATCTTGCCAGGATTTCCGTTCTACAATAAATCCTCTATTACATCGGCACCAGAAAGGATTTCTTTGGCTCATCTGACCAAAGAATTTGCATAATAATTTACATCATCAATCAATAATGTTATTACTAATTTAAACAAAGTAATAATAAAAAAATCATCCGAATTACATAAATAAGCAGTTAGAGTTCAAAGGTTTGTCAAATAACATACATATTGAAAATAAAGACATACAAAGGCAAACTACTATCAAGATACTAACTATGATACTAACTACTATCACTGTCCACCTGCTCCAGCAACTTCTCTATCTCTTTCATCCTCTTCTCAAAAGACTCTAACTGCTCTCGAAACTCTCATCACGTTACTAAACCTTTTTTTTAAATTATGTTTTCAAATCCGAGCCTTTTTCGGCGATGACGAAAGCCTGAACTTGGACTTTTTTTGTGTTTGTGTTTTTTTGCTTGTGTTACTGGTTTTGCTTGGACAAAAACCTGCACTTAGACTTTTTTCTCGTGTTACTTGTGTTGATTGTGTCAAAACCTCCACTTGGCACTTTTGTTGCTTGGGAAAACCTGGACTTGGACAAACCTGGACTTGTGTTTGCTTGTGTTGCTTGGGAAAACCTGGACTTGGACACAACCTGGACTTGACTGTGTTGGACAAAACTATGACAACAAAAGGATAAAAGGACACAAAAGGACAAAAAAAAAATTACAATAGTACCTACCATATAGGAGGGTTTGGTACTTGCCTCCCATAGGGAGGGTTCAGTTAGTTGCTCCCTTTTCCTAATTTATGCATAACTTTTATCCACTGCTCTAATTAAATCGCTATTAAATTAGATCTTGGTTAGAGTATCTCCAAGGTTAGCTCAAATAGTTCCTTCTGCACTAAAAATAGTGCAAAAACTAGAAAAAGAAAAAAAAAATCATAATATCTCAATACAATGAATAATACACACAAAATGCACTAAATATAGTGCATTAATTTTCATTGCACTAAATACAACTCCCTCCGTCTCATATTAAGTGTCCACAATGAAATCTTTGGATGTCCCAAATTAAGTGTCCACTTGTACCTTTCAACCAATAAGATGAGAGTTTAGTAGGTAAAAGTAATATTTGATTAGTGGAGAGTTTAGTTAGTGAAATCTCCTAAAACTTTGTGCATTATGAAAGTGGACACTTAATATGGGACGGAGGTAGTATTCATTAATATTTTTTTTGAATGGCGAAATAATATAAAACAAGCTAGAAAGAAACTAGCATCTTATACAAAGAAATGCAACATTAGGTTTTGAAGCCACAATGTCTATGGGATGTTATGTTTTTTACATCTACTCGAAAACCAATGTTATGTTAATAACTCTTTTTCATGGTTGAATCTTTGAACACCACTCCGTTTCGAAACCTCCAAATACACCACACTATAGTATATAGAATCACCTCTAGGATTCTCCTTCTTTGAACACCAATCGATTCCAACCAGCTAATCGTCGAGGAGATGTTATCAAAACCAGGCATATTCAAATCACACCATCTCAATACCGTTCTCCAAATATGAACCGTCGTATCACATTTAAAGAAAGTATGATCCGAAGATTCAATCTCCTTTTTACATATAGAGCATAACACAGATGGGATATCAATGTGTTTAGCAGCAAGGTTCATTCTCGTTAGCAACCGATCTCACATAAGACGTCACATCATTATATTAACTTTGATCTGGACATTGCTACACCATCTTGTGACAATATTACCTATTGAAGAAAAAAAAAAAAAAAAAAAAAAAAAAAAAAAAAAAAAAAAAAAAAAAACCTAGAGTCAATTATCTACCTCGCACTACGCACCGAGAATATTCCATCCAATTCAAACTCCCATTTCCATTTGTCATCTGTATCAGTGAAGTTTACGTTCATTAACATAGCTAACATTTCCATCAATTGGTGCTCTATTCTGCTTCCACTTCTAATACTTCGATTCCAAGACCAAACCCACTGATCTTCTACCCAACGCTCAACAATGAAACATTCTTTATTCGACTCCATATCGTACAATCTGGGGAATTTATCTCGTAACCGATGATCGCCAACCCAAATGTCATTCCAGAAAGAAACATTACTCCCATTTCATACCTGTAAAGCCATCGAACCTAAAGGCATAATTTGTTTCTCATGCATTTGATCAACAACTTTAACAATAGACGCCCGCACTCCATTACCAGAATGTTTTCGATCGAATGTGCCAAAACCACCATCCCTACCATGAATGCTTTTAATCACTTTTGCCCATATCGAATCATGATCATTCAGAAATCTCCATCGCCATTTATATAAAAGAGCTAAATTGGAAGCTTTTAAACTATTTATACCCAACCCACCCTTGTCATTGTCATTTAAGGCCGTATCCCATTTAACCTAAGATGTCTTCCAATCATTATCACCTCCCCCCAGAAGAACGTAGCTCGATAGCGCTCTAACTCTTTTATCACTGATTCATTCAATTGAAACCACTAATTTTTATTAATCCTTTTATATTTTATACAAAACATAAAAATTAGTTTTTGTAAATAATATTTTTGTTAGTTTCATATCAATGTCATCAAAATGACCTCAATATTGATATATAGTACTTAATTTATATTTCTTATTTATTGCATTATCATGTATTTAATAGATTTTAAAGTACAATTAGTGCAAATATACGGTGTATACATTAAAACGCATTTTATTTGGTGCAAGCATATTCCAATTATGATACTTTTTTTGCACTGTTTTAATGTAATTATTTTGTGTCAACATTGGAAATGCTCTTAGCAGACATAGTTAAACAAGATTCGTGATAGTCTTTAGTGAATGGTCAATCGACACCCACGGGTGTACAAAGTTAGTGTTTCACCGCTGATTTGAACCTTTTAGCAAAATTACTATAATCAACTATTTTTTTTTCTTTTCTCCAAAATATTTTTTTCCCACTTTCACGAACGAAAAATTAAAATAATCAATTCATTATGAAACCTGCATTGGGGGTTAAAGGGGGATTTTAATCTAGTTTGGGGCGGGGCCCGTCCCGCTTCGCCGGAATAACATATACACATATACAAATATATTTATACCTATATAGTATTTCTTGGTATTTACACAATAAAAAAATATTACTTTAATATTGTTAATTATTATTTTTTCTTTGTAAGACTGCAAAATTGTTATTATAGAAACTCGTTTAGTGGCATATTTTTAAGTTTTAATTTTTTGCGATATAATTTATCATTATTTATGTATAATATTATCGTTGAAAACTTAATAAGACTTATTTGTAATTAATTATTAATAGGTTCTTAATTTTTGAGGTTATTGCTAACGAACTAAAAATAATAATAAATGTGAAATGGTGTAGCTTTGGTCGGGAATTTCACCCAAAAAAGACACTCCAATAAGATCCTTGATTAGTACGGGGTGGGTTTGAGAGAGCATCGTGCCCCGATGTGGATCAAAGCGAGTTTGGGGATGGGAATGGCCGCTCCGCCCCAAACCCGCCCCGTTGCCAACCTTAGTAATAACATCATTAAAGGGTGGATAAATAACCATACTCTTAATAATAATAATAATAATAATAATAATAATAATAATAATAATATTATTATTATTATTATTATTATTATTATTATTATTATTATTATTAGTAGTAGTGTCTTACAGTAAATTGTAAAGCCACTTTGATGCATTACTAACTCCTTGATCACCATGCTCTAGAACTTAATTATTTTATATGTTTATTAACAGCTACAAAGCACATGTTATAAATGATCATGATTATGTGAAACTACTACTTGATTATTCCACCTACTAAAACAAGGGAAAACATTCAAAAAGGTAGCAATTCTTTCTTTATATCTTTAACCCAAAGGGGAAAGCATATTTAAATAGTCAAATGACCAGAAAATGCACGAAAATAACCACTCCGTATTTACCACACAATGGACATGAAATCAACTATTAATAGGATTGTTAATTAGAGTAACTATTAACTTTCTTTCAATAACTATCAAAAACTAAGGCCGGGCGCACTAATGTCAGTCGAGTGAGGGTCGACCAAGGTCAGAGGAGGTCGCCCTTAGTGCAGCCATTTAAGTCGTCGAAGGTTGGAGGTGATTTGGGTCGAGATCACAACCAAGGTCGTGTGTGTGTTTTAATTAAATTAAAATGTATTTTTGTAGGGTTATTTTTTGTAGTGTAGGTCATCTTAATGTGGTTAAAAGTCGTATATAGGTTGTTGGAAAGAGAAAGCTGATATGACAGTAAAAAAAAGTCGTTGGGATCACAAGCGTGCCCAGCCTAAAGATGAATCCTTTCATTTAACTTTTATAACACCTCAATTTTTAAAGTAATACTTCTGAACATATTATATAGTTTGAAAGCTTAATTGTGATATGTTATAAGTTACTTTTAACTAGAAGGACCTTGAATGAAATATGATTTAACGGAAAAAAGGACCTTACCACTCAATAGAATGACTAACGAAGACTAACTAGGCCAAAGTAGTGAAAGTTGGGACGTTTGCCCAATTGTAATAGCTAGATAATCTCAGGGATTACTTTCCCTCCCCTTTAACCCGCGTGTGTTAGTGTGTGCTTGAGTCAAAGTGTGTGTGTTCTTCTTTTTTCAAAGTTAAAAAAATTCATCATTTGAGCAAGGAGGATTCTATTGCTTGGAATAGGGATATAAGTCTGAACTTGAGTACCAAAACAAGTTATAACAAGGTAAGAATTCATGAAACCTTATATTTATGTTTGGGCTTGAATTAACATCAAGGGTGTTGGTTAATTATCGTTTAGGAGGTTATAGAATTTCTTATGATGATTCCATGGGTAAATTATGATAGTTATGAATTTATAAGTTTTCGAAATAATCATGGAATCAAACAAAGTGGGAATTCATGTTATGGAATCACTAGTAATCAAATATTGGTGATAATGCTTAAAAGAATGATTTTATTAGAACAAGTTTTATGCCAAACACCCATGTTGTTGATGTTATGTCTAACTCAAGCTTTAAAAGAGAGGGTATCATGTTATGAATCAAGATCCATGTATGTGTTATAATTATATGCGCAAGACGATAGTCCTCATTTCAAAAATCATTAAGTCTACACTATAGTGACTAACGAAATATAGGTAAAGCGTAAGCATTGGGTGTTAAACATCCTTACCTCATGATATTTTATGTTTGTGGTATTGCAAAGCTTTGCTTAATGAAAGTTTTTGCTACTTATTATGCTTAAGTTCAGACAAATTTGAATTTCTCTCTCTGGCGAAACAAGTAAATAAACGATCTGCGATTAACTCTATTCTTTAATCGTTTCTGCTTACTGATCCCCTAATATCCTACATCAACTTTAAACATTTATTGTTATTTTACTAAATTCATAACTTTGTTCCTCAAATTAATCTATTAATTTAAGGCTACATAGTGGGTCGGTGTTTACAATATTTGTTTTAATCGATTTTTAGGGATCTGTATATTGTCACAACTCGTAAATTCTGGTCTTTTCCCGAACTTTCACATTTACTATTCATCGGTTACTATTCATCGATCACTATTCATCATTTTACTATTCATCATTTTTGAGGTCAGTTTGATATTCTGAGAAGCGTTTTAAAATTTTACTATTCATAAAACACTATTCACCTCCGGAGAAAATTTGTCATTTATACGTGGGTTGCGTCATTTTTGTAAACGTACGATTATCAACCTAATAAACGTTATCTTATGAGCTATTATTTTGAATAATTGATCCGACAATCCCAACTATGGTCCTAACACATTTTTATACTCATAATAATAATATAAAAATTATATTATTAATTTACCCGGTATTCTGGAAATTTATTTAACTTATATCGTACGCCTAATTTATTTACGACGGTTTTCGTAAAAACTAAACAATGATCACCCGAACACCCAATATTTATACCCAACATATTTTCATAATTTCTACAACTTTATTTTATCCCGGTTAACTCCGTTAACATTTAGTTTTAGTTAACTCGGTACCCGGTATCACCTAAAACTAATAATATATACCTAAAACTACCTAAAGTCCACCAAAGTCTTACACCAACCCTTCCCCCCTCCATAATTGCCGCCCCCCCCCCCCCCCCCCCTCCATTCCTAATATCTTACACTCTTTGAAATTTGCTACTAACTCTATTATTGTGTCATAGATTCATTTATATGCATATACATCTCAATAATTCATTCTCATCTCATTTTCACTAAAACTACAAGTAAAACTCATCTCTTTTTCTCTCTTCTCTTGGTGATGCTCGGCCTAGACACAAACACAAGGAAGAAACCATAACTTTTCCAATATCAAGTCTTATTCAAGCTTAGTTAGTGTTCCTTGTTGGGGTTTTGTGGTAAAACCCTAGGTTATTAATCAATTTCTCATCAAAAACTCATCCAATCATCAAGTAAGCTTCAAGATCACTTGTTGATCTTTTCATACTTTCATTTTTCTAGTTTCATGTTGTTTATTCAAGATCTACATGCATATGTTAGTTATACCACTCATTATATATATATATATATATATATATATATATATATATATATATATATATATATATATATATATATATATATATATATATATATATATAACTTTTGATCCCTAGTAATGGATTATAGTTAGATCCTTGTTAGATCCACTTGATTTATGATGTTTAAGAACCCATGACACCCTAAGAAGGTGTATGGTAAGATTAGACTAGATTTGTGGTGATTGAAAGTGGTTTGGTTGGATTAGAAACTAGTTTGGAACATTAAAAATGGATTTTAATCATATATAAAAACCTACTGTCCTTAAAATGAAAACGTGGCCAACTCAGTGGGTTTGGGGTAACTTTTGACCAAATATTTAGAAAATACATTCCGAGACGGAACTATGGCCGAAAACGGGGATAAAAACGAGTTAATAACGAAGGAGATACGCCAAAAACGAGTTTAACGACGAAAACTATATTTTCTGAAAACTGCATGCTGTTTGGCATTTTTAGACGGACAAATAGAGGCGTTGGACGTAACCTAGAGGAGCCGAACTATCAAAAATATATTAGTATATACTAAAACGAATCCGTGGATATAAAGAACGAGTAAAATGAGCTTAAAACGACCAAGTTATACATGTTTTAAAATCGTCAAAACTATATATATATTTAGTCACTACTAGAAATAATATAACTACGTACTAAATAATATATTTTCTAGATTTCTTATTCAAGGGGTTTATTTTTAATTAACGAGATACGTACGACTCAAGGTTTATTTATGCGACCACTAGACGATATCTTAAGGTTTTCAAAACGAGGAATATAACACTAACGTTTTTATATACGATATATTACGACAAGTTTTTATAAACCTAGTTGGACTTATTTTTCCTAAGTATGGAAAATACTTTACTTTGACAATAACACGTATTTTCAAGTTACGAGTGGTATAGGTATCATGTGCATGTGCATTCATTACATCCTTTCATGATCTAAGTAGATCACTATCATTCATATTAGGTTGCGGTTAGAGATCGAACCTCATTTCTGTGTATCCACTTTTGTCATCGTAGCTATTCGCACCAGGTGAGTCATAGCCCCACTTTTACTCTTTACACTTGTTTTAACTCTTTGGGGGAGATACATGCTCAACTACTTGTTTTTACTTGTACAAATACTTAAAACATTTATACTTGATTACTTTTATACTTGACAACACTTATACTTGATTTTATACATACGTGATTGTGCTATACTTAACTGTGTTATACTTACTTAATACTTGAAACGTTTAAACTTTTATGCTTTGGGAAACGACACCCAGTAATCTGTCAAAGGAGAGGTATTGATAGTACTATTATGGGGAAACACCCCCCACCCAAGTCCAAAACAGATGCGACGTTGGGTGACAGGTACTATTTGGGATGGTGGTTCCCCGCCTTTGTGTCTATGCTTGACCTTGGGTGAATATAATCCTGAGAAACTATATATTGTAGCAGTGGGTTGTAAACACACAGGTTACAAGGCTCTTATGGCGGGACTTGTAACTGAGTGGATTTACGATGCCTTTGCTAGGAAACCTTCATACATATGCATAAACTTTATTTGTTAAACAACTCTATGAACTCACCAACCTCGTGTTGACACTTTAGCATGTATTTTCAGGTTTTAACCTATGGCACGCTACAGGAGGTTTTGGCAGGGCATGGCATGGTCATAGAAGACTCTGATTATTTATATGGGGACCGTTTTAAACTACTTTTAAGGGCCTACTTCCGCACTACTTTTAACAATGTAAATCTAACATTTTTGATTAAACTATTTTATTCTAAATGATTCAAGTGAAAACCATTTTTGAACTTGTGTTGTAATACCAATTGAGTTACACCCCAGCTACACGTATGCTTCCGCTGGACCCGATTTTGGGGGTGTGACAGATTGGTATCAGAGCTTCGGCTATAGCGAACTAAGTGTTTTTAAAACCTAGACTATAGCTACTTTTATGAAAAACTTAACCCTATGACCGTCACGTGCCTGCCTGCCAAGCTGAAGCCTCATTGTGGTTTGTTGCTGACTTAGGTGATGAGATTTGTGTCTCATTATCTGGTATATTATATTCACTTATTCTAATTGATTTTTATCATTGTCTTTCACATAAGCATGTTCACGTATCATATATGTCACCCTGTTATGTTTCTCCCTGCATAGTTTCATCATTCGACCTCGAGTTTGGTCACCTGCCTTAGTCTTTCTGAACGTCTTGGTATTTGTGAAGGACATAGTCTTAGTATAACTGAGCTGAGTATTTCAAAATTCATGGAACCTCGGTGGAATATAGACTAGTCACCTATATTCAACCCGGGATAGTGAGACATAGGCTGACTACCTATATCCGACTCAGAAATGAATTTTGCAACACTGAGAATGGTTATAATAAAATTTTGTCTGGATTGAATTCTCTACTCAATTTCCAAATGTTTCATTTATGTGTGCGTATACCCTCGTTGTCAAAACGCTTATACTTTTCATCACTTCGTAAACCGCCGCCTCAAAACACGTCAACCGGTCACTTCATCTCATGAATCTTCACCTTTATAACACTTCAGAGACCTACGTTAACTGAACTTCGGGACGAAGTTCCTTAAGGGGTAGAGACTGTCACAACTCGTAAATTCTGGTCTTTTCCCGAACTTTCACATTTACTATTCATCGGTCACTATTCATCATTTTACTATTCATCATTTTTGAGGTCAGTTTGATATTCTGAGAAGCGTTTTAAAATTTTACTATTCATAAAACACTATTCACCTCCGGAGAAAATTTGTCATTTATACGTGGGTTGCGTCATTTTTGTAAACGTACGATTATCAACCTAATAAACGTTATCTTATGAGCTATTATTTTGAATAATTGATCCGACAATCCCAACTATGGTCCTAACACATTTTTATACTCATAATAATAATATAAAAATTATATTATTAATTTACCCGGTATTCTGGAAATTTATTTAACTTATATCGTACGCCTAATTTATTTACGACGGTTTTCGTAAAAACTAAACAATGATCACCCGAACACCCAATATTTATACCCAACATATTTTCATAATTTCTACAACTTTATTTTATCCCGGTTAACTCCGTTAACATTTAGTTTTAGTTAACTCGGTACCCGGTATCACCTAAAACTAATAATATATACCTAAAACTACCTAAAGTCCACCAAAGTCTTACACCAACCCTTCCCCCCTCCATAATTGCCGCCCCCCCCCCCCCCCAACATATTTTCATAATTTCTACAACTTTATTTTATCCCGGTTAACTCCGTTAACATTTAGTTTTAGTTAACTCGGTACCCGGTATCACCTAAAACTAATAATATATACCTAAAACTACCTAAAGTCCACCAAAGTCTTACACCAACCCTTCCCCCCTCCATAATTGCCGCCCCCCCCCCCCCCTCCATTCCTAATATCTTACACTCTTTGAAATTTGCTACTAACTCTATTATTGTGTCATAGATTCATTTATATGCATATACATCTCAATAATTCATTCTCATCTCATTTTCACTAAAACTACAAGTAAAACTCATCTCTTTTTCTCTCTTCTCTTGGTGATGCTCGGCCTAGACACAAACACAAGGAAGAAACCATAACTTTTCCAATATCAAGTCTTATTCAAGCTTAGTTAGTGTTCCTTGTTGGGGTTTTGTGGTAAAACCCTAGGTTATTAATCAATTTCTCATCAAAAACTCATCCAATCATCAAGTAAGCTTCAAGATCACTTGTTGATCTTTTCATACTTTCATTTTTCTAGTTTCATGTTGTTTATTCAAGATCTACATGCATATGTTAGTTATACCACTCATTATATATATATATATATATATATATATATATATATATATATATATATATATATATATATATATATATATATATATATATATATATATAACTTTTGATCCCTAGTAATGGATTATAGTTAGATCCTTGTTAGATCCACTTGATTTATGATGTTTAGGAACCCATGACACCCTAAGAAGGTGTATGGTAAGATTAGACTAGATTTGTGGTGATTGAAAGTGGTTTGGTTGGATTAGAAACTAGTTTGGAACATTAAAAATGGATTTTAATCATATATAAAAACCTACTGTCCTTAAAATGAAAACGTGGCCAACTCAGTGGGTTTGGGGTAACTTTTGACCAAATATTTAGAAAATACATTCCGAGACGGAACTATGGCCGAAAACGGGGATAAAAACGAGTTAATAACGAAGGAGATACGCCAAAAACGAGTTTAACGACGAAAACTATATTTTCTGAAAACTGCATGCTGTTTGGCATTTTTAGACGGACAAATAGAGGCGTTGGACGTAACCTAGAGGAGCCGAACTATCAAAAATATATTAGTATATACTAAAACGAATCCGTGGATATAAAGAACGAGTAAAATGAGCTTAAAACGACCAAGTTATACATGTTTTAAAATCGTCAAAACTATATATATATTTAGTCACTACTAGAAATAATATAACTACGTACTAAATAATATATTTTCTAGATTTCTTATTCAAGGGGTTTATTTTTAATTAACGAGATACGTACGACTCAAGGTTTATTTATGCGACCACTAGACGATATCTTAAGGTTTTCAAAACGAGGAATATAACACTAACGTTTTTATATACGATATATTACGACAAGTTTTTATAAACCTAGTTGGACTTATTTTTCCTAAGTATGGAAAATACTTTACTTTGACTATAACACGTATTTTCAAGTTACGAGTGGTATAGGTATCATGTGCATGTGCATTCATTACATCCTTTCATGATCTAAGTAGATCACTATCATTCATATTAGGTTGCGGTTAGAGATCGAACCTCATTTCTGTGTATCCACTTTTGTCATCGTAGCTATTCGCACCAGGTGAGTCATAGCCCCACTTTTACTCTTTACACTTGTTTTAACTCTTTGGGGGAGATACATGCTCAACTACTTGTTTTTACTTGTACAAATACTTAAAACATTTATACTTGATTACTTTTATACTTGACAACACTTATACTTGATTTTATACATACGTGATTGTGCTATACTTAACTGTGTTATACTTACTTAATACTTGAAACGTTTAAACTTTTATGCTTTGGGAAACGACACCCAGTAATCTGTCAAAGGAGAGGTATTGATAGTACTATTATGGGGAAACACCCCCCACCCAAGTCCAAAACAGATGCGACGTTGGGTGACAGGTACTATTTGGGATGGTGGTTCCCCGCCTTTGTGTCTATGCTTGACCTTGGGTGAATATAATCTTGAGAAACTATATATTGTAGCAGTGGGTTGTAAACACACAGGTTACAAGGCTCTTATGGCGGGACTTGTAACTGAGTGGATTTACGATGCCTTTGCTGGGAAACCTTCATACATATGCATAAACTTTATTTGTTAAACAACTTTATGAACTCACCAACCTCGTGTTGACACTTTAGCATGTATTTTCAGGTTTTAACCTATGGCACGCTACAGGAGGTTTTGGCAGGGCATGGCATGGTCATAGAAGACTCTGATTATTTATATGGGGACCGTTTTAAACTACTTTTAAGGGCCTACTTCCGCACTACTTTTAACAATGTAAATCTAACATTTTTGATTAAACTATTTTATTCTAAATGATTCAAGTGAAAACCATTTTTGAACTTGTGTTGTAATACCAATTGAGTTACACCCCAGCTACACGTATGCTTCCGCTGGACCCGATTTTGGGGGTGTGACATATATTCTCTATATTATCTTTATTGCTTTGAGGTTGGTGCCTGATTTATTTAACCATTGTTTTATAATCGATCTCATATACCGCAACACATATTCGACTGTCGATTTAATTCTTGATGTGTGATATCCATGATGGGTTAGTAATTTATTAATTCTTCATGCTTATTAAACCCTAACTTTCAAGTTAGGGTTTTTTCTTTAGTTATTGTACGAGTTTTCTGTTGTTGGTATTTTGCGACGTGTTTCTTGGTTTGTTGATTTGTGGTTGTGGGTTAAAGAGAGATGGAAGAGGGTGTAGATTCTGAAAAATCTAATAATCAGAATGTTAGTGTACCAACTAATCTACAAGGTTCGGCTACTACTTCCTTTGCGGATATGTTTAAGGATAAAATGCCTAAGATGATTGTTAAGATTTCAGAGATGAGGAATGAGCAATATGTGGCAGGTGCTAATGTTGCCATTCGTTTAAAAGCAGTCGATGAGGTAAGGTCTAGATTCGCTAATACTTTGTATGGTTATTTCATTGGTAAGAGACTCGCTTTCCCGATTGTTCAAAATTATGTGAGAAATACATGGGCAAAGTTTGGTTTATTTACAAAGGGTTACGCTCAATACTGGTTTTTTTATGTTCCAATTTGAAACCAAAAATGGTATGGAAAGGATGTTGGAAGAAGGTCCATGGTTGATACGATTGGTGCCTATCTTTTTGAATATTTGGACTCCGAACACTAAACTTACAAAAGATGATATTACTTTAGCTCCTGTTTGGGTCAAACTCCATAATATTCCGGTTGTTGCTTATTCTGAGGTTGGTCTTAGTTTGATCACAACGCAAATTGGCCGTCCTATCATGCTTGATTCATACACGAGTACGATGTGCCTTAAGTCGTGGGGTCGTAATTCGTATGCTAGGGCCCTTGTGGAAGTGTCATCTAAGGATGCTTTACTTGATTCTCTTATGGTTGTTATCCCCTACCCTAATGGGTCCGATCATTCATTGGAAAAAATTGATATTGAATATGAGTGAAAGCTGCCAAGATGTGAGACTTGTAAAGTCTTTTATCACAATGATGATGGATGTCCCAAGAGAGTGAAACCGGTTGTGCAAGATAAATCGTTGGTTGATAAAGAGGGTTTCGTTGAAGCGTATAAGAAGAAAGGAAAAGGTAAGTTGCAGGGTAATAATCGTCAGGTTGATGGGATTTGTTTTCAAAAGCCTAAAGTTTCATATTACTACAGGCAGGTTACTAAGCCAAAGAATGGAGAAGCATCGACGTCTAAGCTTTCTATCCAATCGGATACAGGTTCTCCAACAGTTAATGTAGGTTCTACTTGCAACGCACCTACTACTGACCCTACTAGTAGTACTGCTCCTCTATGGGATGACCAAGTTAAGAATAATAATTGTGTGGATGGTATCAACCTTGTCGATTTGAAGAACAGTTTTGATGTGCTTAAGGAACAAGATTCAGTTTTGAAACCTGTGATTGGCACTACGTGTACTCCTGAAGATACTTCTAGCTCTTCCAAAACTACTTCTCCATCACCTATGAAAAACACTCCTATTGTAGAGAAAATTGGAAAGCTTGAAAAGCTTATTATTTATGGGAAAGCTACCCTTGTAGATGATAATGATAAACCTATTCCGGTGGCTGATGGTAGAAGGAAGGGCAACCCATTCTCTAAGGTGGGTGAAGTGGTTGATTCAGATAGTGATGATGAGGTGTTTGAGCCAAATGATCCTATGGGCAATTACTTTTCATCAGCAGGAGGACATAACGAGCATTCTTTTGTCTCCTCTTGATACAACTAGTTATGCCTCATTGTCTTTTGAAGTTGTGTCAAAGTTTTCCAGAAATTAAATGCATAAAATGATGGATTTGAAAATGATGTGCAGATTTGGATGTATGAAAATAGGTTTAACACACCCACTTTTGGGTCAAATGTGTTATATATGTATGGAGTAAATTACATGAATGGTCCCTGTGGTTTGACGAAAATTTCACCTGCCGTCCCTCAAACTTAAAAGTTGCATGTATGGTCCCTGTAGCTGCCAAAAAATAACATGAATGGTCCCTCAGACTAACTGTCGTTAGTTTTTCCGTTAGTCTATTTGCACCGTTAGTCCTTTAACGACCGTTTGCAACAAACATTTGCACCGTTAGTCCTTTCATACGTTTTTATATGTTTTCGTCCGTTTTTATACGTTTTCGCTCATTTTCCTACGTTTTCATCCATTTTTCTTACGTGTTTGTCTGTTTTCTTACGTTTTTCTGTTTTCATACGTTTTCACCCAGTTTCTTACATTTTCATCCGTTTTTCTTACGTTTTTCCAGTTTTCATACGTTTTTGTCCGTTTTCATACGTTTTCGTCTGTTTTTATACGTTTTCGCCCAGTTTCTTACATTTTTATCCGTTTTTCTTACGTTTTTGTCCATTTTTCTTATGTTTTTCCAGTTTTCATACGTTTTTCCAGTTTTCATACGTTTTTGTTTGTTTTTATATGTTTTCGTCCGTTTTTATACGTTTTCGCCCATTTTCTTACATTTCATCCATTTTTCTTATGTGTTTGTCTATTTTTCTTTCATTTTTTTTCCGTTTTCATACGTTTTCACCCAGTTTCTTGCATTTTCATCCGTTTTTCTTACGTTTTTGTCCGTTATTCTTAAGTTTTTCCAGTTTTCATACGTTTTTGTCTGTTTTTATATGTTTTCGTCCGTTTTTATACGTTTTCGTCCATTTTTATACGTTTTCGCCCATTTTCTTGCGTTTTCATCCGTTATTCTTATGTTTTTGTTTCTTTTTCTTACGTTTTTGTCCGTTTTTATAAAAAAAAAATTATATAAGACAAACGTAAGAAAAACAGACAAAAACGTAAGAAAAACATATGAAAACGCAAGAAAATGGGCGAAAACGTATAAAAACGGACGAAAACATATAAAAACAGAAAAAAAACGTATGAAAACTGGAAAACGTATGAAAACTGGAAAAACGTAAGAAGAACGGACAAAAACGTAAGAAAAACGGATGAAAATGTAAGAAACTAGGCGAAAACGTATGAAAACGGAAAAAACGTAAGAAAAACAAACAAACATGTAAGAAAAATGGATGAAAACGTAAGAAAATGGGCGAAAACGTATAGAAACAGACAAAACCGTATGAAAACTGGAAAAACGTAAGTAAAACGGACAAAAACTTAAGAAAAACAGATGAAAATGTAAGAAACTGGGTGAAAACGTATGAAAACGGAAAAAACGTAAGAAAAACAGACAAACACGTAAAAAAATGGATGAAAACGTACGAAAATGGGCGAAAACGTATAAAAACATGTTTGTTGCAAACGGTCGTTAAAGGACTAACGGTGCAAATGGACTAACAGAAAAAACTAACGACAGTTAGTCTGAGGGACCATTTATGTTATTCTTTGGCAGCGACAGGGACCATACATGCAACTTTTAAGTTTGAGGGACGGTAAGTGAAATTTTCATCAAACCACAAGGACCATTCATATAATTTACTCATATGTATATAAAGCCATGTTGTGACACTTATCCTACGTTTAGTATGTTATATATGAAGTTTATGTTTAGTTTAAAGGTATTGGAAATGGTCTAAGTTCAATTTGTGGAATACAGTAGGCCCTACAACGTATAGACACATGTCTATATGGAATATAGCTTCCCAAAAATGATTGTAATACATCCATCTGGTAATGCAAAACAGAAATTATGAAATAAAGAATATAAAGTTTGATAAGTTAAAAGTAGTAAAATATAAAAAAATACAAAACATAAAACCATAAAAACTATAAAAACTACAAAAAAAAATGTGAAACATAAAATATAATATTTGGGAATTAAAAATAGTAAAAGAGAAATTATACGAAACAAAAACCTATAAATAAATAAAGCTTATCCTGTTTATAAAGTTTTATAAGTCTCTATCATTACTGTTCGATCGATGAAGAAATATTCTGTAATAAAGCAAGTTGATAACTCTAAACACACTTTGGATTTTGGTTTACAGAGGGTTTATTAAATATGTTTTATGTTTTGCAAGACTTAAATTGTTTACTTTTA
This sequence comes from Artemisia argyi, assembly GCA_030686995.1. Lineage (NCBI taxonomy): Eukaryota > Viridiplantae > Streptophyta > Magnoliopsida > Asterales > Asteraceae > Artemisia > Artemisia argyi. The sequence continues at coordinate 371,815 of CM060702.1, forward strand.
TTTGTTAAATAACCAACCACAAACAATTATTAATGTCTCGATATATTAATGCTCGACGTGTTAAAAGGTATATATGAGACTTTACCTTAACATTATTCGTCTGAAATAAATGCTAACCTTTTCACGTACTTAAAAATATTATTTACGAGGCAGGCAGAACCCGTGCTACGCACGGGCTGATAATCTAATTGTTAATCGTGTATACTTTTTATATACTGACGAGTGTATACTTAAGTATTGTTTATTATGTTGTATGAAATGTTTTAACTTTCTTGTATAAAATTTTAAAAACGTTTGATGTTGTTTTGGTTTTGTGGTGTTGTATTTTATAAATGGGCTTTTGGTTATTAAGTTGTTATGGCTTTGTTTCTTTTGACCTATTACTGATTTGCATGATAAAAAAATGGCTTTGTTTCTTTTGGTCTATTACTTAGCCCTAGGGGTGAGCAAACAAAACCGAAAAAACCGAAACCGAACCGAAAAAACCGACCGAAACTAAAAACCGATGGTTCGGTTTTTAATTTTTTAAAAACCGAAAAGTACGGTTCGGTTTCAGTTTTCGCCCAAAAACCGAACCGAACCGATTTATTATATAATAATATATAATTAATATAATACAAATAAATAACTAAATAAATCAAATTTATAAATTCATATTCAATTTTGTGGGTAGATTTATAATATATTTATCTTAATGTTTATGTTTATATGTGTATTTGCCGTGTCGTGTGTTTACTTGAGAATACATCAATAAATATATGACGATGATCATATTATATGTATGTTTACTCGCATATGTGTCTCATATACATATATATGTAATTATAGAATTATGCAATAAATATTATTATGCTTAGATTGGAAGAAAAAAAATCTATGTAATACAAGTTTGTTGATATAAATTTGCCATGCCCAAATATAAATGTTTAGAAACCGAAAAAACTGAACCGAAACCGATAATAAACCGAAAAAACCGAACCGCCAAAAACCGAACAGTTTCGGTTTTGGATTCTATAAAAACCGAATTTTTCGGTTCGGTTTCGATATTAGCCAAAAACCAACCCAAACCGAACCGTGCACACCCCTACTTAGCCCTACAATACTTGTCCATTAGATGGTTTTTGCATGGTAATATGAAGCACATGGAGTCTATCTAATTGGTCATAGTTTAATGTGCGTTAAATATTTTCTTTATTAAGTTTGTAAGTTAAAGTTTGTGTAATAATGTATATATAATAATGCCACATAAACTTTATAAAAATCGTTACAAACCTCTTTAGCTTCATCTCATTTTATTTTACAACTAATTTCATTGAAAATTAACATTGAATTCTAACTAATATTAATAAATTTTATCAATAAACTCAATTTTAAATAGCTAACCAAATGAATATTAATTAATAAACTATTAATAATTCCTAAAACCTTTGGACTCCACTATTATGTCTTAATTTTTTTTTTTTTTTAATTTACAAATGGGTTCGAGCAAAATTATGTGCTTTTTCTTTTATATTCATTATTCAAGTTGCATTCTTACATAAACTAATCACGCTAAAAAGTATCATTTAACCATTTAAATGTTGTTTTACATACATGCTCGTGCACATTTTCTTGAATCAATTCGCACATGTGAGCTACATTAATAGGAAACAAACATAAATTATTTGTAAATGAAAATGCATTAACATGATACATATATATATATATATATATATATATATATATATATATATATATATATATATATATATATATATATATATATATATATATATATTGCATTAGGTTAAGTCATCAATTATTCTTGCATCCTTTTCAACTTCATATCAATCCATAACCGACATTTAATTCTATACTAATTACCAAATGTCATGTGATCAATTCCGACAAGCCTTGCACTTCCATCTCGATGTTGTATATACTTCACATTAAATGCACCGGTTTTGTTTTTCGATAAAAGTTTGAACTTTTGCTTATGTTTAAAACTCAAATTATGTATTTCTTCCTTTCTATTCATTACTCAATGTGATATTTTTATTATGTCGTATTTTGCTATTATGGCAAACTCATTTAATGGGCGTAAATATTGGTTTCTCACTAATGATTCTACATATAGAAAAAAAAAAAAAAAAAAACGTTTTGCAATGCGCGGGCCTTCTTATTTTCAATAATAATTCAATTGCACACGATAAATTCATTATAATATTTCTCAAAGAGCATTCGAAAGCAACTACTTACATAAACTAATCACGCTAAAAGTATCATTTAACAAATTAAATGTTGCTTTACATACATGCTCGTCCACATTTTCTTGAATCAATTCGCACATGTGAGCTACATCAATAGAAAACGCACATAAATTACTTGTATATGAAGATGCATTAACATAATACATATATCTATATATATGCTTATCTATGACAATCACCTAATTATGTAAGAAATAAAGAAAATAGTTGGTATCCCAGTCTTTGGTTCTATTTATCTGAGCATGCATTATCTTGTGTGATTTTCATTGTACTTGCGTATGATAACTAAATTAAGAAAAAAAGAAGACTGAGTTAATTACAAAGGTCTAAAAGATGTGTGAATCATCTCCAAAATGTTGCAAAAGAGAATTTACGTACCGCTACTAACAATTAAAGATCTAAAAGATGTGTGAATCGTCTTCAAATGTACATACTAAATGTGATTTTGGTAGGTTTATATAGGCATGAATTAGGTTAAATCATTAGTTATTCTTGCAAACTTTCGCAACCCTTGCACTTCATCTAACCGACTTTTAATTCTATACTCAATACCATGTGATCAATTCGGGCAATCCTTGCACTTCATCTCCTTTTATGATTGTATAGTTATTATGAGGCTGCATTAAATTTCTAGCGTTAGCTAGCTTGTATCCTATGCAATCTTGACACCTCCACATTATAGATACTAAATACGTGATCAATTCCTGCAACCCTTGCACTTCCATCTCGATGTTGTATATACTTCATATTAAATTATGGGACTCCATCTTGAGTATCTTGATTACTCCGCATTATTATAGATTATTATTTTTTTTAGATTTTTTAGACTCGTGCGTTGCACCGATTTGTTATTATAATTTACAAATGGGTTAGATCAATAATTATGTATTGCTTATCTATACAATCACCTAAGTATGTAAGACACAAAGAAAATAGTTGGTATTCCAATCTTTGGTTCCATTTACCTGAGCATACATGATCTTGTATGATTTTCATGGTACTTGCGTATGATAATTAAATTACGAAAAAAAGAAGACCATGTTAATTACAAAGATCTAAAAGATGTGTGAATCAGCTCCAAAATATTTCTCATTAACGCACTTCTACAAACATGTACGTACTAAATATTGCAAAAGAGAATTTACAAACCGCTACCAACAATCAAAGATCTAAAATATGTGTGAATCATCTTCAAATGTACATACTAAATGTGATTTTGGCCGTTTTATATATGCATGAATTATGTTAAATTATTAATTATTCTTGCAACCTTTTCAACTCCATCTCAATCCATAACCGACTTTTAATTCTATACTAAATTCGTGATCAATTCCGGCAACCCTTGCACTTCCATCTCGATGTTGTATATACTTCATATTAAATTATGGGACTTCATCTTGAGTATCTTGATAACTCCGCATTATTATAGATTATTATTAATTTTTTTTAGATTTTTTAGACTCGTGCGTTGCACCGATTTGTTATTATAATTTACAAATGGGTTAGATCAATAATTATGTATTGTTTCCTTTATATTCATTATTTAAGGCGGTATTTAGTTGTGTTTATTTTTGTTTAAGGGTTTTAAGCTTCTTTAATAGTAAAGAATGCAATTAAACCAATAGTATGGTCGATAACAAATAAAAGAGAAGAATGAAATTGTAATTATTCAAAAATAAAAACCATCAATATTATAGGCATGAAGCAATATTAGAATAAAATCAAACCACTAAAGTTCATATCACATTATAGATTATTATTAATTTTTTTTAAAGATTTTTTAGACTCGTGCATTGCACCGATTTGTTATTATAATTTACAAATGGATTAGATCAATAATTATGTATTGTTTCCTTTATATTCATTATTTAAGGCGGTATTTAGTTGTGTTTATTTTTGTTTAAGGGTTTTAAGCTTCTTTAATAGTAAAGAATACAATTAAACCAATAGTATGGTCGATAACAAATAAAAGAGAAGAATGAAATTGTAATTATTCAAAAATAAAAACCGTCAATATTATAGGAATGAAGCAATCTTAGAATAAAATCAAACCACTAAAGTTCATATCACAATATAAAAAATGATTCTTTAGTTTAACTACAAAAAATCATGTGATCATCATATATTATTATGCAACATATCTTCATTGTGATTTTATAAATCAATTACAATGAACACTCAAAGTCATTAAGAATTTATGAATATCATTCTCATTTGTAAACTCAATATATATTTAATAGTGTCTCTAAAAAAATCCATCCAAACCAACCGATGAGTCCTCATTTGGGATCGGTTTTTTCTACGTTCGAATCTTTTTTTCTATGATATTCTTTGTAGCCCGTCTTGAACGACCTTTTTGACCATTCGTTGTAGTCCTTTTTGATCGACCTTCTTGACCAACTCGTCGGGCCCTACGTCTCTTTATCATCTTTAATGTATTATTCCTTATAGGGGAAAAATAAGAGATTACTTGAGAAAAGTAATAGCAAATATACATGCATTTATGTATATCTCAAATTTTGGCTCATCAACCCGTGGAACCATTTTTAAAATCCAGTAAAATATACGAACCTATAGGAAGGTGCATACCAAAGCATGAGTAACGTGAGAATGCATGCTAAAAACTGAACCTGCTTTTGTTTTGTGTATGAGATTAATTATATTTACATTGCGGTTGTTTTGAACTTTGGGATTTCAAGATTCTTTGTATTATTCTTATATAAAATTTGCAGATGAGACTGAGAAAGAAAGAGTATAGATACATCACCTCTTCTCTTCTCTTGTAACATTAGTAAGAGAATCATGTTGTATGTATTACCTACACACGGAAAAAAAGAAAATTAAGAAACAATTCTAACAATAAATTACAAAATAAAGTAGGAGGAATGACGATTCGAACTTTTGTATTTGTGCATGTGATTTTGGCCGGTTTATATAGGCATGGATTAGGATAAATCATCAATTATTCTTTCAACATTTTCAACTTCTTCTCAATCCATAACCGAATTTTAATTCTATAATAATATCATGTGATCAATTCCGGCAACCCTTGCACTTTCATCTCCTCCATTAAGCAAACATGAATGTAACGACATGACGCTTTGCATGCTTGCAATTACTCAAGTCGAACAATTAAGGCTCCAATTACACATGAAACTCTATTTTCTGCATTTAATTTCGAGCATTAGCTTGTTGTACTCTATGCAATCTTGACGCCTCCACATTCAATTAGAGGGGACAATCTTATAGTATTATATAGATTTTGAAAAGTATTTACTCCCATTTAAAACCATTTCAACGACCTTTTTTATTTTTTATTTTTTATTTTTTTTTAGTATTATTATTTTTTAAAATTAGAGAAATCTATCGGTCTATTAACTTATGGAATTTAGCTTACTAGTTTTCGCAATACTCCTTGTAATTTTGTTAATGTTTATCATTAAAGAATAAACTATTAAAAAGTATAAACTTGTTATCATATATGAGAGGTCTCTACTGATGCGTCGATTCGAAGCTGACAGAGACTACCTTCTGGGTATGTACTATGGAATCGAATCACTAATTATTATTCGAATTTGGCAGGAACTACCTTCTGAGTAGGTATTATATAATCTAATAACTAACATAGTACTGTACTAAGTCACCATTGTACAAATTTGTGTTGTTTACTTTATCAGCGACTTTTTTTTATTGATCTTGCATTCAATTATTTTATAAGTTGCCATAGTTATTTTAACACGTGTTTATCATATAAATGTTACATTTTGTTCTAAAGTTTTTATTTCCGAATAAAAGGAAAGGAATGGAAAGAAATCAAATTTTTGTAGTGTTCTCGAATTTTTTTAAAGGAATCAAATAAAGTGGTGTGTAAGAGCAAAGGGAATCATAACACCCCTTAACACCATTTTACCCGCCATATCAACGCCACATCATTTCAACACCAAATAACATAATACCAAAAAATATCAGATAATCATAACACCAAATAACATAACCTTTTTTATTCGTTCCATTGCTAGAAACGCGAGTTAACACGTTAACGTAAATCGAAACGCACCGAAAACACGAAGGATGGAGGAATGCGGAAAACGGGAAAACGGCGTTGTTTTTATGCCATGTAGACAATAACGCATGTTTTGCGTTATCATTCCTCGTCCTCAAAAGGAAAAGAAGGGTGTCACTTATTTTTAGGCTTATATGCTTTGACTCCATTTTTTGGGTGAAAGTGAGTGGAAAGAATATTTGTTGGTGTATATTGACTAAGTTGTCCCTTTAAACAAATATTGTATTTTTTTCTTTTTGCATTTGAACATGAGGGCAAAATTTTTATTTTTTCTATTTCTTTCATCACTTCACATTTTCTTTTATACAACTTAAGAACACAAACTATTTTTACTTTTCTTTCTACACCACTTACCACCCTCCCCTTCCTTCTTCACTTCACTTCCTTTCCCCTCCAAATAAAAACTCGAGAACAGAGTGTTAGTGTTTTAACAAACATGTGATACCAATTATCCTGCTTTTTCCATTTTGCTCGATGATATTGAATCAACGACACGAAATGCATCTTCAAGTTTTTTTTAAGACTTTCTTGTAGTTAAAACGATAATTAGCTCCACAAGTCAACAAGTCATAGAGACGTCTTTTTCATGTTATGAATTATATTTTGCTTTACATAATTATACTTAGATTTAATGTCGGCAAATTTGGGAATCTAGTTGTTTTAAAGTGATTGTAAATACTTTTTGTTAAGAAGTTTATTAGCAGGGCACCTAGTGGAATATTGATAGGGAACATACTTTTGATTATAATAGAAACACAAAATTCTTAGCTCTTTTATCTTCATATTCCTTTTGAATCAAATGTTTCCTAGTGTTTGGCTTTTAAACACTCACTGCATTAGTTTGGAGTAAAGCCAACAAAGGTTTTTAATTCTGACTACCAAGTGATTGTGTTGAATCTAGGCAAAATGGCATTTCTTGTATTTGGCGCCATTTCTTTGTTTGAACAATGTAGGGCTGAGCAAAGGTTCAAAACTGAACCGAACAGATAAAAACCGAACAACCCGAGAACCGATTTCGTGGAAAACATGAACCAAAACCGAACCCAATATGATTAGTTCGGTTTAGATCGGTTTAGGTGTGTTTTTGGGTCGACCAAACCGACCCGAAACCTAAAATAGGGAAAACATGAAACCGAAACCGAACCGAAGGGTTGTCGGGTCAATTCGATTTTTGTTGGGTTTGTCTGTCCGGTTCGATTTTTAGTCGTCCATTCTCAGCCCTAATCCTTACAATCAATTCACTGATGAATTTCCAACTTTCAATTCTAATTCAGTTAAACAAGAACTGAAGTAAATGATGCCAAAACGAAACGCATTTGAGATTAGGAAATGGAACCAATTAGATGACGTATTTTAGATTGGAATGTGATCGAAATTTGTCCGGAATTTTAACTAATGACCGAAGAACTAACTGAATTGAGCTGAGCTAACTAGAATCAAGTAGTTTTAAAGTGATTGTAAATGGTTTTTGTTAAGAAGTTTATTAAGAGGGCAACAAGTGATTAGTTTTTGTTGATTGTATTTCTAAGGGTTTTTCTAACTTGTGCCCTAAGGGCACAAGTTAAGCACAACAAAAATTACATAAAAGTACTTAGGGACCTATACAAAAGTACGGACAAGTGTACTTTTGTGTAAATTCTTATGTCCTTTTTTGTGGATCCCATAGTACTTTTTGTGTGCTTAACATGTGCCCCAGGGTACAAGTTAGAAAAACCCTATTTCTAATTCATCGAAAGAAAAACTGTTTTGACTGTTTTGATTAGACTAGCAGCAATTACGTGAGTTTGACATTTCTTGGAGGCGTCGACATTATTAACCTCACCCATATAGCTATGAAAAGAGAAAATAACATAGAGCTTTGTTACAACCTCTTACAAATCCTTTTACACACACAACAATATTAAATAATTTTTTTTTTCATTCATTCTCTCTTTGCATTCAAACTGTCAATTCTTCCAATTGGCAGGATCCTATGAGAAGATAGTTTTGTAAGAATATTTAGTAGGAGCCTTTAGCATTTTTGTACTGTAATATAGGGCTGAGCATAACCGCCCGCCGCCCGTTTTCCGGCCCGATTCCGACCAACCCGCCGGCCTGATTCCGATCCCGACTATCAAACGGTTCGGGAGTCGGTTTTGGATTCCGGCCACAATCGGGAGTCGGGTCGGGACGGGACGGGTCGGGACGGGATGATTCCGATCAATAACAAGCTAATCCGACCGATACCGACTAACCGATACCGACCGATTCCGATACCGACTAACCGAACACAATCGGGATCGGGAGTCGGTTTGGGATTCCGGCCATAATCGGGATCGGGCTTCGTCGGGACGGGTCGGGACGGGATCGGTTCCGGCCCGATGCTCAGGCCTACTGTAATATATAATGTTATGTTAGTGATGATAAAATTGGTCTAATGGTAAAGGGAAATTATTTGCATACTCAATTTTTTTATTTGAACACTCTAACAAATGCATTAAACAGTTATATATTTTATACATTCTGCTTTAACTAGTTATATAATAGAATGTCCCAATTAAAATAATGAAGTACAAATCATCTCCCATAGATAAAGGTGATATAATAGAAATGAAAAGAGTTGATTTGAAGGTGAAAGAAAAATAAAAAGAGCAGTTGGTAAATAATGAGTGGGGCCAAACAGGGCGCGCGGAAACAACGCGAGTGCTGTTTCCCAATGTACAAAACACCAAAACCAAACAGCAGCAGGATCATATCTTCTTCTTTCACACATTAATTATTAATTTATTTATAATAGTATTATAAAAAGAAAGGAAAATAAAAGGAATTGGTTTGTGGGGAAGATACAGACAACTTAAATCATGTCAACTGTTTGTGGGACCGTCTTTCAATCTTGTCAAATGTTAACTCGGTTCCTACTTTTGGATGTTGACATCCATCCATATACATACCCATCTCTAAACTTTTCTTGTGCTTTCTATAATTTTTCATCTAAAACAATATAAAACTTTCAAAGGTTCCAATATCTTAATCATCGACTAGCTGGGTAGTCTGCGCGTTGCGACGGGTGTGTTTTGTGTTTTGTATTTTGTGGGTTGTACGGTGTAATTAATAATTTTGTTATTTAAAGTATGCATATGTTTACTTGGAAGCATAATTTGTTTATGTTTACGGATTTTTTTTTTTTTGCATTGCGGTTGAAATTTTTTTCGGTTGTTTGTTTTTTCGGTAAGCTTTTTTTTTTTTTTTTTTTTTTTTTTTTTCTTTTCTTGTTTAGTATTTTAAAAGAAACAAATTTGTATAAGAAATTTTTTGTAAGTGTATTATTTTTTGTGTTTTTTTATTTTTATTTTTTTGAAAAAGCAAATTTTCGTAAGAAAATTTATGTAAAAAAAAAAAAAAAAAATCTGTAGCAAGTACTGTAGCGACACGTGACGAAAAAATTACTGTAGCGAGTACTGTAGCCAGCACTGTAGCAGCTACAGTGCTGCTACAATAAACGTTTCTGCCTTTTAGTATATATAGTAATTTGTAAAGACTTATATAAATATGTTAAGTATTGTTTAACATACCCATACAAAAACAATTTAAGAAAGTATTACAGGACTATCTAGTGGCATTTAAATAAGGAACTTAAATTTAACAAATGCTTTTAAGCTAATTACATAACTGAACTTTATAGATATTGATTTTACCGAACTGAACTTTTTTAAGATGATTTACGAGAATGACCAAAATATGTCACCATCAAGGAGTTCATTTTGCCATTCGCCTACATACACTCGCCCAAAAAAGTTTATTCGCCCAGTATTCGCCCCAAATATCACTCGCCTACTTTTCTCAGTATTTGTGTTTCACAATCACCTCCTTTAATTATCACTCGCCTACTAATATATCTACACAACATTTATATAATAGAAGAAAAAAAGAGAACGAATGGTCTATTCACTACTACTAGTAGTCATGAGTACTAGTAATGAATGAACAAGCTAAGTGCAAATTTGTGTAACAAAGTAGTAAGTAAATATATATCTCGCCCAACAAATTTATATCTCGCCCCACATTAATTCATAAATATATAATTCATCCATAGCCTACTTTTATATCTCGCCCAGCAAATTAGGTTCCATCACCCAACAAATTCAGAAACTTTTTTACTTACCCTGACACTCACCCACCATTCGTCCTGATTAAACTCACTCGCCCCAGAATTCGTTCTTCGCCCAATACTCACCCACATATATGTATTCACCCAAAAAGAGGAGCACTCATAACCTCACAGCTCGTCCATCCCTCTCCCATGCTTCACAGCTCGTCTAGCCCTCACCCAGCCTTCGCCCTGCTTCACAGCTCGCCCAACAATTCGCCCATCCCTCGCCTTGGCTCAAGACTCGCCCATTGCTCACGTGGCACTCCTTTTATACACGTGTATGGTTAGAAACTAATCTAGTAATGAATCTAACGGATAATATTAAAAAGTTCATTTTGAAAAAATTTGTGTGCGAGGTTAATATTCGTAAAGTAGTCCAATAAACAGTTCATTTAAGAAATTCTCTAAATGCTTTTTGTCATGTAACGTCACATGTGAGAAAATCTTCTTTTAATAAACTAAACACGATGATGCGCTCCAACAAGCTTTAAATTTATAAGACAAGAATTACCGGTTAACTAGAAACACATACGAGCAAGTATACTCGTCAATCATAGTAAAAGGTTTGGTAAGTCAAGGTCGTCCCAAGAGACTTGGTTGTACTCAAGTGTTGTTTGATTGTTTAAGCAAGTAACAAGTTGATGATTATGATTGTCACAGATCAAACCAACAAGAAAAGCAATGTGGAATCATGATGAAGCAAGAAAACGAAGAACATACTTATATGGACAAATGATCACATGGATATTAGGATATTTAGTTTGGAAAACATATTACCATTGGTAATCCTTTCGACCTATAGAACCAATTATAATAGTCTAATGTTTTATAAATAAAATATACATAAGTATCACTTGAATGGTCATGTCATGAGGCTTATGCCTAAACCAACAACAACAAAAAAGAGTTCTTTCGACTCATAAACTTTGATGTCATTAATTTGTGAAGTATCATTTACTTGAAAGATGATGAGAACACATATTCAAAAGACTCTGTTAATACAAATATCGCCTAAAAACGTTATTTATATTTTACGATCTTTGCTAAGTTTTGTTAATGACAAAATGTAAACTTTAGTTTCTAAGTAAAACATAATCTTAGTTTTAAAGACTTGCATAAACTAGACTTTTGCTACATTTTACATTTCATAAAACACAACACTTTTTATTTCTTAAAATAGAAATGTCACATCACATTTATGGCAAGTTTTGTCAATATACATTTATGGAAAGAAAGTGTGTTTGACTAACCATATGTTTGCTTGCAAGTTTTGTGTTTGACTAGGTGTAATGAGATGTGACATTGTTTGGTTTGCAAGATTTATTGCAAAACCAACTGCAAGCCCGGCGGAACCCTGGGGGTACACGGGCGAAACCCATCTGAGGGTTCCGCCGTATCCGCCAGGCCTGCAGAAGGTTTTGCTATAAATACTAAGCCACAAGTTTGATTTTTGGTTTATCACTCTACATCATATTTTCACACATTCATTCATTCTTTCATCTAACCCTTTAACATTTCATATGTGAAGTTTCTTTTTGTAGCAAAGAGATTCACGAGTTCATAAAAAGTTACAAGTATTCAACACAACGTTGCAAGACTTGTTAGATTAGCATTGTGTAGACTTGTGTAGTTTACACTTCATTTGATTGTGTATTTTCAGTAGTGATCGGTTAGTATTTTAGTCATCAAAATACAAAGTGTGACGGGAGTTGTTGTACCCTTGTAAAAGAACTAAGGGGAGTGGTTGTACCCTTGTAAAAGAACTCGACATCTAGCTTAGTGTCGGTAAACGTGTATAAGCGACGTGTAAGGTTTTCTCCGCCGGTAAAAGGAGCTTGTTGACTAGTGAAAGAAACTCTCGAGTTGGATACTCGGGGCGTGGACGTAGGGCAAGGAAAAAGAGTCCTTGTAGCCGAACCACGATAAATACTCGTATTGTGGTTTGATCATTTCTTTCATTTACTTGCATGTTATATATTGTGTTTGTGTATATATCTTTGATCAAACGGAAAGTTTCAAAGCTAATTAAACAAGTTAAAAAGATTTTAAATGGTAAACTATTCAACCCCCCTTCTAGTTTTCCACAATTGGTATCAGAGCTACGTTACTCAAGCTTTTAAAATATATTGTGTTTTAAAACTTGAAACGATCCATGGATTTTGAAAATTACAAAGAAGGGCAATCTATGCAAAGACCACCACTTTTTGAAGCAAATGGTTTTATATATTGGAAAAACCGTTTTGAAACTTACGTGAAATCTAAAGATATAGATTTATGGTATATAATCATTGATGGTGATAATATAGTTACTAATATTAAAGATGATGATCAAAAGAAATTGATTGGTAAAAATAATGAAGCTAAAATGATGCTTTACAATGCTTTGCCTAAGAAAGAATATGAAAGAGTCTTTATGTGTAAAACTGCCAAAGATATTTGATAATCTTTAATAGTCACTCATCAAGGAAACTCATAAGTTAAAGATAACAAAATTGATCTTCTTGTTCAACAATATGAACAATTTGTTATTTCCGAATATGAGATTATTGATAATGCTTTTGCTAGGTTTAACACTATTATTACTTCACTTAAAGCACTTGATGAATCTTTTTGTAGTAAGAACTTTGTCAGGAAATTTCTTAGAGCACTCCATCCGAAGTGGAGAGCAAAAGTGACGGCAATTGAAGAATCCAAGGATCTTTCAAGCATGTCACTTGACGAGCTAATTGGAAACCTCAAAGTTCATGAAATGGTAATGGAAAAAGATTCAGAACTAGTTAGAGGCAAGAAAGAAAAATTAAGTCCGTTGCCTTGAAAGCTAGAGTCCAATCAAGTGATGATGTAGAATCTACTTCGGATAGTGATAATGAGGAACATGCTATGGCCGTTAGAGACTTCAAGAAGTTCTTTCGTAGAAGAGGGAAGTTTGTAAGGCAACCAAAAGATGACAAGAAAACTTTCCGAAAAGATCGTGATGATAGGAAAGGAAAGGTTGAAAGGAAATGCTATAGGTGTGGAGACACAAGTCATCTAGTAGGAGAATGTCCAAAACCACCCAAAAGCAAACCTCAACAAGCTTTTGTGGGTGGTGCTTGGAGTGACTATGAAGGAGATGACGATGAGCCAAAGAATGATGATATTGCTCTCATGGCTCACAACTCAAATGAGGTACTCTCCGACTCATCTTACTCCTCTATTGATGATGACACCTTACAAAAAGAATATAACAAACTTTGTGAATTGAGCTTAAAAATCATAAACAAAAATAAGTTTTTGAAAACTAAAAAGGAGTTTTTAGAAAATGAAGTTTATGAGTTAAAAGAAAAAGCTAAGAGATTATAAAAAAGTAAATGTATTGACACATCTTGCAAATCATGTGAAGAACTTAAACGCGAAGTTGAGAAACTTAAAATTACTCAAAATGATCTAATAAAACAAACCACAAAGTTTAAGAAGTTCGATAAGAGCATTTCTTGTGCGGATGAAATTATGAAAATTCAAAAGTCACCATTTGATAAAACAGGACAAGGATTTATGAAAATAGAAACTTCAAAGGTTCAAATGAAACAAGAAAAGAATGCACAAGAAACTAACAAAACTGCTACAGCAGCCTGCGGAACAGACGGAACCCAATCCAGGGTTCCGCCCGTTGGACCCGAAGGTTCCGTCAGGTCTGCTGCAGCAGTAACACCATCCACATCGGATCGTTCAAAATTTGTTAAAGTTACATATAAAAATGGAACAAAACCCGCCTTTAAAACTAGAGTAGGACTTAGTAAAAACAAATTTAGAGCTAAGACTACTCAACCAAGACCTAAGACTCCAATTCCCAAACGCCCCTTTCCAAAGAGCAATTTCAACACACGACCAAACTATCAACGTGTATGGAACTAAAACACTCCTGGACATTACCAAACTCCAAACTACATGTCATGGAACCCTTATGTTCTATTTTCATACTTGGAACAAGTTAATGGTATGCTTAACCAAAATGGACCCATGAGAAATTGGGGACCAAATATTTGAGTGCTTTTCGTAAAATAGGTGTGCCTCAAAGTTTGTTTGGAACCGGATGAATGGATTAAAGATAGCGGTTGTTCAAGGCATATGACGGGTAACAAAAGCCTCTTCACTACTTATCACAAATGTGATGGAGGTAATGTTACGTTTGGTAGTATAGCTAAGAGCAAAATCATCGAAAAATGTACAATCTCTCATGACTCCCTTTTTATAGATGATGTAGCTCATGTTGATAACTTAGGTTTTAATATCCTTAGTATTAGTTTTGTCGTAATAAGTATAATGTCCTTTTTAGTGAAAATTGAGGTAAAATACTTAAAGATGGTATAACCATAGCCAAAGGTGTCCTTAAGAACAACGTATATGTCATGAAGATGGATCCAACATCTAGAGACAAACTTTGTCTTACCTCATTAGATGAATCTTCAACTTTATGGCATAGACGTTTAGGACACGCTAACATGAGACTAATTCAAAACCTCTCCTCCAAAGACTTAGTTCGAAACCTACCTAAGTTGAAATATGACCAACACTTTTGTGATACTTGCAAAGTCGGTAAACAAGTCCATAGTAGCCATAAGGCTAAAAACTTGGTTTCTACATCTAGGTGTCTAGAACTTTTGCATATGGATTTATTTGGTCCATCGGCTATACAAAGTTATGGAGGTAACTTCTACACTTTGGTCATAGTCGATGATTACTCAAGATATACTTGGACAAAATTTTTGAAAAGTAAAAATGAAGCTTTTGATAAATTTGAGATTCTAAGTAAGAAAATTCAAAATCAAGTAGGGTCTAATATTGTGTCTATTAGAACGGATCACGGTCGAGAATTTGATAATGAATTTCAATTTGGAAACTTTTGTGATATTAATTGTATTACTCATAATTTTTCGGCTCCACGTACCCCTCAATCTAATGGTGTAGTAGAACGTAAAAACCGGACATTGCAAGAGATGAGTAGAACAATGCTTAATGAACAAAACATTCCACAAAAGTTTTGGTGTAATGCCGTTGACACATCAACGTACATTTTAAATCGAGTCTTAATTAGACCATTTTTGAATAAAACTCCTTATGAACTATATAAAGGTAAAAAGCCTACATTAGGATAATTTAGAGTGTTTTGGAGTAAATGTTTCATTCTTAACACCAAGGATTATCTCACCAAATTTGACCCAAAGTCTTATGAAGGTGTATTTCTTGGATATTTGCAAAATAGTAAAGCTTACATTGTTTTGAACAAAGAAACCTTAAGAGTCGAGGAATCGTTGAATGTAACATTTGATGAGAGTCCACCTCCCTCTAAGACATCACCTTTGGTAGATGATGACTTAGTTGAAAGCCAAGCAATAGAAATTCAAGAGATTTTAGGTAATGACAAGGAAGATGAACTATTAAACAAAGAACTTGTCAATGTCAAAGAATCTAAAAGTCATCCATTTGATGGTGTCATAGGCAACATTAACGAAAGAACACTAAGGTCAAAAGTTCAAAATGAAAGCAACTACTTTTGTTTCGTATCAACCATTGAACCTAAAAACATTAATGAAGCCATTAAAGATGAGTCTTGAGTAATTGCAATGCAAGAAGAGTTGAACCAATTTGTTAGGAATGAAGTATGGAAATTAGTTCCACAACCAAAGAGTCAAACTATAATTGGAACAAAATGGGTCTTTCGTAATAAAATGGATGAAAATGAAATTGTGTCTAGAAACAAAGCTAGGCTAGTTGCACAAGGATATTACCAACAAGAAGGCATTGACTACGATGAAACTTTTGCTCCGATTGCTAGGCTCGAGTCAATTAGAATCTTACTTGCATATGCATGTGCACACAATTTTAAACTCTTTCAAATGGATGTCAAAAGTGCATTTCTAAACGGAGTCATAAATGAAGAAGTGTATGTTGCTCAACCACCGGGCTTCATCGATTTTGAAAAACCAAATCATGTTTACAAACTTAAAAAGGCTCTTTACGGACTTAAGCAAGCTCCAAAAGCATGGTATGATCGACTTAAAACCTTCCTAGTTGACCATAAGTATACCATGGGCTTAGTTGATAATACTCTCTTCACTAAGAAGAAAGATTCACATATTATCATAGTCCAAATCTATGTTGATGACATTATATTCGGATCAACTTGTCAAGAATTATGTGTGGATTTCTCAAAAATCATGCATGACGAGTTTGTAATGAGTATGATGGGAGAACTCAACTTTTTCATAGGACTCCAAATTAAACAACTAGAAGATGGTATCTTCTTTAACCAATCTAAATATATTAAGGACATGCTTAAGAAATTTGGATTAGAAGATTCGAAACCAATCAAAACACCCATGTCCACGGAAACTAAACTCACCAAGGATGAGGAAAGTGAATCCGTAGATAGCACTAAATATAGAGGTATGATTGGTAGTCTACTTTACCTAACGGCTAGTAGACCCGACATTAAGTTTAGTGTTTGTCTATGTGCTCGTTTTCAAGAAGATCCTAAGACTACTCATCTCGAAGCCGTTAAAAGGATTTTTAGGTATATTAAGGGCACTACACATTTAGGTTTATGGTATCCCAAAGGAACGGGAATAGACACCATAGTGTATGGCGACTCGGATCATGCCGGTGACTATGTTGATTGAAAAAGTACAAGTGGTATTTGTACTTTTGTTGGACATTGTCTTACCTCATGGTTCTCTAAGAAGCAAACGGCTCTTGCTATCTCAACAACAGAAGCCGAGTACGTTTCGGCCGGAAAGGCATGTCAACAAGCTCTTTGGATGAAGCAAGCTCTTGTCGACTACGAAATTCAACTTAACGACATCACAATTCTTTGTGATAACAAAGGTGCCATTGATCTTAGCAAAAACCCGGTTCAACAAGCTCGTACCAAACATATTGAAATCCGTCATCATTTCTGTTGACATAAATAATGTATGAAAACGTTATTTATATTTTTCGATATCTCTATATTTAGACGATCACAAAATGTAAACTCATCAAACGTAAGATTACTACGTAAACAAGTATTAAGCTAGTTTATATCACTATATCCAACTTAATCACTTAAGGTATGGATAAACAAGTGTTTAATACATCTCATGATCAAAGGGGTATTTAATTAACTAATACAAAGTTTATTTAATTATATAAACATATTATATATTTTTGAAAAACACTTTTGGTAATAAAGAAAAATGTTTTAATCATACTAAATATATGATTTCAAATTTTTAACCAAAATCAGTTAGTTTTTCACCAAATAAACTTTCCCCACTAAAAAAAAAAATTATGGCCGTTACAGCTGGGCGGCCCCCTTAATTATAAGGGGCGGTCCCCTTAATTTTAAGGGGGCCGGCCTTGATTTAAGGGGACCGGCCACACTCCTCTGTCAGAACTTGTAGCCTATAAATACCACCTTATATCTGGAATTTTTCTTACCTTTTGCACGAAATTTTCAGATCTCAAACTCTCTAAACTTCCTCCAAAACCCTTTGATCATTAGTATATTAATCCTTGTTTCAAGTGATTCAATCCCTTCTCATCCATCCTCATCCAAAGTGCAAAAGAAGAACACTCCTTCTACAACTAAGTTCAAGAAGTATTGAAGTGTAGTTGTGCATAGTGTATATATATTATTTGTGAAATTGTGTTGTGTTTATAATAAGTAGTTTAGAAGAAATAGAAGTTGTGTAGGAAGTAGAAGTTGGTTAGTAGTGAAGTAGTGTAGTTGTGAAGAAGATAGGTGCGAAGTAGATTGAAGTGAAGAAGATAGTTGTGAAGAAGTAAAGTGTGAAGAAGATAGTTGTGAAGAAGATAGTTGTGAAGAAGAAAGATGTGAAGAAGATAGGTGTGAAGAAGGTGTGTAAAAGTTGTGATCAAGTTGTGACGTAGTTGTGTTGTGTAAATTGGTGTGTAAGGTTTTCTCCACTATAAGGGAGTTTGTTTACATAGTGAAGAAAACTCTCGAGTAGGTGACTCGGGGAGTGGAGTAGGAACAAGGAAGGTGACCTTGTAGCCGAACCACTATAAATCCTTATGCTGTGGTTTGATCTCTCCAACTCTTTTTATTACTTACTTATTTACCTATACTATATTAGCTTAGTTAGTTAGTTATTATGTAATTGTTCATATAGTGCAAGTATTGAGATCATATAAACTAGAATCGAAGTTTTTAAAACAAACTTGTTTTTATAAATTTTAAAAGGACGTAAAACTATTCAACCCCCCTTCTAGTTTTCCACAATTGGTATCAGGAGCCAGGTCTTGCAAGATCTTTAAAATATATTGTATTTTAAAACTTGTAACGATCTATGGAATCTGAAAAATATTTAGAAGGGCAATCTATGCAAAGACCACCACTATTTGAAAGTGATGGATTTTTATATTGGAAAAATCAATTCGAAACCTATGTGAAATCAAAAGATCTAGATCTTTGGCATATTATTACCAATGGTGATTTTTTACCTATTCAAAATAACCCCGAAACAAAGAAAGATGAAATC
The DNA here is from genome assembly GCA_030686995.1 of Artemisia argyi. Classification (NCBI taxonomy): domain Eukaryota; kingdom Viridiplantae; phylum Streptophyta; class Magnoliopsida; order Asterales; family Asteraceae; genus Artemisia; species Artemisia argyi. Next base: position 390,778 of record CM060702.1, read on the forward strand.
GTACCTTTTGAAAAACAAAATGATGATTTAAAAAGAAAACTTGCTAAAAATAATAAAGCAAAAATGGTTATTTATAATGCGCTACCACATAAAGAGTACGAAAGGATCTTTATGTGTGAAACCGTAAAAGAAATTTGGAACTCTTTATTAATAACTCACCAAGGTAATAATCAAGTCAAAGATAATAAAATAGATCTACTTGTTCAACAATATGAGCAATTCACGATTCCGGAAGAGGAATCAATTGATAATGCTTTTGCTAGATTTAACACTATCATCACAAGTTTAAAAGCACTTGATGAGAATTTTTCTAGTAAGAATTTTGTAAGGAAGTTTCTTAGGGCTCTTCACCCAAAATGGCGAGCTAAAGTGACGGCTATTGAAGAATCAAAGAATTTGTCAACGTTACAACTTGATGAATTAATTGGAAATTTGAAAGTCTACGAAGCAATTATAAAGAAGGACTCCGAAATGGTTAAAGGAAAACGAGAGCAAAGCAAGTCAATCGCTTTGAAAGCTAGAAAGGAATCCAACAACGAAGATAGCTCATCTTCCGAAAGCGATGACGAAGAATATGCCATGGCCGTAAGAGATTTCAAGAAATTCTTCAAAAGGCGAGGAAGATTTGTTAGACAACCACACGATGAAAGGAGAGCACCTCAAAAGAATAATAATGACAAGTATAGCAAGAATGAGAGAAAGTGTTTCAAGTGTGGTGATCCAAATTACCTCATTGAAAAATGTCCAATGATGACAAGAGATCAAAATCAAAGAGCATTTGTTGGAGGAGCTTGGAGTGATAGCGATGAAGATGAGAAAGAAATAACAAAGGAAGAAAAGTGTCTCATGGCTAAGACATCAAATGAGGTACGTTCCAAAACCGAATACTTTAGTGATGAAAACTTATCATTAGATGAAAAAGATTTGGATAGTGAATACAATAGATTATGCAAACTAGGACAACAAGTAATGGCTAAAAACAAATCACTAAAATACATAAACAACCAACTAGAAAATGAAGTACTAGAACTAAAAATTAAAATACATCAACTTGAAAAATGTAAAGAAATTTTTGAAGAATGTAAATCATGTCAAGAGCTTAAAAGTGAGAACAACAAACTTAAGGAAGAAATTTGTAAACTTGATAAATTTGAAAATAGTAGTAACTCACTTAGTAAAATTATAAGTATTCAAAGAGTATCCGGAGATAAAACCGGTTTAGGATTTAACTCAACCGAAGCTTCAACAAGTGAAATTAAAAATGTTAAATTTGAAAGTGAACTCAAGGAACTAAAACCTTCAAAGTCTAATCCTAAGTATATACTCATAAATGATAAGAAAATACCTCTCTCTAGTAATGAAGAAATAAAACCGTTTTATAAACCATATTTAAAAATCGAAGTAGGATCGTCTAAATCTAAAACAAGGTCTAAAACTCCACCACCTAGGAAATCAAATAATTCTTACCCTAGACCTAAAACACCTCAACCAAGAGCAAACCAAAATAGACGAAACTTTAACAATAATCAACAAATGTGGAACTTTAATCCGTGGGGAATGTTTCCACCATATATGCACCCAAGTCAAATACAAAATATGTTCGGATCAAATAACTTTGGTCAAATGAGACAATGGGGACCAACGTAAAAATATTCGTCATTCAAACATGGAAACTTTTGATGTCACTTCCTGTTTGGACTATTTCTCGAAGACTTTGAAGATAAACGCATTGAAGACGAAAGGTACACATTTCCTTTTATTTTCTTGTCAAGAAATGCATGCTTAGTTTAGTATCTAGTTGTTATGTTTGGCTCATTGTTTCCTCTAGTTTTTATCTATATATATATATATATATATATATATATATATATATATATATATATATATATTTATGCTTAGTTACATCTAGGATCATATAACCTAGAAAATTCATTTGTTGATTTTCTAGAACTAGAAATTGTTCGTTTACGAACCCTTTCTTTCCCCCATTTGCCTTATTGAACTTTAATGTTCAACAACACTCATGCTGATGTAGAGAGATGAGTCGAAAAATCTATGGATGAAACAAACTCCCGGCTTCCGTTGCGTACGTCTCCTTCCTATATTCTAGTCTTATAAGCACATACTATATACATACATATACATATATATATATATATATATATATATATATATATATATATATATATATATATATATATATATATATATATATATATATATATATATATATATATACGGAAGGGATCCAATAGGAAGAATAATTAAAATGAGAAGAGTAAGAAGTAATTCTAGCCACCCATTTTAATTTGGGAGGAAAATTTGAATGAAGATGCATCCATTTTTGTAGGTGCATCTAGAATGTGTGGTTTTGATTACTTCTTATCCTTCTTATTTTTATTATTCTTCTTATTTATATATATATATATATATATATATATATATATATATATATATATATATATATATATATATACTTATGAACCTTCCACAATTCTCTCGTCCACTTGACAACTTGATGAATTTCATCCGAAATGATCAAGAAAATTTAATTGACGAAATGTCAAGTAAAAATGTCAAGCAATCCCTTTCGTGCGAATACTCTCCAACGTATTTTTGATTAAATATAAATCTAATATATATATATATATATATATATATTCTTGTTCGTTCCAGAAACCAAAACACGAAAAATAAAATTTTTTTTAGGGCGGCCCCCTTAATGTTTAAGGGGACCGGCAGCCAAATGAAGGGCGGCCCCCTTAATGTTTAAGGGGGCCGGCCATCTAATTGCTCCAACCCGTTTTTCCTCTTGTTCCTTTTGCCAAACACTCCACTTTTTCAAACAATCCTTCCTTTGCTACTGTTGTGACGAAAACCAAAACCCAAAAACACCTTAAATCACTTTCAAATCACATAATTCGGGTTAATTCGCAAAGGGCAAATTCATCTAACACAATCACCATTACGTATTGTAAGTTTTTCATAACACATTTCATCCAATTCCATCTAATTTGGTCAAACTCATGATTATGCATGTTTTATTAATTTCTTCAATTTCACAATTTCTTTTGAATTGAGTCTTAAATCTCCATAACTAAATGCTTCCCATAGGATATGAATGATTAATCAACACTAGAAACTTGTAATTATAAACCCCCTTGTCGAAAATTTTTGAAATATTTCATATACTTCTTTTCAAATTTTTTGGTAAACACATTGTTGAATAATGCTTTGAAAACTTGTTTAAACTAATCACATTATACATTTATAACTTGTAAAACATGAAACTATATTTTTCGACCTAGTAAAAATATTTTTGTTCACAATAAGGGGGTGTTTGGATTGTGTCCAAATAATATCGAAACTTAGTCATTAAAATTTTTATAAAACGTTGTTATGATTATAAATCTAAAACTTGTAAATCGGACTTGTGAAGATATATAACTCATATATATATTGACATACTAGTAGTGTAAGTGGATAGTTAAGGAAGCATTTGGTTTAATACTAAAGATGACATTTTTGAGTCAAAATACAAACCATCTTTTTCGAAAACAAATCACATGCATAAGAAACTCGTAAGAAATGGCTAGTTTTACAACCCAATGTAAATCTAGTAAATTTCATGATATATTAAGATGTTTAAGAGGGCGTTTGGATTTGTCCATAACCACTTACTAAACATCATAAAATATATCTAGAACGAGTTAAAAACAATATTGAGGAACATGGTAAACTACTTCCTAGGATTAGTGTCGAAGTATGTTTACATTCCAACATAAGTCTTAACAATATATACATTTTTTTTATTATTCCACTTTATATTTATTTTTGTCTTTTGTATTGTTGTTGTGTTTAGGTGAAAATGCCAAAAGGAACTACCGAAGATATTTCCTTAACCAAAAACTACATTCCCAAAATTTCTCAACTTCCCACTACCTCTCCCTCCATTGCACGTATCTATCGTCAAATAGAAGATAGAAACATTCATGAAGGTCGAGTCGTAGATCAAGCTTACTATCAATTCGATTTCATCAGAAGCTCATTCACCAATATCCATTTTGAATGTCTCTTCCAAATTAATGAACCCATCATTCCTCGCTTCATTCTTGACTTCTATAGCCAAGTCACGGTTCAAACCGATGACTTTGGTTCCATCTTCATTTCATTCATGATCCAACATGAATTTATTACTCTCACTCTTGCACAATTTGGTCAAATTCTTCAAATTCCTTTTTCCGGTCAATCCGTATTCACAAATGAATTGGATCTTTGGGCTCTCCAACGTTCTCGTCCTACTCATGGTCCTTATATCTCCGAAATTCCATCTCCCGAAGATATTCGTCAAATGCTCGGGTTGGAATGTGAAACTTCCACCCAAAGCATCATACCCAAACATGTCTCAAATCCTAAAAATCAAATTCTTCGTAAAGAATTAATGCCCGACATGGAGTATTGGGAAGAACTAGTTCGAGAGAATGCGTTTGGTTCCGAAGGACAATCAGACCATCTCCCGGCTTGTCTTGCTCATATGTTGTATTGTATTGTTGCTGAGCAACCTTACAATTTGGCTTACTTCTTTATCAAACGTATTGAATGTGCAAGAGCTAATCCTAAAGCTGTCCTTCCGTATGGTATGTTTCTCACTCGTCTCCACAAGCATGTCATTGAGAACTATCCCGATCTCGATAATAGTATTTATCAATCTATCTATCCAACCCTCCGACCTCTCGTTCTCCCTCCAATTCGTAAAACCCGCAAGTTTAAACCTAATCGTCCTAGCATTCTTGTTTCGTTCTCGTTTCCAAGGGATGACGATGAGGAGGACTTATAGTCACTTACCACTGCTGCTGCTGGGGTGCTAGGAAAGAAATAGTAGTGATGTTGTCTATGACATTGGCTTCATTTTTCCTCTTAAACAATTTGTAATATGTTTCTTATGTGCTATTAGTTGCTTTGCTTCTAGACATATTTGCACCTTATTGCTTTTTACTCCTTAATATTATTTGCTCTACATGTATGCATGTTTTTATACTTGATTTTAATCTATGCTTGCATGACTTGTGTAGAATTATATATTTATATATATGCTTTCTAATAGACAAAAACAAATGTGAAATGTTCAAATAGAGCTTGCTGCAAAATCAAAACAGAATATAACATTTTTCCAGAAAAATTTTGAAATTTTTTGATTTCTGGGTCGTCAGATGGGCGGCCCCCTTAAATTTAAGGGGACCGGCCATCTGGAACAGTTTTTACATTATTTTTTTTTGCAACTTGTGACCTCTTTTGCTAGTCCCAGCTACCATTTCCCTTAAAAACTAAACTGATTTTGGAATCTAACATTACAATTTCAAATTAATTCCACTTCTAAACATGTTTTCATCCTATATAATCCCCATGCATGTTTAATTCTCATTCCATCATCCTCAACCTTCATCAAACATCATCTTTTTATCATGTCATCACCAAGAACCACCTATTCAAACAATGCCAAGAAACAAAAACTTGTCATTATTCCACCAAAACAACTATTCATTGATCTTACAAATGAAGACAACACCACCCCATCACCACCACCTCAATGCTCATCTCCTAGTGCACCAAATGCACCCTCCAAAACATCATCAACAAATGGAAACTCTACTTCCTCCATACCATCCACTTCATCCATAAATGACTACATAAACACCCACTTATCTCCTCCAACAATTGATCAACCATCACAACCTACCAATGAAAACACAACTCTTGCACTCACTCTCTCATTATCACCATTAACACCTCTTGATGCACACTTCTCATCATCCCCTATCAATCCACCAACCTATAACCACGTCCCATGGAGCTTACTTGAAGCTCATGGAAACACTTGCCTTTGTTGCATCCACAACCGAACAATTGTGTTCGGATTAAGAGATGAAATGCAATACATGTTTTCTCACATTGAAAATTTGTTGCATCAACCACCAACAACAAACACAACTCCTCCACCACCATCAACAAACACTCCTCCTCCATCACCATCTCCATGTTCACCATCCATTCCTCCCAATTAAACATGATTGGTGGCTTACAAATAAAATTATCTTAAACCATTTTGGATGGCAAGCTCTAGAGAGGACTCTCATGTTTGAGCTTTGGTTTATTATTTAAGTGATGATTGTAAGCCTTTAAGGCTTTTGTTAGTTGCATTACTTGTTATGTTTGTTCTTGTAATGCTTGATGTATCTATTTAACTTTATTAATGTTATGGTTATGTTTAATCTCTACTCTTGCATGCTATATACATATATATGTTGCTTGTCCACTAAATATTTTTGCAAGATATCCATATCTCGATTTCTTTTTGACCTCAAAACGAGGGGGAGTATACTTCAAGGGGGAGCTTCTATAAAATCGGGATAACCTTTTTGATGCTAACAAAAAGGGGGAGAAGTGATATAAACTCACAAGAATACTTGTATAAATACTAATTTTCGATTAATGAGTTTAGATTTTGTAATCATCAAAAAGGGGGAGATTGTTGACATAAATAATGTATGAAAACGTTATTTATATTTTTTGATATCTCTATATTTTGACGATCACAAAATGTAAACTCATCAAACGTAAGATTACTACGTAAACAAGTATTAAGCTAGTTTATATCACTATATCCAACTTAATCACTTAAGGTATGGATAAACAAGTGTTTAATACATCGCATGATCAAAGGGGTATTTAATTAACTAATACAAAGTTTATTTAATTATATAAACATATTATATATTTTTGGAAAATACTTTTGGTAATAAAGAAAAATGTTTTAATCATACTAAATATATGATTTCAAATTTTTAACCAAAATCAGTTAGTTTTTCACCAAATAAACTTTTCCCACTAAAAAACAAAAATTCTGGCCATTATAGCTGGGCGGCCCCCTTAATTATAAGGGGCGATCCCCTTAATTTTAAGGGAGCCGGCCTTAATTTAAGGGAACCGGCCACGCTCCTCTGTCAGAACTTGTTGCCTATAAATACCACCTTAAATCTGGAATTTTTCTTACCTTTTGCACAAAATTTTCAGATCTCAAACTCTCTAAACATCCTCCAAAACCCTTTGATCATTAGTATATTAATCCTTGTTTCAAGTGATTCAATCCCTTCTCATCCATCCTCATCCAAAGTGCAAAAGAAGAACACTCCATCTACAACTAAGTTCAAGAAGTATTAAAGTGTAGTTATGCATAGTGTATATATATTATTTGTGAAATTATGTTGTGTTTATAATAAGTAGTTTAGAAGAAATAGAAGTTGTGTAGGAAGTAGAAGTTGGTTAGTAGTGTAGTTGTGAAGAAGATAGGTGTGAAGTAGATTGAAATAAAGAAGATAGTTATGAAGAAGTAAAGTGTGAAGAAGATAGTTGTGAAGAAGATAGTTGTGAAGAAGAAAGGTGTGAAGAAGATAGGTGTGAAGTAGATGGGTGTGAAGAAGGTGTGTAGAAGTTGTGATCAAGTTGTGACGTAGTTGTGTTGTGTAAATTGGTGTGTAAGGTTTTCTCCGCCATAAGGGAGTTTGTTGACATAGTGAAGAAAACTCTCGAGTAGGTGACTCGGGGAGTGGAGTAGGAACAAGGAAGGTGACCTTGTAGCCGAACCACTATAAATCCTTGTGTTGTGGTTTGATCTCTCCAACTCTTTTCATTACTTACTTATTTACCTATACTATATTAGCTTAGTTAGTTAGTTATTATATAATTGTTCATATAGTGCAAGTATTGAGATCACATAAACTAGAATCGAAGTGTTTAAAACAAACTTGTTTTTATAAATTTTAAAAGGACGTAAAACTATTCAACCCCCCCTTCTTGTTTTCCACAATTTCCTTCGTGACAACGTTCAAAAATGAAATATCTCAATTGAGAAAGTTTCTTTCGAAGACAACATAGCCGACATTCTCATGAAACCCCACAAACGTGAACCTTTTAACCTTCTTAGGCTAGGCTTAGGACTCATGAAACCTATGTTGTAGTTCTGGACATTAGACAAAAATCAAAAAAATAAAAACAAATCCATAACTCTTTTTCTCAGCAGGGTCGGCGGAACCCTCAGACACAACGGACGGAACCCAATTCAGGGGTCCGCCGTATCCGCCGACCTGCGGAACCATTTTTTTGTTTATATTAAACCAAACACCCATTATTTCATACCACCACTTCCAAACTGTTACTATTCACTTTACCATCCATCCATACCTACGATTTCCTGGTCTTCTTTTCACTCACATTGCTAATCAATTATCATTGTAAGTATTCTAAACTTGATTACAATCCTGATCTGAGTCTAGGAATTCTATTTTTTGCACAAAAACAAAAACTTGGGGTTATGCATTAATTTGAGAAAATCATGCATGAAATTAGGTGTTTAACAAAACTAATCATGTTCCCCATAGTTAGGAATTGCATTCTTACTAAGTGTAAACATGTTTGCTAAAACACCCCATGTCAAATTTTTCCAAAAATTTCTCACAAATAGGACAAATATTTTTTCGTCTCACATTGAGAATACAAAATCAAAACGTTATGTTTAAAACATCACTTGCATAATGTCTCTTGAATGCTAAAGGGAATACATAACCAATATGTATTTTTGGGTACATTCAAACGAAGCTACATTGGACTAGGAGCGCTTGGGTTATCTTTTGTTTTATAACAAAACTTGCATTATAAAACGTTTTTGAAGCATCAAAATGAGTCAAGATAACCGCACCTCCACATTGTTTTCATATAGGCACATACTAGAACAACCACATTACAATAGTCGTTTACTTAGACTAAAATGTGAAATTTTGTTTTTCTAGGAATCATCATGCCTCCTCTAACCCACTACGACCACAAGGACACCATTAAATACCTACCCAAACACCACAAAACCAAAGGCCTTACCCAAAATCAAATCGATGTTTTCAAAGCCTTAGAAAAACATTATGTCCATGAGGGTAGAACCATTGACCCGTCCTTCCTAGAAGGCACAAACCTCTACACCGAATTTGCCATAATCAACTTTAAGTGTCTTTTGGAAATCGACGAGCCTATTTGTCCTAGGTTCATTTTGGAATTCTATGCATCCGTCGTCCTCTCGACGGATGATTATGGTCAAATGTCTATTAACTTTAGGGCTAGTGGTCATCAATACTCCTTCACTCTTGAAGAGTTTGCTCAAATCTTAGGTGTCCCAAACCGTGGTACTTGCATCTACTTCGACTTGCACTCCCTCTCAACTCTTGACACCCTCCATGACGGCATCCATCCTTATGACACCCCTCTTATGTCAAAAGATGTACTTCGTGACCACCTCTTTGTTAGGACAACCAACACTAGGAGAACCCGTTCGGGAAATGAGGTCGAAAAGGACCCATATGGAATGGAAATGAATGAACTCAAGCCCCAATTCAAGAAATGGGAGGAAGTCCTTAGAGCGAATGTCATTAGCACCATAGGAAATCGAGATCATATCAATCTTTGCCTTTGCTACATGCTCTACTCCTTGTCCGTTAGTCAACCCTTCAACCTTGCCTACTACATGGCTAAGAGAATGGCCGACATTCCCGTGCATGGCACAACGGCTATGTCGTATGGAATGCTCTTGACCCGTCTCTTTAGGTTTATCTCTGTCGTATGGAATGCTCTTGACCCATCTCTTTAGGTTCATCTCTCCCATTCCACCAACTCCAAACGGTCTTCGTCTTGACTACTCTCTCATTCCACACACCTTTGTTCCACTTAGTGATAAGAGTGTTTACAAAGCCCAAGGAAAACGTCCTCATCCTCCTACCTCCTCATCATCTTCCTCAATGAGTGAAGATGACTCTTTGCCCAACTCTAGGCTCCCACCTCTTGAATACCTATCCCAACTTCCGGATATTCCAAATGAGTCGGCGGAGTTCAAGCAAACAAAGGGGATGTTTAAGAATCTTGGAAGATTCTTTGGAAAGCTCAAGAACAAGATTGACCGTCAATGAGCGCGGGTGTATAGGAGTGTTTGGCACAAGGTGCTATTTGAACAATATGGTCGTTTAAACAATGTTTGTGATGTATTTGTGCGTTGGAACAATGTGTGATACTATTTGGAACATGTATCAACTAACAATGATGCAGGTAGACAACTTTTGGCAAGTTGTCAAATTTTCATGTTTATGAAATTTTCTCTAAGTATAGTGAAATTCTCGACCTCAAGGTCAAAGTCCTATGGTATGTGTGTTTACATGTCCAATTTTTGCATTACCTAACCAGATATGCATTATCTTTTTGATTTTAGGAGTTTTCGAAAAATTTGAAAATCATCTCGCAGGTCAAAATCGTGGACTGCCAATTTTTTCAGGCCTGGCGGATCTGGCGGCACCCTAGAATGGGTTCCGCTAGTGCATTTTCTGGGCAACCCAGAAATGGCCCAATGGACCGGACGGAACCCTTACACGGGTTCCACCTGTGTATCCTGAAGGTTCCGCCACATTTCTTGCAGAATTTTTTTTAGTTTTCAACATTTCAACATCCAATCAACAAAATACAATCCTTTTAGATAGAAACCAATTTCCTGCAATTTGTTTAGCACAATAGGGTACTTCTCATTCCTTATAACTCAAACAAAACCATTTCCCGCCAAATTTCAAAAATAGCCATAACCACCCCAAGGAACCTTCACACATAAAGGAAGGAACCCTTCCAAAGGTTCCTTGAAATCCCTAAGATATATCCTTCAACAAATTTACCAAAACCACTAAGCATTTAGTGCAAATCTTGCCTTCTCAATTCACCATTTTCATTGGATTGACTTCCATGATATGACAACCCACAATTATTTTTCCAAATCATTAGGAACCTCCATTTTTGTATGGCCTAACATCAAATCCAAACACTCCTTCCCACACTCCTTCATCACTATAAATTAAACCATCCTAAACACTATCAAATCACACCTTCTTCATCACAATTTCTGATCTTTAAACCATTTATGACTAAGTCAACAATCACCTCTCAACCATCACGACCCATCCAGAAAACCGCCCGGATAAGTGTCAAACCACTTTGGACTAACCAATCCATCAACCTAAGCTCCTCATCCTCGGATGAATTCACTTCACCTATCAAAAATGAACATTTTCTAAACCTTGCATCTCCATCTCCATCACCCAATGAACCCAATGAGCTCACTCCACCACCAACTAAATCACCCATTGACTCAACTCCACCAAGTTCTCCAACCCAACCATCTAAAACTCCATCACCATCACCATTACCCAAACTTGAACCTATGGAGTTATTTGGGTCTCCTCCAACATCACCACACCCTTTTGTCCAAGATCTCAATGATCTTCCACAAAGACCTACACAACCACCACCTTTTGCAAATGAAACACCAAGGTCAATTCTTGACCAAAATGAGCATTTTAACCACAACCAACCTCCACAACAAGAATACCACCAACCCAAACCATTGTTGTTTCATCCTATTTACCATGACATCCATGGTCCTCTTTATGGAGAACCAAATTTTGAAAACCATGATCACCCAACTCCACCACATTCTCAAGCCCAAACCTTTGAGTCTTTCTTTCCTTCCTATAAGGAAATCCAAAGCATGGTTGAGAATCACCTCCATCAAGTAATGGAATTTCAAACCACCTTGCTTGACTCTATACCAAACCCATCCTCCAACCAAGAACCAAAAACCAACCAACCCTCAAACTAAGAAACCAAAAACAACCCATTTCCACCCACTCATCCCCATGTTTGCTCAAATTGTGAGCAAATGGGTGAAAGCATCAAAATGTTGCTTCACCAATTCCAAGATGAAACCCGTTTTGCATTCCAACACGTCATAGAACGTTTGGATGCTCTTTCCCACCCAAACAAATCCTAGACAACCTTTGGAGGCCTTTTGCCCCATTTAGGAAAGTAGAATTTGATTTTCTTTTATTTTCATAGTTATTTTTAGTTTTTCTTTTAGAAATAGAAGAATCTTTCCCATTTCTTGTCTTTGACTTTTAAAAGTCAAATTTTACATGGAATGATATTTCTTTCTACTTAATTACTTGTATTGTTGGTTGATCATTTTTGTGTTGTCATTGTGGTTGCAATGTGTGTGGTAACTACCAGCTTGACTATATATATCACCAACTAACCATTTTTTTTGTAGGATCAAAATCCATGTTTCCCATCTTGGCACTCCTTTTAGGGGGAGTAACAACCAAGGGGGAGCACGTGCATTATTCCGCTTCGCTACTCTATTTTTTGTTTCGACAAAAAGGGGGAGAAATATATTAAACCTTTAAAACTTAATATGATTTTCATCACTTAAGTAAAACAAGTTTAATATAAAAAAATTTTAAGTCTAAAACACCAAGATTTTGTGAGTTACTTAAAAACAAAGTTTATGTTTTGTTATCAACAAAAAGGGGGAGATTGTTAATACAAATATCGCCTAAAAATGTTATTTTTATTTTACGATATTTGCTAAGTTTTGTTAACGACAAAATGTAAACTTTAGTTTCTAAGTAAAACATAATCTTAGTTTTAAAGACTTGCATAAACTAGACTTTTGCTACATTTTACATTTCATAAAACACAACACTTTTTATTTCTTAAAATAGAAATGTCACATTACATTTATGGCAAGTTTTGTCAATATACATTTATGGAAAGAAAGTGTGTTTGACTAACCATATGTTTGCTTGCAAGTTTTGTGTTTGACTAGGTGTAATGAGATGTGACATTGTTTGGTTTGCAAGATTTATTGCAAAACCAACTGCAAGCCCGGCGGAACCCGGGGGGTACACGGGCGGAACCCATCTGAGGGTTCTGCCGTATCCGCCATGCCTGCAGAAGGTTTTGCTATAAATACTAAGCCACAAGTTTGATTTTTGGTTTATCACTCTACATCATATTTTCACACATTCATTTATTCTTTCATCTAACCCTTTAACATTTCATATGTGAAGTTTCTTTTTGTAGCAAAGAGATTCACGAGTTCATAAAAAGTTACAAGTATTCAATACAACGTTGCAAGACTTGTTAGCTTAGCATTGTGTAGACTTGTGTAGTTTACACTTCAATTGATTGTGTATTTTCAGTAGTGATCGGTTAGTATTTTAGTCCTCAAAATACAAAGTGTGACGAGAGTTGTTTTACCCTTGTAAAAGAACTAACGTGAGTGGTTGTACCCTTGTAAAAGAACTCGACATCTAGCTTAGTGTCGGTAAACGTGTATAAGCGACGTGTAAGGTTTTCTCTGCCAGTGAAAGGAGCTTGTTGACTAGTGAATGAAACTCTCGAGTTGGATACTCGGGGCGTGGACGTAGGGAAAGGAAAAAGAGTCCTTGTAGCCGAACCACGATAAATACTCGTGTTGTGGTTTGATAGTTTCTTTCATTTACTTGCATGTTATATATTGTGTTTGTGTATATATCTTTGATCAAACGGAAAGTTTCAAAGCTAATTAAACAAGTTAAAAAGATTTTAAACGGTAAACTATTCAACCCCCCTTCTAGTTTTCCACAGTCTCCTTTCGACCTTTAATCTTTATTAAACTTTTACTTGTTATGTTTATTAATTCACATGCACAATTGTCACAAGGTACAAGATCAAAATCATTCGTCGACTAATGAATTGAAACCATTCACTATTGAGAATCCTTTCGGCCTCTAGACACAACAATGATCAACCAAAACAATAAACAATGACACGTTCCAATTTAACAAAATATGATGTCTTTCATTATAATCCAAACAAACACTAATTAAATCCAAACATCCTTTTATTTCAAGTTCTCATAATAACCAAACAAGCATAAAGAGATTATGTAACATCTCACAAAAACTCACCTAGGTCACTATACTCAAACTATCTATATAGCACTTTTCAGGGTAAAATTTTTGCCTTAGCTACCCCCACTATGCCTTAGCTATCCCCACTATGCCTTAGCTATCACCACTATGCCTTAGCTATCACCACTATGCCTTAGCTATCCCCATTATGCCTTAGCTATACCCATTATGCCTTAGCATAACCCTAGGATACATTTCCCCACTATATCTCAACACCTATATTATTACAAATTCCCGTAAGTCTCATTTCACATATCTACTATGTAAAGTAACTTACATAGCCCCATAGACGACTCACGTAACCACTATTGCTAAATATCATCAAGGTTATGCCTTGTAAACCTCTTAGTGTGTCAAGCCTATGTTCTAAAAATCATTTCACTAAGTATTATATCATTCTAGTATACTATAGCTATTACAAACCCTAAACAAGCCCTATGTGTTTACGGTTCTCTCTAAAACCCTAATTTCTCAACCAAACTAGCTTGAAAGTGTTTAAGGCTCATGTATATGATATCTTAGATACATTACCTTATCAAAACCCTAGTACCACTATTCTTAGCTCATAGTACAATTCCTTTAAGCTTAGAACCCTAAATACGCTTTAAAGTCCTGAAACTAGGTCAAAAACTTCCCGAATCTTAGGTATAAGCTACCACCACTTAGAGTAAGCTTCCTAGAACTTAATCTAAGTCACTAAGCACTCATAGGACCCTAATATAGGCACTAGAACCTAAGCTAGACCCTAATCACTCACTAAGCAAGATTAGGTTTAAACTAAACCCTAAACTTAGAAATAAGCTACTTAAGCACCTCAAGCACCTCAAGCTACCAACCTAGTAGCTTATCCACCACCTTAGTCATCCTAAGAAACCAACCACATACCACCATCACCACAAATTGACCTCCTTGTGACCACCTTGTGCCGCGACCCTCTATGGTCCAGCCACCCTTCACCATTGATCAAAGCTACTTCTAGCTCTCATTATTCACCTCCCATAGGATTAGTTAGTCACTAATATCTGTAGTTAGTCACCCCATCCTCCTCATGACACCATGCAAGCTTTCCTTGCTCACTACTCATTGTCGAGCCCTATATAAACCCCCATACCCTCACCACTTCAAACCACACCTTTCTCTCTTCCTCACCACACATACAGTAGTTAGGAGCCTTAGTAAGAGTAGGAGTCATGCAAAGCAAGCCTAGAACCCCTGTCGAAGTGAAAACCCTATCGAGAAACCCTAAGTCCCTCATTACCACTAGTTTTGCCCAAGTAAGCTTATATTTTTATCACTTTAGCTTTAGTACTGACCTAGCATACTATATAAGAGTATTATATCACCTAGTAACCCTTGAATGAGCCTTGGTCATTTTCTTTTGCTTGTTTCCATTTTGAAACCTTAGAATGAGTCGAAACCATGTTTGCATGCAACCAGCCCATTTCATGAGCCATGAGCTGGTCTAGGATACTTTAATAGGCTTATATTAGTTTATCATAAGCTAGGATAGCTTCTTGTTTCATAAAAATATAGTTTATGTTGAAAAATGACTAGTTTTGCAAATGTTTTCATGCATAGGGGTATATATTGTAACTTTCTAAAAATATTAGGTCTATGGACTGTTTTTGCCATATCTTAGAAGTTTAAAGCATTAGGACCTATTATGGAAATTTATATAGCTTAAGGATATAGTTATAGAAAGTTATTACCGTTAAGGACTAAAACCATAAAAGTTATTAGGTTAAGGGTATATTATGTAAATTATTAAACTTAAGGGTATATTTGAAGTATTTTCATAAATATAAAACCCTATATTTCTTAAATAAAAAGAACATACTTGTATGGACAAATGATCACAAGGATATTAAGATATTTAGTTTGTAAAACATATTACCATTAGTAATCTTTTCGACCTATAGAACCAATTATAATACTCTAGTGTTTTATAAATCAAATATACATAAGTCTCACTCGAATGGTCATGTCATGAAGCTTATGCCTAAACCAACAACAAACAAAGAGTTCTTTCGACCCATAAACTTTGATGTCATTAATTGTGAAGTTCTATTTACTTGAAAGATGATGTTAATTTGTGAAGTTCTATTTACTTGAAAGATGATGATGACACATATTCAAAAGACTCCTTTAGACCTTTAATCTTTATTAAACTTTTACTTTTTATGTTTATTAATTTTCTTGCACAATCGTCACAAAGTATAAGACCAAAATCATTTGCGACTAATTAATTGGAACTAACCATTATTAGAATCCTTTCGGCCTATCGACTCAATAATGATCAACCATATCAATAAACAAAAATAAATTCCAATTTAACAAAATATGATGTTGTTCATTTAATCCAAACAAACACTAATTATTTCCAAACAACCTTTTATCACAAGTTCTCATAATAAGCAAACAAGCATTAAGAGATAATTATAATCAAACATGTAACACAACACACAAAGGAATTTTCATGATCAACATAAGCAAAGACATTAATATGATTGAAATTAATAGAAACAATACCAAACATTTGAGTCAAAGCATCAAGTGCTACAATTCCAACCATGTGATTCTAATCAAAAGAAACTACCAAAATACAAATCCTCCATCCCTAAACCTTCCTGAAAATCAGCCTTATGTTGTGAGTATATGACTTAGGGGTGTTTGGTAATAAGGATTGTTGATGATGTATGTGGTGTTTAATTGTTGTGAACCATAATCAAGCATTATGTTGTAAGGATGATCAAGTCATATCTCTTGCAAATGTCGACCAAACCAACTCTCCAACACCTTTAGAAATGGGTGGGGAGTGGTAGGAGAGAATCCTCCAAGTGTAAAGTGAATTGGTATATATTGTATGATAATTAGGTATGAGAAAGATTATAAAAGATGACAAAAGATTATTAAAAAAGATGATTTTTTTGATAAGAACACTTAACCAAGCACTATTATTTGTAGTTGAATGATCCTTGGTCACCAAACATGTTTCTTGGGCACAAAGTGTCATAAAAATGCAGGAAAACTGAGTTATAGAGGGTACATGATCTGACTTGAGAGTAATGCCACTTAATTCCACACTTAAATGCAACTGTTGACATAAATAATGCCTAAAAACATTATCAATATCTGTATGTTTTGATTATTACAAAATAAAAATTCATAGAACTAAAACTTGTGACATAAACAAGTATTTAGTGATTAACATTCTCTTTATATCCAAATCACTTAAGGTATGAATAAACAAAGTGTTTAGTGCAATTTATGATCAAAGGAAAATTTAATTAAGTATTACAAAGTTTATTTAATTATATAAACATATTATATATTTTTGAAAAACACTTTTGATAATAAAGAAAAATGTTTTATTCATACTAAATATATGAATTCAAATTTTTAACCAAAATCAGTTAGTTTTTCACCAAATAAACTTTCCCCACTAAAAAACAAAAAATCTGGCCGTTACAGCTGGGCGGCCCCCTTAATTTTAAGGGGGCTGGCCTTGATTTAAGGGGACCGGCCACGCTCCTCTGTCAGAATTTGTTGCCTATAAATACCACCTTAAATCTGGAATTTTTCTCACCTTTTGCACTCCTAAACTTTCTGTTCTAGATCTCCATTTCCAATCTCTAAATCCTTTGATCATACATTCTTAAATCTTTGTTTCAAAGTGATCCAAACATAATTCTATCAAGTGCAAGAGAAGAATACTTCTATCCCTCAAGGCAAGAAGTATTACAACTTGTTGTGATCTCCACATCTAAGTTGTTAGAACATCATCATTGTATTTATCTCATTGTGTGATTAGTTGTGAATATTTGTTAGAAGATAGTTTAGTTAGATATAAATATAGTGTGATTGGTTAGTAGTTAGTTGTGAAGAAGAAGAGTTAGGAAGAAGATTGGTGTGTAGAAGATAGGTGTGTAGAAGATTGGTGTGTAGAAGATAGGTGTGTAGAAGATTGGTGTGTAGAAGATAGGTGTGAAGAAGATTGGTGTGAAGAAGATAGGTGTGAAGAAGTGTTGTGATTAAGTAGTGAATAGGTGTGAAGTAGTTGTGTAGAAGGTGTGAATAAGTTGTGACGTAGTTGTGGTGTGTAAATTGGTGTGTAAGGTTTTCTCCGCCATAAGGGAGCTTGTTGACATAGTGAAGAAAACTCTCGAGTTAGGTGCTCGGGGAGTGGAGTAGGGCATGGAAGGTGACCTTGTTGCCGAACCACTATAAATCTCTTGTCTCGCGGTTCGATCTTTCCAACTCTCATCTATTTCTTTACTTACATTATTATTGCTTTATCGTACATATTTAGTGTTGTTCATATTGTGCATGACATGATTTCATATAGCATCGAATCTAAATTTTTGAAAACAAAGAAAACTTTCAAACAATCTTTTATAACAAATTAAAAAGACGTAAAACTATTCAACCCCCCCTTCTAGTTTTCCACAATTGGTATCAAGAGCCACGTCTAACAAGATTTTTTAAAATATATTGTATTTTAAAACTTGTAACGATCTATGGAATCTTTAAAATATTTAGAAGGGCAATCTATGCAAAGACCACCACTATTTGAAAGTGATGGATTTTTATATTGGAAAAATAGATTCGAAACTTATATGAAATCAAAAGATCTTGATCTTTGGCATATTATTACCTTTGGTGATTTTCCACATATTCAATATAATGTTGAAACTAAAATGGATGAAATTGTACCTTTTGAAAAACAAAATGATGATTTGAAAAAGAAACTAGCAAAAAATAATGAGGCTAAAATGGTTATTTATAATGCGTTACCACGGAAAGAATATGAAAGAATTTTTATGTGTAAAACCGCAAAAGAAATTTGGGATTCTTTACTAATTACTCATCAAGGTAATAGTCAAGTTAAAGATAACAAAATAGATCTTCTTGTACAACAATATGAACAATTTACGATTCCGGAAGAGGAATCAATTGATAATGCTTTTGCTAAATTTAACACCATTATCACAAGTTTAAAAGCACTTGATGAGACATTTTCTAGTAAAAATTGTGTTAGAAAATTTCTTAGGGTATTGCATCCGAAATGGCGAGCTAAGGTCACGGCTATTGAAGAATCAAAGAATTTGATGACGTTGTCACTAGATGAACTAATTGGCAACTTGAAGGTCCATGAAGAAATTATAAGAAGAGATTCGGAAACGGTCAAAATCAAGAAAGAACAAACCAAATCCATTGCTCTAAAAGCCAAAAAGGAACCTAGTGACGATGATGATTCAAGTGACGAAAGTGAAGACGAAGAATATGCAATGGCCGTAAGAGAATTCAAGAAATACTTCAAGAGTCGAGGAAGATTCACTAGATCACCAAGAGACGAAAAAAAACCATTCCAAAGAAATAGAAGTGACAACTACGGGAAAAGAAAATGCTTTAGATGTGGAAGTCCAAATCATCTCATTGGCGAATGTCTAAAGCCGCCGGGTCATGAAAATCAAGGCGCATTTGTTAGTGGAACATGGAGTGATAGTGACAAAGAAGAAGTGGAAAAACCAAGAGACGAAAAGTGTTTTATGGCAAAAGGAACCGACGAAATATGTTTAGGAATTGACTTGGAGCCTGACGAATGGATCAAGGATAGCGGATGTTCGAGGCACATGACGGGGAACCGCAAGCTATTCTCTACATACAAGGCATACAATGGAGGTAACGTTATTTTCGGTAGTGACTTACGTGGAAAAATCATTGGCAAAGGTAGGATTTCTCAAGACTCACTTACTATTGAAAATGTAGAGCATGCAGATAATTTAACATATAACTTGCTTAGTATAGGACAAATATGTGATAATAAATGTAGAGTCACCTTTACCGAAGAGGATAGCAAAATAGTTAAGAATGGAAAAATTATAGGTAGAGGAATTAGGAAAGGAGGCATATATGTTATGAAACTAGGAAACAAACCTGAGGATAGGATATGCCTAACGACCCTAGACGAAAACTCCACATTGTGGCATAGGAGATTAGGACATGCTAACATGCAACAAATACAATCTTTGGCCTCTAAGGAACTAGTTAGAAACTTGCCTAATCTAAAATATGACAAGCATTTTTGCGATGCATGTAAAATTGGAAAACAAGTTCATGCTAGTCACAAAGCTAAGAATATAGTATCCACTACTAGGTGCCTAGAACTATTACATATGGATCTTTTTGGTCCATCTGCTGTGCGGAGCTATGGAGGAAACAAATATACCTTAGTAATAGTAAATGACTACTCACGATACACGTGGACTAGGTTTTTAAGTGACAAGACCCAAGCCTTTGAAAAATTCGAAATATTTAGTAAAATGATTCAAAATAAATTAGGATGCACAATAGTAGCCATTAGGACGGACCATGGTAGGGAATTTGACAATGAAGTACAATTCGAAAAATATTGTGATTTAAATGGAATATCTCACAATTTCTCCACTCCTCGTACTCCTCAATCAAATGGCGTAGTAGAAAGAAAAAATAGGTCACTACAAGAAATGAGTAGAACAATGTTAAATGAACAATCCATCCCACAAAAATTTTGGTGTCACGCCGTAGATACTTCAACATATGTTATTAATAGGGTATCAATTAGGAGAATTCTAGGAAAAACTCCTTATGAGTTACTAAGAGGTAGAAAACCAAACTTAAGCTACTTTAGGGTATTTGGAAGTAAATGTTACATTCTAAACACTAAGGATTACCTCACTAAGTTTGATCCGAAATCGTATGAAGGAATATTTTTAGGATACTCACAAAATAGTAAAGCATATATAATACTTAACAAACACTCTATGAAAGTAGAAGAATCACTAAATGTAACATTTGATGAAACACCACCACCTCCTAAAACTTTACCTTTAGAAGATGATGACTTAATCGAAGAAGAAGCTATTGAGGTTAGTAAAACAAAACCCATAGGAAATGATAATGAAGACATTAACTTAGGAAATAACGAAATTGTAAATGTTAAAGAATCTAAATCACATACACTAGATAATATAATAGGACATCTTAACCAAAGAACCCTTAGGTCACAAGCTCAAGATAAAAATAATTTCTTTTGTTTCCTCTCAGCAATAGAACCTAAGAATATTAATGAGGCTTTAAAAGATGAAAGTTGGGTTATAGCTATGCAAGAAGAATTAAATCAATTTAAGGCAAATGATGTTTGGGAATTAGTCCTAAATCCAATGAATATGACCATCATAGGAACTAAATGGGTATATAGGAATAAATTAGATGAAAATGGAGTAGTTACTAGGAATAAAGCTAGATTAGTTGCCCAAGGTTATAATCAACAAGAAGGAATTGATTATGACGAAACTTATGCCCCCGTAGCTAGACTAGAATCTATTAGGATACTACTTGCCTATGCATGCGCCCTAGACTTTAAGTTATTCCAAATGGATGTGAAAAGTGCATTCCTTAACGGTTTTATCAATGAGGAGGTATATGTGGCACAACCTCCAGGATTCATTGACTTCGCAAAACCTGATTATGTTTATAAGTTAAAGAAAGCTTTGTATGGACTCAAACAAGCTCCCAAAGCTTGGTATGATCGATTAAAAGCTTTCCTTATTAAACATGATTATTCCATGGGAATGGTAGATAACACTCTTTTCACTAAAAGGAAAGACCCAAATCTCATCATTGTTCAAATATATGTTGATGACATTATATTTGGATCGACTTGTCAAGGCATGTGTGATGAATTTGCCAAAATCATGCATGATGAGTTTGAGATGAGTATGATGGGTGAGCTTAACTTCTTCCTAGGATTACAAATCAAACAATTAGAAGATGGAATATTCTTTAACCAATCTAAGTACATTAAGGAAATGCTTAAGAAATTTGGCCTAGAAGACTCAAAACCCATGAAAACTCCCATGTCTACGGAAGTAAAACTCACAAAGGATGATGAAGGTGAGTCCGTAGATAACACCAAGTATAGAGGAATGATAGGTAGTTTACTGTACTTGACGGCAAGTAGACCCGATATCATGTTTAGTGTTTGCCTTTGTGCCCGTTTTCAAGAGGATCCCAAAACCTCTCACCTAGAAGCGGTTAAGCGTATCTTCCGATACATTAAAGGCACTATACACTTAGGATTATGGTATCCTAAGGGATCCGGCATAGAAACCATCGTCTATGCAGATTCGGATCATGCGGGAGACTACGTAGATAGAAAAAGCACTAGCGGTATTTGCACGTTTATGGGATGTTGTCTAACATCTTGGTTTTCGAAGAAGCAAACCGCTCTTGCTATTTCTACCACCGAAGCCGAATATGTAAGCGCTGGAAAGGCATGTCAACAAGCACTATGGACGAAACAAGCTCTTATAGACTATGGCATTAGGTTAGAAAACGTTCCCATTATGTGCGATAACAAAGGTGCGATAGATTTAAGTAAAAATCCGGTGCAACACTCTAGGACTAAACATATAGAAATACGCCACCACTTTCTTAGGGATAATGTACAAAAAGGGAACATATCTATAGAAAAAGTTGCATCGGAAGATAACATTGCGGATATATTCACTAAACCCCTTAAGCGTGAATTATTCAATCACTTGCGTTTAGGATTAGGAATGATGGAACAAGTTGACTAAATTCTATTGCATTTAGAAATTTTTCTTTTAAGTTTTGCAAAGATTTACTTTTCTTCCACTTCTCCATTTCTGAGTCTAGGAATCTATTTCGCACAAAATTAAAAGATTGAGAAATATTATTTTCTTTGCATATACTCTTTTATAAAACCCAATCAATTTTTTTAAAATTATTCTCACATCTAGGAAATTACATGAACATCATTTTCCTTGCATTGTTGACTAATGCTAAAAACATTTTTTTTTCATGCATAAACTCTCACATAAATTGTCAAGGTATATAATCTAATATATTTCTTTGACATTCATGATCGAGCAAAAATCGAATCAAGGAGATTTTGGATTGTTTCTTAAGAAATTTTTTTAGAAGTCGAAACAATCACAACTCCACATTTGTTGCATATAGGCACACACTAGGACAAAATCACTCATAACATTGTCATCTTGTTTCATCACTAGATTTTTGACTCACTAGTTGCCTTTGCCTTTGATCTAAGATAGTTGCCTTAGGAAGTTTAAGCGCTCTTGCCTTTGTTTGTCTCCTTTAGCTTATTATGTGTTACTTATTTGCTCTTTTGCTTAAGTGTTTTTGCATGCATGCTATATCTTGATTAGATTAGATGCCATATTGCCTAAAGGAATTGAACTTGCTTGAATCCAAATCCAAAAACACAACCTTTCTGCAAATTTTCTGCCAAAAACCCATTTCTGGCAATCTGGGAACCATCAGATGGGCGGCCCCCTTAATTATGCAAGGCGGCCCCCTTAATTTTAAGGGGACCGCCCCCTAATTAAGGGGACCGGCCATCTTCTGGACGGATTTACAGAATCTTTTCTGCCTTTTTGCCCATTTCAACCTACATTTCTCATTCTTTACCAACACATTTTGTCCTAATCTCCCAAACAAACTTTATCCATCCATAAACACACAAATCTTACACTATAAATATCCCCAATCTTCAACACTCTCCATTCATCCCTTCATAACTTCTCCATACAAACCAAAACCAAAAGCCTCAAGGCTTGCAAGGATGACGGAAAAACCCGTTTGGCGAAGAAAAAGCCCTCGAAACAAATCCATCATAACCAATGAAGTTGGAAATCACTCAACACCTCCAACCACTTACTTCCCAAACTTTACACCTAATTCACAAGGACATTCATTTGATCCTCTTTACAAACCATACAACATTGGCCAAACGTCTTCCTTCATGCCAAACCACTCATCTCATCCTCCAACCACTTATAATGATCGGTACAAGTTTGATCAACCATCAAACTACAATTCCAACTACACAAACCCAATTCATCCATATCAACACAATGACTCTCTCTGCATTGCCACGAAAAAGCAAAAGTTCCGTGATGAAATAACCCAAATCCGTGATCTTAGTGATCTCAATGCCATGCACCTTGCACAACGCAACAAAGGGCAACCTCCATCATCACCCTACAACAATTGCCTACCCCACTCTCTCAACTTGGATCAAGTTACAAACCACACTCACTATTGCCCTTGTTGCATCTTCCTTCAAAAACAAATTCTATACTTGAGTGAAGATATTTCTTGGATTGAATATCTCCTCACTCATCCTCATCCCATACCACCCTTAACACGATACAACATCGTAAGATCCACCTCTTCCGCTCCATACCCCACTCC
Source organism: Artemisia argyi (assembly GCA_030686995.1). Taxonomy (NCBI): domain Eukaryota; kingdom Viridiplantae; phylum Streptophyta; class Magnoliopsida; order Asterales; family Asteraceae; genus Artemisia; species Artemisia argyi. The sequence continues at coordinate 414,924 of CM060702.1, forward strand.
ATATCCCTCTCCATCTAACAACTAAGCTTTATGCTTATGTTCTCCTTCAAGCAAATAAAACAATCAACCATGAGTTGCAAACAAGTCTAAGTGCTCTCTTAGGCAATATAGGACTATGTCTCTTCTTTTATTTTATTGTAATCAATATGCTTTAAGCATATTGAATGTTGTAATGCTAATCATTTCTATGATGCTTGAATGAATTTATTTTTATTTGCATAATTGTTGCTTTGCATGTATATGTGTCTTGTTCTCTTCAAATATTTTCTTGTAGCCAAGATTTCCATAGCTCATTCCCTTGGTGCTCTTAAATGAGGGGGAGCATACATCAAGTGGGAGCATTCTACCCGTTTAAACTTCTTTCACGAAGCTTACTCGGCTTAACCTTTTTGATTTTACAAAAAGGGGGGGAAGAGAAATGCAAACTCTATAATACTTGTCTAAAAACAAATTTTAGATCTATTGAGTTTAAGGTTTTGTAATAATCAAAAAGGGGGAGATTGTTGACATAAATAATGCCTAAAAACATTATCAATATCTCTATGTTTTGATTATTACAAAATATAAATTCATAGAACTAAAACTTGTAACATAAACAAGTATTTAGTGATTAACATTATCTTTATATCAAAATCATTTAAGGTATGAATAAACAAAGTGTTTATTGTAATTTATGATCAAAGGAAAATTTAATTAAGTATTACAAAGTTTATTTAATTATATAAACATATTATATATTTTTGAAAAACACTTTTGGTAATAAAGAAAAATGTTTTATTAATACTAAATATATGAATTCAAATTTATAACAAATATCAGTTAGTTTTTCACCAAATAAACTTTTCCCACTAAAAAACAAAAAATCTGGCCGTTACAGCTGGGCGGCCCCCTTAATTATAAGGGGCGGTCCCCTTAATTTTAAGGGGGCTGGCCTTGATTTAAGGGGACCAGCCACGCTCCTCTGTCAGAATTTGTTGCCTATAAATACCACCTTAAATCTGGAATTTTTCTCACCTTTTGCACTCCTAAACTTTCTGTTCTAGATCTCCATTTCCAATCTCGAAATCCTTTGATCATACATTCTTAAATCTTTGTTTCAAAGTGATCCAAACATCATTCTATCAAGTGCAAGAGAAGAATACTTCTATCCCTCAAGACAAGAAGTATTACAACTTGTTGTGATCTCCACATCTAAGTTGTTAGAGCATCATCATTGTATTTATCTCACTGTGTGATTAGTTGTGAATATTTGTTAGAAGATAGTTTAGTTAGATATAAATATAGTGTGATTGGTTAGTAGTTAGTTGTGAAGAAGAAGAGTTAGGAAGAAGATTGGTGTGTAGAAGATAGGTGTGTAGAAGATTGGTGTGTAGAAGATAGGTGTGAAGAAGATTGGTGTGAAGAAGATAGGTGTGAAGAAGTGTTGTGATTAAGTAGTGAATAGGTGTGAAGTAGTTGTGTAGAAGGTGTGAATAAGTTGTGATGTAGTTGTGGTGTGTAAATTGGTGTGTAAGGTTTTCTCCGCCATAAGGGAGCTTGTTGACATAGTGAAGAAAACTCTCGAGTTAGGTGCTCGGGGAGTGGAGTAGGGCAAGGAAGGTGACCTTGTAGCTGAACCACTATAAATCTCTTGTCTCGCGGTTCGATCTTTCCAACTCTCATCTATTTCTTTACTTACATTATTATTGCTTTATCGTACATATTTAGTGTTGTTCATATTGTTCATGACTTGATTTCATATAGCATCGAATCTAAATTTTTGAAAACAAAGAAAACTTTCAAACAATCTTTTATAACAAATTAAAAAGACGTAAAACTATTCAACCCCCTCTTCTAGTTTTCCACAGCAACTTTGGAAGACTTTAAGTGCATGAACCCGCGGTTTGGATGTGAACCTGGCGGTTTGGAACATTCTAACCACAAAAATCAATCTCAACCCGAGGTTCAGAATTCTGCGCACCTTCAATTTGGACTTTTGAGCCTTGGGTTTGAACCACAACTTCAACCTTCGGTTGGAAATTGGTTTGCATAAGTGTTTCAACTTTGGTTTGGCAATAAACTCCATCTTTAACAAACATCTTTGGCAGTTAATCTTGACTCTTTCCTTCATCGAATAACTTCATAATATTTACTTGAACTTGGAAATAACCATAGCATGAATCTTTATCTTGGACGGAAAACTTCTCTTCGTTGACATACTCTTGATTTGTCGACTTTTCTTCGTCTATTCGTTATTTTCTTCGACATAGTTGTACCTGAACCTAAATACATCTTTTGTACCTTTTAAACGTAAAACGTTCACAAATACAACCAAATAATATGCACAAACATACGAATAACGCTACTAAAATATGTACAAAATGAGCGTTATCACACGATAAGATTTTTTTTTGTTTATTATCTGTGTTAGAACATTTTAAGTTCATTTATATACCATACATTTACTTACATGCGAACAGACAAATCTCATTCATTTCATTTTAACAAACATATTTTCATCTTCTTTTTTTCAAATATTAATATCTTTTAAACCGTTAACCGTTAATCGAAAAAAAAAAATACTATCGCGACAAGCATTTAGTTATCTTTCTATTGATGGACATTTTGATATACTTTCGACAAATTTTTTTTCACTTTTTTTTAATGTTTTTCGTCTTTTTTTTCCCTTTGTTGTTGAAACTTGCATGAGAAATCACATGTGATATTACACTAATTTGAATAAAACCACATAAAATAACATGTGATTTTTCTCACACGTGATCTCAATCACATTTGATTTTTTTTACCAACTGTGATTTTTTCGCATGTGATTATAGAAGTTTCATAGATAAACTGTTATAATCTATAATTCGAATATAGTGTGTGATATATAGTTGGAAAGGCAATGTATGTTTTTCATTGCAAAAATCAGGAAATGTTTTTGATTTATAGACGAATACTTATTTCAAATTTAGTACGGATGTTTGGTGTTCGAACTTCAATATTAGTGTTAAATCATATGTAATATATAATTTGAATTTTGATACAACTAAGAAAACGTGAAAAAATGACCAAAATAAAAGTATGTCGAAAGTATATTTAACTGTCTACTTATAGAAAGATAATTAAATGCTGACCGTGACGGTATAATTTATTTTGTCTGAAGATCAATGATTTATAAGATATTTAAATTATAAAAAATTTGTGTAATTGAATTTTTAATACAAATATTAATTAATCACCTCGTTTTTTCTCAACAAAAAATGAGTGATTGAGATACATATCTTGGTATATGAGAAAAATTTGGTATATAAAATAACTCTCCTCATATTAAATTAGGTTTTGCTAACTGCGTTTATAATCATATGTTTTTTATTTATTTTAAAAATGCATTAAATACACATTAAATAAAGTGATAAATAATTAAATAAAACAAAGCATTCTTTTTATTCACAAGTTAACACTTGCTCAGTAGACACATGTTAACAGAAAAAAAAGTTAATTATAGGGTGACGCAAGTGAAACTAATTTTGAAGATTTTGTGAAAAATTTTGTTGCACCAATTTTAGTGTGAAATTACACTTACACTTGTGCCACACCAAAACCCTCCGTATGGATGACACGTTATGCAACATTAAGCCACATCAGCTTTGACATTAAAATTATAAACATTCTTAAAATCATCCTGCGTAATAACATGTCATAACTGTTGGAATTATGATATCATGACAATCATATAAAATAAACCAAACACATCAAAAGAGCATAGCGGAAGCATTATAACAAGATCATATAACATGCAATTAATTAATCAATAGTAAATAGTAAACATACCTTTGTGATTCTAGCCCGAACAAGAATCAATTGCAATCTTCAATTCAAGAACCCTAATTAGGGTTTATGTGGATTATAAGAATTACCCCTTACCTCTTTTGTAATTCCATCCAAGAATCAAACAATAGTGTGTTTGAATCGTGTTCTTGTACACACGTACTAATTCAAATAAAAGTTTATGCAAGTAAATTAAACACAAAACTTTTAAGCTTATGAAAATCGAATCCCTTGCAGGGATTGTTTGATGAATCGATTTTGGGACAAGAGAAGGAGAAAGAAAACACCTATTATGTGTGTACAAGTTATGAGAAAACAATAACCCATGAGGTGTTTATATACTTGACGAAACTTGAAGCTCAAGTCACAAAGGAGGTGGAACTCCTTCTAGAACTTTCTTGACCTTCCAATTATTCACAAGTATTACTTTCCTAATCTTCGTCTAACGGTCATTAGTCATTCTCCGTTAAATATTAACGATCGTTACTAGTTTTGTGTTTATTAATAATTATATATAACATTTATAAATAATTATTCTTTTACTCTTCATACGTAAAGTGTGCAATCCCACGATCTCGAGTTCGATCCTAACATACGACTACTAAAATAATGTCCATAATCTAACAGCTCCCACTTGGACATATTTTAATAGTGTAATCACATCGGTTAGCGTCTTGCAACACGCCGATGCCTCTAGTACGATCTCGAGTAATAAGGATATGGATCAAAGTCATTCCTTAATTATTATCATAAATGTAATTACAAACCTTTTAATAAGGATTGGATAAACCTTTTAATGATTTATCATTATTATTATCCTTTTATTTCTAATACCATGTTAATAAGGATATGGATCAAAGTCATTCCTTAATTAACCATTCTGTTTCTCGTTGTTTATGATTGATCAAGATTACCAAATCTTCTGAACATATTCAGGGGAGATCTTGGGTGCGGCCGCACATACATCTTACCAACCCTACGAGGGGCCCAGCAGTATTAAACTCCAAAAATAAATTTGAAGGAACAAATTCTATCTTGACTACAAGCAAAACCCACAAACTTTGTAACATTTCCGAAAACAACCCTTATAACTACCAGTTACGTATAGCGTTAAGTTGTTCTACAAAAATGTACTACATTCATGACACTTATCTTGCATCTCAAGTCTGAGGATAACTTCTTATGATTTACTTAATGACAAGATCCATAAAGTAACATCATGTAATTGGGATAAGTCCTATATTCGGTAACATTGAATATCATCTGAAATGGCATGACTACGCATCAATATACTTTAAGTATATTATGCCAACCTTCATATTTGTCTTGATTTAATAATATTCCCATATTATTAACTGACAACGGACAATTTAGAGTAACATTTATTCATGGATTAAACATACAAATATAGGATACAATATATTATAAATTAAACATACCATGTATTTAAATTTATAATAATTGTTTAACATCATTTATCCAAATACTAAATAGATCAATGCATGATAACTCTTGTTGATGAATTATGTCTCAAGTAATGACATTCATACTTGTTGACAAGACATAAATCATCCAACTTTGATCTATCGGAATTTTGAGAATACTTATTTCAAGAATTCAACTATTGAAGTTCTTGTATATGCATACTCAACTATTTGATAATGCCATATTGTCTTTCATAAAATGTGTGTCATCCTTAACCACCAATTTATGATAATCAAACTTCCAAACATTTTAAAGTTTAAAGTATTCTTATTCTCTTAATGTATAATGCAACTATGCTTTTAGTAAGCACAACTAGTATATATAGTCAAGGATGAAATCCTTACCATGACTAGTATTTAGTGTCACTTTAATTTCATTAGCATTATTGTATGCAAACAACAATAATATGCTTTTAAAAACTTCCCGTAAACCTTAATACCTATTGTGTAATGTTTGATGTCCTTCAAATTTTCAAGTTTGTTGGCTATGACAATTTTCGCAACAATTGAAAAATTGTTCATTTATAGAATTTGGAAGTTGTTCCAGATTTAGGATGTGATTCTATAATCAAACATATTCTTTTAGAATATTACACGAGTTATCTAATAACCTTTTAATTAGATATTAATATTGCCAAATCATCTTGTAATCAAACATGATACAACAAAACATGATGTTCATGAAAAATCTTTGAGTCATACTTAGATTTTATCCATGTTATACATATCCATTTAGACTTTCTAAATGACATATCATGTTATATTAGATTCATTTACCGCACATGTTTCAACAATAAACATTCATTTAAGGTTGTATGTCTTATTTCCTAAATCTTTCAAATAAAGTTTCATTCCAAACTTAGAGTTAACTTTTAACTTATATGAAATGTTACTTTTATATGTTTCACAACATATATGATTTAATAAATTAAACATAATACTCCCACTAGCTTTTAGGAATACTTAGAAATTATCTTATTTCAATTATAAATCAAAACATGAATTTAATAATTAAACATAAAAGTAATCTTCTAGATGCATGCATTTATCCATCCATGGATTATTGCACTTTGTACACTTCTAAAGATTTATTTGAATTCATAAACTCCTCTTGATTACTTATCGTCCTTGCTCAAGTAATTACTCAAGAAAGAGTTTTGATATTCTATTGTCAATTTCATAAATATGACAATCATAATCTTTATATATTTAATGTATTTAGAAAATAATATTCAATCACAGTTAATCGCTTAAATGTGATTAATAATCTTGTCATAAAACATGCATTAAATACGTGCACCATATTGTCCATATGATTTCTATAAAAAGATTTAAACCACAAGGGTTACCTTATCTTTGAAGAAACTCATCTTCATTTTCTAGTCTTACTATTAAGATAAACCACATTTCTAAAATTGATTATCTTTATGGACAGCATCTTAATCATTCATATCATGTATACTTTACCCAATTACATATTTGATAATGTATCATAATGATTATCAGGTTTATAATAATCCTATAAATCATAGCCCTCAGCATATTAATCAAATATCTTAGATATATTACTATTTTATGAATGATAATTCCATCATCTAGAGATCTAACATTTAAATGTCAAACTTTATTATCATGTTGAGATTTAACATTCAAATGTCAAACTTCATCATGATATTTACTAGTGTATTTTAGAAGATTATGTATCTTTTAATTTTATTTTTTAAAGATCAAAACTCCCACTTGCTTTTAGCAATTTAAAGACTATCTTTAAATACTTAGCAAATAAAGCAACAATACAATGTTCTCTTTTGGGATATTACAAATACTTATTGACTGTTCATGACTTTACTTTGTTAATAACCTCTTCAAAAGCAGTTAAACAAATTTAGAACTTCAATTTAAGACTTAATGTAATTCATCACATTCATCACTTTCCATCATATGATGATGTCTTATTAATCTTCTAGGTTGGAGTTTTATTAAATATGTCCAAGTCATACTCAATATTCTAACCTTGATAACTTTTGGAAGAAAAGAAGTCATAGTTCTCTTTAATCAAACAATATAACTAGAGTTTGATTTTCCTAACTGAACATACCATAAACATTTGGCATTTCATTAAGATTAATATTGTAAGACTATCTAACAATATTTAAGATAACCATATTCCTTTTGACTTGTCTATTTACCAACTAATTCATTTTAATGGTATAATAATTTTCAAGCCAATTGCATGCTTTATAACACAAGTACTTTTAATAAAGTCACTTCATGTCCATGTCTCTACAAGAAAACATAAACTGTTATAATCCCACTATACGTTATAAGTCATTTAACAATTTAATGGCTTCATGTATATGTCTTAATTAAAACACATAACAAGATAACGTCTTACTTTATTATAAGTCTTGTAACAATTAAAAGACTTTATGTTTATATCTTTACAATGAAACATAAACATGTTTAACTAAAGTAATTATGAACACCATCTTTTGGTTTCAATCTTAATTTCAAGTTAATTTATTACTTCACAATAATGTAAATAACATTATTTTTTATTTATTTATGTCATTCCAAGAACACATAAATATTCAGATTGAAGTAGCATTAGATTACTTAATTAATTTATGTCATTCCATGAATTCATAAATATACTAATTAAGGTAGTCTTGATATTATATTGACATATGTTCTAATAGGTATCTAATTTAGAAACTGCAAATTCTCATAGTTCAATTACATCAGTTGATCTGCTAGTAATGAAAATATGAAATTCACCTTGTTGTTGCAATCTAGCTAAGCTCTCACATAACATAAATTGTAACACCAAGTGTTTCCTGAATTAGATTAGTATAATTCATATTAGAACATTATTCTCTTACCTTGCAGTCAAGAGAATCCATTAAATCATATCTTTATGAGTTGTTTCTTGCACACATTAAAGATAACATTTCTCCCACTTGTGCATGGAACAACCTCATATAGTTGATAAACAACACGCCATGCATTTGTTTATGTGATCAATATGATTGTGTCATAGATTTTAGCATAACAAGTAGATGTAGAACAACAATGTCTAGTAAGAAAACATACAATACTACCCTTAAAAGTATGAGTGTCTATACTTGGAAAGTAATTTTCTCTAGCTACCAAGATGTCAAAGCTTGTAACTCCTACTGAATTAAAGATCATTACAATAATTCCTTATTCAGTAATAAGCACACAATACTCCCACTGAATTTGACAACATTGTAAATGTTTCATATCCAGTGAAAACAAATATTGTGCTTTTAACTTTCCTACATCTTTAAATGTCCATACGTAACAATTACTTATGCACTAAAGAGTGTATTCTACTACGTAAATGATTGACTATCCACCAAATGCTATTAACTTGAAAATTGGGCATGCAATTTCTTCCTTAACAGGTCTACCATCCTACAATGTATGTAGCACCTTTAGAATAGTCAAAACAACTAGTTTGTTTTTAAACATTTTGCAGTAATTAGTCTAGCTTCTAATTATAATAACTCATAAAATGTCATACATAATTTTTTTGTTAACCAAATATCATATTTGTTACTAAGAATTTAATCACCGAATGAGGATGATAAAATCCCTATGGAAAATATTCGCAAGTTTCTTAACTATTAAAAATTTGCTATGAGTTATATTAGAATTTAGACATATCTAATCCTTTTCATTCATGAAAAGAAATAGGATTGTATCTCACTCTTCTTTCATAAAAAAGAGACTTCTTTTGTCTTTTAAGTAAATTATTCTTAATCAAACACTTGTTTGAAAATAGAACGGGATCAATTTACCAAAGCCCAAAGTGCGTTTACGGTTTAAACATTGCATTAATACATTAAAACGAATTACAAAAATTTAATTTTCAGTATTTTCGATAATTAGATCTTTAAGAAAATAAAAAAACCATTGGCAAATAATCATATAAACCATAGTATTTTCTTAAAGCTAGGATCCTAATTGACATACTACCATTACATCAGTTGATCTGCTAGTAATGATAGTATTCAACAAGGTAATTGTCGAACAATAATTGCCAATATCATATTGCAATTTCTAGATCATTATGGGATTTACAATCACAAAATTTTTGTAATGTACGCATGTTTGATCCCCATCTTAATGCCTTGAGTCCAAGATCTCACTTGCTACTCAATTTAAGTCGTCTAACTTAAAAACTGCAAACTCATAAATCCATTATATCAGTTGATCTGCTAGCAATGAAATTACGAAATTTACCTCTCCATTGCAATCTCGCCAAGTTCTCACATGACGTAAATTACAACTTCAAGTGTTCTTAATTAGATGGCATTTGACTTAATTTTATAAGGGTATTAAATTTTGACGTGTAATCAAAATAATGTATGAAGAAGCATGCATACAACTTCATAACATTGGTTTTATAAAACATTTTTATTACCAATTTACTAAGAGTAAAATAGCAAAGTTTTGATTGAGGTATCGGGTTCACCAATTAAAGAATTACCAACAATTATCGTCCACTATATCGTACTTTTGCATAAGCCCTAAGGCTTAGTGTTTCGGATAATCATTGTGGAATTGTGGTCAATTCACCCTTAAGATGACAGTGTACATGTAATGGTTGTTCGGTAAGTCTAATTTACACACAAACGAGCGTTAAGACAGAGTGTTGTCTATCTAAGGCCACAATTTAATACGAAGCCAACCTTATACCCATCTTGTAGTGTGTAAACTTCGGTCGGGCCTATTTAACCATTACGTACAAAAATATCAATCAACCAATCCTTTGAAATTTAAGCTCTTAAAACCAAAACAATTTCGCCATTTATTTAGTCCATATTATTTTTCTATTCAAAAATTACCCTTTTTCATTTATAAACATGTCTCACATAATAATAAACAAAAAACAAGTAATACATAATAAAAAATAAAATAACCAAATAAACATATACATAACATAACAATTAAATATGTATAAACATGTAGCCACATGCAAATTTTATTCAATAGTCCTATTAATAATCAAGTCTAGGTGTATTATGCATTTATTCAATTAAGGCTTTCTTCTTCAAAGGAAAAAGAGCCACATACATCGATAAATCGATTGCGTAAGCCAAAACTAAACAAATACCACATAGCACATAATTGATTACTTAATATTGGAGTCTTCCCCAATTCGACATCTATTAATAAATTTACATGTTTCGATATAACTTAACAATTAATTCATATATCCAATTTAAACCATTTAAATTATCACACAATAAAATCCATGCAAACATGCACTTTTCATGGATTATGCTTAACAATTAACATATTGCACCAAGATCGTTTACTAAAACGCATAACCAGTTACATCACATCCTAGGGTTTCTAATCATATTAACAAATTCAAAAAACAAAACCCTAAAAACCCTAATAGGTCAATCGACTATAAAAAATTAGGGTTAGGAATCGAAAAAACCCTAAAAACATGTAATTAAACGAATCAAGATTCAATTTTTATGCGTTTCGATAATCAATTACACATTATAACGGCTCTAGATGCCACTGTTGGAATTATGATATCATGACAATCATATAAAATAAACCAAACACATCAAGAGAGCATAACGGAAGCGTTATAACAAGATCATATAACATGCATTTAATTAATCAATAGTAAATAGTAAACATACCTTTGTGATTCTAGCCCGAACAAGAATCAATTGTAATCTTCAATTCAAGAACCCTAATTAGGGTTTATGTGGATTATAAGAATTACCCCTTACCTCTTTTGTAATTCAATCCAAGAATCAAATAATAGTGTGTTTGAATCATGTTCTTGTACACACGTACTAATTCAAATAAAAGTTTACGCAAATAAATTAAACACAAAACTTTTAAGCTTATGAAAATCGAATCCCTTGTAGGGATTGTTTGATGAATCGATTTTGGGACAAGAGAAGGAGAAAGAAAACACCTATTATGTGTGTACAAGTTATGAGAAAACAATAACCCATGAGGTGTTTATATACTTGATGAAACTTGGAGCTCAAGGCACAAAGGAGGTGGAACTCCTTCTAGAACTTTCTTGACCTTCCAATTATTCACAAGTATTACTTTCCTAATCTCCGTCTAACGGTCATTAGTCATTCTCCGTTAAATATTAACGATCGTTACTAGTTTTGTGTTTATTAATAATTATATATAACATTTATAAATAATTATTCTTTTACTCTTCATACGTAAAGTGTGCAATCCCACGATCTCGAGTTCGATCCTAACATATGACTACTAAAATAATGTCCATAATCTAACAATAACATATATTTTTAGACTGCCAAATACACCATTTTTAATCCAAAAAAAATAAAAATAAAAATAAAAAATAAATAATTCACACCCATCAAACGTTATTGTGTACACCAAGTTTATGATGTGCGTCATAAAATGAGCATAAAAGAATTCGTAACATGACCTTAGTGCCATATCAATGCCTTGATGAATGGCCTTGGCACCATGATACCCCATTACTCTAAAGTTGTGTTTAAGAAACAAAAAGATGTGCAAGAGGGCACGGTGCAGTGCTCAATAACGCGTTATAGTTGCCATTTTGGCACCTATAACACCCATATAAGTTTTATACTGCACCGTATGTTTGTATTATAGGTGTAAATGTAGTTGGCTTCACATTGTGTTATCCTTTTTTTTTCTTTTTTTTTTTTCTTTTTTTTTTCTTTATGGTGTGCTATAGAAATATTATTGGAAATGGTGTTTATGTTATAATAGTGTTATAGGTTATAAGGTGATGTATAACAACGTTTCTCACGATTGTAATCGAGTTAAAATAGTGATTCATGGCGTATTTGGATCTGAAAATGGAGAAATAAGATTATAAAATCCCCTCTTGACTTAGTTGACACAGTCAAGAATGAAGATATTTCCCCGTTTATCCCAAGAATTTTGAAGAATTGGATATCTGCTCGTTGCCATTCGAATTCTGTTAACTGGGATTATTGGATTCGATATCCTTTGGACATTTTTAGTAAATAGGTTTTAGGTTCTGCTTTGGCTCCCTTGGTTCCCTTTTTGGTTTTTCTTTTGGCTATACCCCTTTCTCAGGTTGTATATTGTTTTTGTTTCCTCTTTTTGTTGGTTTTGTTTATAAAATTTTAGCCTTTCAAAAAAATAGGTTATCAAGTGATGTGACGACGCCTATAAAACTTATATGGTGCGAATGCACCCACCACTCTAAGTACCTATATATATAAACTTGGTTGAAGAAAGTTAAATTCAAAATTTAAGCACTTATTAAGGAAGATATAAAGTTATAAACCACGAGAGCATTTCATACTTTAAAACTTAATGCTATTTTTAGCAATTTCCAGTTTTCTTTTGCTTTAATTCTGCTGTCTGACTATATCGATTAGTTATACACTCCCTCAGTTTAAAGAATATAAATTGTTTGTTAATAGACAATAAGAGAAAAGTTCATTTTCTCACTTTTATTTTGTTGCTTTACTGAGGGAACAAATCTCTGCCATCTATTTAGTTTGATCTAATGGTGGGGATTAATCTAAGATTTAATTTTATAAACATTTTTACTCCCATCTATATAAGCATTTTTTTTTTAATTTTCTTTTAATATCACATTTATTTTCACACATATAAGTGTGTTTCTCTCTAAATATCTTCATGGCTTATTCATCACCAACCCCAAAGTTAGTAACCGCCAATCACCATCACCATTCTAATCTCCATTTTGATCATCAACATCACCTTCCGATCACCATCACCATTTCGATCATCATCTTATCATCCCGTTATCATCCTTTTTTATGTCTTTCTTTGAATTTAATGAATCGTTTTGATTCAAAAGCTGATTTGATTGATATTTTTGCGGTTGATAATGCTGTTGAGTTGGTTGATAATTATGTGAATCAAGTTTTTTAACATTTCTTGTGATCAAGTTGCGCACCAAGTGTTTGCTAAAATGTCTAAGTGAAAAATATTTGATAATCTTGTAATTTTACTTATTAATTAAACTGTTAGTTGAATTTTTGCTTTTACCTGAATTTTTTATAATTAATCAGACATAATGCTATTTTTATGTCCAATTGTTGTTTTGTATCTGGTATCACTTGTTATATTCTGTTAAAAATAATGCAACAATTGTGTTTGATTTTGATGTTTATATCACTTGTGATATTTTGTTAAAAATGATGCAACAATTAGGTTTGATTTTGATGTTTATATCACTTGTAATATTCTGTTAAATTTTCTAAAATATCACAAGTGATAATAGTGTTCTCATATGGTTTTCTTGCTACAAACCTATTTGCATAATCTATTATCAACTTATTTTTGTCATTCATTTCATGAAGAATGATCTTTGCAGTGATCTCATTCTCATGTTGTTCATCTTTTTGAAGGAACCTTTTATATCATAGGTGATATCGCAGATGTGTCGGCTTCTTCTTTTTGTTGAATCAATGGTGGGAATGGAGGAACATGTTATATCACAGGTGGTATCACTTGTTATACACATGTGATATCATGTGTGATATCACTGGTGATATCACGTACTAAACAATGATAAATTTTCAACCCCAACCTCTTTTGTTACCTCTAATAATGCACTGTAGTTATCACGAACATTCATTTCTAATTCTTGTCTTTGTCGTCTAGGTACTTAAATAATGGTATTATTACTACTTATAACTAATATAGGGTCTTTTACAAAAACAATCACATGACACGGGAACATGTAGTTGCTTCTCAACTTGTGTATCACTCTCTTAGGCGTTTCGTCGAACAACTTCTATGAAAGTGCATTAACTTACAGATTAGTGCATTAGCTTATGATGAGTCATTTGGAGTTCTACAAAAATATTTATACTTGTTTTACGAAAGCATTTTGAGTGTTATAACTTACAGATTAGTGTTATATCACAGGTGATACTGCACCGAGAAAAAAAATACGAAAAAAAAATTTTTTCGAAAGTATATGAAAATGCCCCTCTATCGAAATATAATTAAATACTTGTCACGATGATGTAAATTTTTTAGGTTAACGGTTTATAGTTTTTGAGATATGTAATATTCAAAAATGAGAGATGAAAGTGGGTTTAATTAAAAAATAGGTGTAGTCTATATTTACACTTTAAGTCCCTCATTTTTTTTTTAATTTTTTTAATCTAATGATATATGTGTGGTCCAAATTTATCTTTTGATATTTAGAAATTTTTGAGTATGCAAAATAAAGAGGAGAGTTATATTAAATATCAAACTTTTCTTACATACCAAGGACTCATCCCCACCATCTATCTAAAAAAGAAATCAATGGTTGAGATTAAAAGCATTTTAATATTTCACCCATTTTTTATAATTTAAATATCTCTTAAACCGTTAATCGTTAAGCGAAAATAATTACACCATCGCGACGAGTATTTAATTATCTTTCTATAGACGGGCACTTTGATATATACTTTCGACAAAAAAAAAAAAAATCATTATTTTCACGTTTTTTTTCGTGGCCGAAAAAAATCATATATGATATTACATATCATATCATATATGATATTACATATCATATATGATATGATATGTAATATCATATATGATTTTTTCGGCCACGAAAAAAAATGTGAAAAAAAGAAAAAAAAAATTGTCGAAAATATATTAAAGTGCCTATCTATAGAAAGATAATTAAATGCCCGTCGTAACGGTATATTTTTTTCGCTTAACGATTAACGGTTTGAAAGATATTAATATTTGAAAAAAAAGGATGAAAGTGGGTTTTTTAAATTGTTGGGATTAATATCATCCATTAGATCAAATAAAAATGAAGGAAAGATAAAGGGTAGAGATTAGTACCTTGGTATGTAAAAAAAGTTTAATCCTCAAATGAACTTATATCAAATAAGAGGATTGCTACATCCACATACAATTTACAAAAACAAATCCACACAATGAGGTGGCAACATGTGATTAGTGTATTTTGATAAACTTTCTTCCTATTCTCTTTCATCAAACCAATCATATGTTGACACCTCCTTTATGTGAATTTGTTTTTGTAAATTTTATGTGGACGTAGCAATTCTCATCAAATAAAGTGGGGGACTCTAGACAATATGCATATGACAAAACATGTAACATAAAAAGAAATAATTTAATATCGATTAAACATGACATGACATGTTATTTATTTTAATTTTATTTTTTGAAAGAATAAACTTTACGTATAACTTACCTTTTTTCGTTCTTAATTATTTTCTAAGTTGTCTGAAGACAATTATTTTAGGACGTGGATTATAGTAGACTTGAATGTATTTAACAAATAAATTATTTCAATTACGATATGATTAGACAATTTATTCAACCAATAATAAGTGGATTAATGTGACTTGTTAATTGTATTTATTTGAGATGAATTTTGAGGTGGAAAAATGAAAGTATATAATAAATATTATCTAAAACTTGTAAAGGAATGAGAGTAGGTGCTTTAAAAAAATGATTTTTTTAAGAAAATTTAAAGGATAAATTTTAGGTTTAACAAGGCTTATATATTTGAATAGTTGAAAGAGCCTTTGAACGACTATATTTTTTTAGATGTTGGGTTTTTTGTTGCGGGGGAAAGCATGCCGTAAGGTAAGTGCAGATGGAGTTTCCTGCAAGAAGTGGTATTTCGATCTTTCCGGCGCGACATAGAGAGGCCGGTTCCGCACCTCTTCCCCGTATCACACCCTGCAACTAACAAAGAAATATTTGAAATTGCATGAGACCCAGCCTAAATGAAAGGCAAAAGGAGTATAGTAAGTAGTACTACTATGCAACCCATGTGGACAGAGGTTCCACCCACACCCAACCCAACCAATGGTTACTTTGTACATGGTCCATGGGCCCAGATCATTATAAACACCAACTGGATGAAAGGTGATTCGACGCATGTGGCTCCCTCAAATTAATTATATTTTTTACATCCCACGTTACTACTCTTGTTACTCGTCTCCTCAAGGTTCATGTTATGTATTACAATCCATGTACTCGGGGCGGTGCCATAAGTTTTTTTAAGCGAGAGGCGAGAGTTGAGAGTATATGTCAAGTCAGGTCATGTCTCTGACTCGGTCTGATGTAATGATAACGATTTTACTTTGAATGAAAGTGAACTTGTTTAGGTAGAACCTAAACCAGTTGTGATTATATGGACAATATTTAAGACATACTTACTTTTCCTGATGGATATTAATACGAATAGAGAAAACGAAATAAAAAATCTTGATAGCAAAGTTTACAATAGTAAAGAAATCGAACATTAGATCTCTCAATGTCTTAACCATTAGACTCAGATGTAGCTATTGGCTAATATTTTACCATCATACTATTTATTCTCTTGGGGGAGGGGGAGGGGGGGGGGGGGGAGAATAAAAATTGTGCTTCATATTCGTCCGAAGAAAATCTACATTAATAGAAGTCTTAACATCTACTAGGAACTTTGTGGGGGCAACTTTCCGCACTGCCCCCATTGTACTACTGTGACAACTCTCATTTTTCGGGTTATTATTTAACCACAAATTTAAAACATTTCACTTTTAACACTTGAATTCATGCATTTATGTATAACCATTAAGTTAAATCGTGTACGACAGAAAACAACTTTAAACGTATACTAGTGTTGATACAAAAGTCGGGCGTTCCTTGTTTGGGTTCCTGTTCTCGTATCAATTGGATCTTAATGCTTGAGACATGCGCACTAAGAAAGCAAACAACACCGTTAGGCTTATCGTGGGACTGTCTCCCACGATTATCCTCCGGCGTGAGAGTAAGTAATCGGTTTTAGGGTTATAGTGAAGAGTTAGGGTTTTTAGATGATACCTCAATGAGATCCGTGATATTCTTTATATAGACACGAAATCCTTGTTGGTTTCGTGTTCCTTACTCTTCGGCGTATCTCGCTTTATCCGGTCTATTGATCTTTATCCCATAAATAAAAGATCATTATCAAGACCATAAATAATATATTTGAGTTTGGGCTTTCGTGAGCCCAAATCGTTATTATGATAGCCCAAATCATTATTATGATAGCCCACGTGTGATGGGCTTGGGCATTAGTAGTGTCCCTTGGTCGGGTTCATGACCTGAGTACGGACTATACGTCATCATGTCCCCCCAGTCTAGTATGCGCAGGGTGCAACCGCGTATGCTAGACTAACAACTATAGCGGAAAGGGTGGCGAGGAAGCACCAAGTATTTCCCGCCAAAAAGAAATATACAGTGTATCTAGTCCAAATAAGTCCCAAGTATTCCTCGAAAATCGTGAGGAGGTGGGTGAAAAAGTGTTGTACATGTTGATCTCCCAGCCACACGATTAGAGTTAGTGGGATCCACATGGCAAGCATCCGAGACTATGGGTAACCCTATATAAAGGGTATCCCCTTTTTCACTGTGATTATCACAGTAACAATTGCATTTCCTCCATTGTTAAAAATCTTCAAACACCCGTCAAGAAATCAACTTTATACGAAGGTAATAGCGCGTGCGCATCTGAAACCATCATATTTTAAGAATGGTTCGCCAGTTATCTGATTTTACCTCCGATATAACCGAGGATGACCTTCGTGAGTTCACCTCAGATTATTATATCCCCATCGCGTTGCATCCGATAGTACCGGTGGCGACCACATCTATTGCTGACTTCCTTGAGAGAAAGGTAGGAGTATACACGCGCTTTTTCGAATTTGCGAATCAGCGCGTGCCCATCTCACTATTCTTGAGCGATGTACTCAATTTTTATCGCCTTCACTTATCACAGCTGCACTGTATAGGCGCAGCGTAGATAACCAATTTTGAAGTAAACTGTCGTTTACTGGCCATTAACTCCACCATCAATCTCTTCCGCGTGTTTTATCACACAACGTGGTCAAACGGGTGAGTTTCCTTTTCCAAGCGCGCAGGGCGCCTTCAATGTTATACAGAAAAGTTAGACGCTCTTAGGAACTGGAGGGAGAGGTTTTTCTGGGTGGATGATAAAGTGTTCCCCTAGATGTTTGAGTTCTATACCCAGGGGACGTTACCAAAGGATGAGCGCCCAGACCCCGGGACATACAACATAGATGACGCAGAGACAATAAATGCCAACCGCATCCCCATCAATAGAAGAGTTTTTGGTGCACATGGGGATTAGTCGCAACTACTTTCAAGGCGCTGACGAGGTGCTAACCTTTCTAGATGAGGATAACCGGGGTGGGTGCTTGTCCTTCCTTTCCTTCGCATCTGTAGTGTAAGCATTCTTTTATATTGTAACTATATGTAACTCCATTTTGTTTGTTGTTTGTTATTTGTTGCGCAGAGATGGATTTGTTTAGCGTGGTGAAGCTAGCAAAGCCCACACAGGTAACCGTGGGGGTACGTCCTTTGAGGGAGGGTGAGACACCAATTTTGGAAGCCACAGCAAGGCGCATCATGGAGTATGCGCAGGAGGAACCGACAAACGTTGCCCAACCACTATTAGAGGCGACCCCCGTGCGTAGTGTTCCTTCTCAGGAAGTGCAATCCCCAGAGCTTTCGAGCACTGATTCTTCAGAGGGTATGGGGATCCTTAAGGCTGATAGCGATCAAGAGGAGGTGAGCCAGGGAGTGAAGCGCAAGAAGGCTTCTGGCGATGGTGGCGCGGGCACATCCAAGCGAAGGCGCCACATTATTACTGTGGATTTGTCATCAGATGAGGATGCGTCGCCATCCACCAATGCGCAGGAGACAACTGAAACTCCTTCTCCCAAGTAAGTAATGAAAACTATGTCTTGTTTCTTCTTCTTCTTCTTCTTCTTCTTCTTTTTTCTTTTTTTTTTTTATGTGTATCCTTGATGTAATACCTTGACTTCTTGTCCTTTGCGTGCAGTGATGAAGCTGCAGGGGTGATGCAGCGCATAATGAGAAGTCGCCACTTGAGACGAGTCTCCCTCAGATGGAGGAGCCCTCAAAGGCATGTGAGGATATGTTTGTGGAGCAGATGATAGAGGAGTTGAGCATGGCTGCTGTGCACCAGGCCACGTTGGTTGCTCAACTCAAGACTCAGTATGCTGGTGAAGGGAGCAGCGGTGGGCAGAAAGATGAAGAGATTGCGCTGCTGAAGGCGCAGTTGGCGAGCGCTCAAGCTGCAGTGGAGTCAACAAATGCGCACTCCAAGAAGCTTGCTGATGAGAGGATATCATTTTTGGCCCAAGTGAGCCATGAGCATTCTGCTTTTGACCAGTACAAGTCCACCTGCCTATGGGGGTTGAAGTACATGGATCAGAACAAGAACAAACACTTCTCTCAATTGGATGAGTTCCGCAAGGCTATAGAGGATGCGTTGGAGAGGCAGGAGGGTAAGCTGCGCAAGCTAAGCATAGAGTATGATGAGGAGCTGTACCCACACTTGGTGTCCTCCATTGCTGAGCGCAGGTAGCATTTGATTCTTTTCAATCCCCTATTATTTATCAAACTTCCCGTATTTAATTCCTTTGAAATTATTGTCTAATGGGGATGGTGTTGTGTTTGCAGGTGGCTAATCAGCCATGGTCTTCGCCTGGCTTCTGTGAGCACTTTAGAGTCCCAAGAAGTTGTTGAAGCTTTTGGGAATGTTGTTCAATGCGCCTTAGCTCGTGGCAAGGTGGAAGCTATGGAGGAGCTGCACAAGAGCCAAATGTTGACAATGCCCCTCACGGAAGTGCCCGGTTATAATGGTGATGCCTAGGCTGAGCTTATCGCTGCGATGGAAAAGATGAAGCTATTAGAGTTTCCTCGCATTGCTCAACTGGAGCGCGACCAGGATTACCCCATAAGTGTCATTATGGAGGGGTTAACCTTGGCGAGGCACGCGGCAGAGGACTCTGAGGCTCAGCCTGACTACTTTTTGAACCCTGATGAATCACAGCTACAGGTACCTATTTTTGCGCATCCACGCAACATCCTGAACCCTTTTGCTCTTGAGAAAGAAATCTCTTTGAAGGCAGCCTTGGAAGCCCATGCCACAAGACTCGCAAGGAAGAAGGGTGTGAAGGGGAAAGCGATACTCTGTGGTGTTAGTGCAGCGCATATTCCCAGATCCGATGGGATTCCTGTCAGCGTGGCGACAGTGTCACCTGAGGATAGTAGTTTGTTGAAGAGGCTTGAGGAAGTTGGGGATGCGGTGTACAAAGTTGGTGGTTCAGGGCATAAACGCTCTCGTAGTATGTAGGCTCTTTTTGTAACAGATTCACATTTTTGTTGCCCATGTGTATGTTGAATCTATCTTTTGTATAAACTCGTAGCATATAATAAAATTGAAGTTAATTTGTACGCATATTTGTATCATCATGTTTGTACTTAGTTTATTTGTCTTTGCATAAAAGACATCCAAGAGTCAAACTGTGATAAAAAACGTACTTAGAAAAGATTGCAGAATCTATGATCCTTTATAGTTATATATGAAGTCCATAACTTAATATATATATATATATATATATATATATATATATATATATATATATATATATATATATATATATATATATATATATATATATATATATATATATATATATATATATATATATATATATATATATGTGAATATAAAAAATCATAAGTGTATGGGTTAACTTGCAGCGTACTGCAAATACCATATCAAGGAACCAAGAGTCTTGACTCCTAATTTGTTAAACGCGCACAGTGTGCATTGTTGCGTATCCTTCGTGGGATGCGCATTGAACTTACTCCAACGTCTTGAGAGTAAGGTGTTTAACAAGGATGCGTGATCCAATGTTGATGGGTTTGCAACCCTCTTACTCAACGAGTTATTTATTAGGTTTACTCATCCTCTTGCCATCGTGGGTTTTAATAAATGCATGCACGCCATGTAGGCAAAAAGATAAATCAACAATATTGAGACATAAATAAGATGTAAGCAATAAAGTTAAATGTGTCACGGAGTTAGCTAGAAACCGCGATATTTGATTAATTCTTGCAAGTTTTTGAAAAAAGAAAAGACATTTGCCTAAACAAAACAAAATGTAAATACACGAACATTTATTGAGCACTTACTAAAGTGCGGAGGTGTCTGTGCGTGGGCCGTAGCCTTTCCTAAAGATAACATCTCTTGAGATTGCAAATATTCCATGTGCGTTGTAGCTCACGGCCATCCATATCACGCAGCTTGTATGCGCCTTTGCCTAGTGCTTTTGTGACCTCATAGGGTCCTTACCACTTTGGTCCAAGCTTTCCTTTATCTTCTGCGTGGCTTGCGTCATTAGCACGATATACAAAGTCACCTGGTCTGAATGAAGTGCTTCTGACTTTGCATCATAGTATCCCTTCATCTTTGACTTAGCTCTTGCCTCACATATAGCTGCACGTTCGCGCCTTTCCTCCAATAGATCCAAGTCTATACGTCGCTCGTCGTCATTCGTTGTGACATTAGCTTCCGCCGTGCGAATAGTTGGCATCCCAATTTCAGTTGGTATGACAGCTTCTGTCCCATAGACAAGAGAGAATGGTGTATCTCCAGTGCTAACTTTGATCGTCGTGCGGTGCGCCCATAAAACATGCGATAATTCATCCACCCATCTTCCTTGGTGTTTGTCCAGACTCGCTTTAATTCCTTCGCCCAGACTACGATTCGCGCGCTCAACCAAACCATTGGTTTGTGGGTGCTTAACTGACGCGAAGTGTTGTGTAATATTTAGTTGCGCGCACCAGTCTTTGAACGGGTTATCACATAATTGTTTTCCGTTGTCCGAAATAATTTCTCCAGGTAATCCAAAGCGGCATACAATGTTTTCCCAAACAAATCGTTTTACCTGGTTGCCTGTGATAGTTGCTACTGCTTTTGCCTCAATCAACTTAGTGAACTTGTTGATACAAAAGTTGGGAGTTCCTTGTTTGGGTTCCTGTTCTCATATCAATTGGATCTTAATGCTTGAGACCTGCGCACTAAGAAAGCAAACAACACCGTTAGGCTTATCGTAGGATTGTCTCCCACGATTATCCTCCGGCGTGAGAGTAAGTAATTGGTTTTAGGGTTATAGTGAAGAGTTAGAGTTTTTAGATGATACCACAATGAGAGCCGTGATATTCTTTATATAGACACGAAATCCTTGTTGGTTTCGTGTTCCTTACTCTTCGGCGTATCTCGCCTTATCCGGTCTATTGATCTTTATCCCATAAATAAAATATCATTATCAAGACCATAAATAATATATTTGAGTTTGGGCTTTCGTGAGCCCAAATCGTTATTATGATAGCCCAAATCATTATTATGATAGCCCACGCGTGATGCGCTTGGGCATTAGTAGTGTCCCTTGGTCGGGTTCATGACGCGAGTACGGACTATACGTCATCAACTTAGTCTACGTCTAATATGTACTATATGAATTTTACAAACATGTTTTATAATTTTATAGATTTAGTTTTTCAAGTTTTACTTAAATCATCTAAGTCTTCCAATTAGTTCATGCATGCTTGCATTAGTTCACCACCTTTCTCACCATCACTTATATATATATATATATATATATATATATATATATATATATATATATATATATATATATATATATATATATATATATGTATATATATATATATATATATATATATATGTATATATATATGTATGTATATATATATATATATATATATATATATATATATATATATATATATGTATATATATATGTATGTATATATATATATATATATATATATATATATATATATATATATATATGTATAATATATATACACACACACATACACACATTCAAATTCAAACTTTCCCTCCCCTCATATCACTACCTAATAAACCCTCATCTTAATAGGGAATCCCGAACAATTGTTTTCCCATTTGCATTCTCTATATTACCTAAAACTTGTTAAACATCAACCAATACACCAACAGAAACCAAGTCCAATCAAAAATTGATCCCTCTTACCTACTATATGAACGGCACAAACACCCTTCCACACTCCCCGTGCACAATTCATTCCATAATAGGTGTTACAAAAGCAAGATGCTTGGATGGACCATTCAAACTTACCCTAATTGTGCTTATAAAAGGATCACTTCCTAACTAGTTTATTTCATCACACCATAAACACATTTCACACTCTCTTTCCTATAGTATTTTCATCGGCAAGTAGGTGTAAATCAAGGGTAGTTGAGCTTGGGTCAAATTTGGTTAAAAGCTTGGAAGAAAGATTATAGTTTTAGGTATCTAAATCTAGGGTTTTCTTGAGCTCATTGTGCACTTTCTTGTCCATCTTCATCCACAACTCTTTGTAAGCAATCATAAACTCATTTCACTCATATTTAACATCTCATCCTTGTTCTAGATCCTATTAAGGACCAGGGCCGTCTCATGGATTTCAGTGGCCCCGTGCCATCACCACAAAGAGCCCTTAGACACACATACAAAATGCACATGTATCACTAGTGCGTGAACTAATTAAACTCAAGCCTCATGTTGTATATATACAAATAATAAAATGCGTGGAATTTTGTGGCCTTCATTAAGCAGTGGCACTGTGCAATGGCACCTCTTGCACTCCCTTAAAGCCCGCCCTGTTAAGGACTTTCGAGTTGAGCACATTAATTTGATCCTTATTTAACAATCGTTAACCCACAGTCAACTATTCTTCCTGTCAGGTATCTTCCAACTTTACATGAACATTCCAAAGTAGCGCGAGATTTTACTCATGATCTACAAACTCATTCTCTTTTAAGTTTCATTTATACAGCTAAAATGCCAACCCTCGTATCATAGGAGTTTTACTAAATCTCTAGATTTTTGAAAATACAATCATTTAAGTATTTCACTTTCATAAGAACTCTTTTCTTATCGAATATTCATTATATTCGATTGAATTACACATGGGGTATATGTCTTGATTCCATTAAGGCCCGAGATAGGCAAAATCTTCAACTATTAAGAACACCGTACATTTAAGTTCAGGTAGAAATGTTTTTAGTCACTGATGGGGGTTATTGTAAACCTCAAAAGTTGGTGGAAAAATCTTCAACTAATATGCAGAAAAGTAAATTGGTGGTAACTCTTATGATAGGAAAAGGTGTTTACTTAGATTTCTTTACTCCCTAGTTGTTTCATATTGCTTAGTCAAATTGTCACATCCTCGTCTAATTGGCTTATTATATTCCTATGTTATCGTAGAGTGGTGCCAAATTCCCTAACTCTATGAGTGTATAAGTCTCCTTTAGAAAACTCTAGATCTACAAGTGATATAAGTCACCTCTTTATGATCTCCTACTATCTACAAGCCGCAACTCATGCAATAAATATAACGAAAATAAACCACTAGTGCACTCTAGGGTGTGAAGGCGTTAAGTCGGATATTCAAGCTAACACTTGTAAGATTATAGCCAGTTTTCCTACCCCTAACGCAACCAACCAATCAAAAAAGAGACGAAAATCAATAATTAATAACTAGGTTTCATTAGATCTAAGGAAACATTAATAAATCTAGCCTAGCATGTTAAAGTGAAGACAAGAAAAACACATAATCAAACAACACATAGATATATTGAAAGATTAAAGATAAATTACTTAACTTCAATGAAACATGGGTTTTGGGGGCTGTAAAATCCTTACAAAAGCTTTGAAAATCGTGTCCTAATAGTTCCACCAAGATGTTACATGAATTACGAAAAACATGTGAATATATATATATATATATATATATATATATATATATATATATATATATATATATATATATATATATATATATATATATATATATTTTTACAAGTGTGACGGCGTCACATTATGGGTTGTGACGCGGTAAGCCCGCTGTCATTAGGGTTTTGTCTTTGCAACATTGCCGTTGGGACGCGGTTGCTAGTGTTTTCAGACGCCATCGGCCTTTAAAAGTTCTAGGCCGTCATGTGTAAGTTTTACTCTGGATCTTGGTCTTCAAATACAAGTGATATCGTCAGGTTATAATGTCTTCAAAAGTTTTGAGCCGTCGTTTGTAAAATTTGTATTAATCTTCATCTCCAATTTGCAAGTGACGGTGTCACGTGTAAAGTGTCACGTTGTCTGGAACCCTTTTCGAGACAGATTCGCGACTTTTTTGTTTTCCTCACTTTCTTATCGATTTTAGCCCAAAACATGCCGGTTTTCGTCTTTTACGTCCAAAGTACCTAAAATTCAAAAAGAAACTATTTAGGGGCAATATATGATCAAATACATACGACTTTAGGGACTAAATGACCCCTTAAAAATGTATGTTTTAAATCCTTATCAAATATCCCCACTCTTGGGATTTGCTTGTCCTAAAGCAAATGTGCTTGTATCCTAATCAATTTACAAGTTAAGGGTCATTTTGCATTGATTTAAAAGTAATTACAACATACATTTGTTCCACAATAGTTATAACAAGCACGGAAATCATATACTAGAACATCACATACAATGTTTGGATTCTCACATCTCTCGGGTGTATAAGTTATATAACATGTATGGAAACGGGAAAATAAAACACTCTTTACCTGTCATAGCAAATAGATTACCATAGGCTTAAGAATGGATCCAACCTTCACCACTTTGGCATAAGCACCTAGGATAAGCTATAAAAGAGGACTTTTAAAGGGTTGTAACGTTAGGTGTAAGGGTATAAAAAACACAGTTTTGTGGATATAGGGATTTTTATAGGTGGCAAGTCAATCACATGTAAAACGTGGCATTGCTAAGCCAAGACTCGACTCAACTCGCTAACTATTAATTCTTTTTATATTTTTCTTGACTTAAAAAAGGTAAAGACGGGATGGTAGCCCGTATATTTTTTTTCTATTTTTTTTTTGGATTATTCAAAAATACCCCAGTTACCCTTTGCTTTTGCTTTTCTAGATGTAATCTTTTCTCTTTTCGAAACTAGACCAGGTCAACCTGTAAAATTAGGCAACTACAACCAGAAAGTGACAAGTGTGAATTTACGGATTACAAGATAGGGCAACTTGTGTACTTTTTTGGGCAACTGGTGTACTTTTTGGGCAACTGGTGTACTTTATGTCGGACAAGTGGCTATACATGATAGGGTAGTCAAAAGTTGCCCAGTTGCCCGGGGTATTTTCAAAAGGAGAAAAGATTCTGTCTAGAAAAGCAAAAAGCAAACTGGGTATTTTTGGAATTATCCTTTTTTTTTTTTTCTATTTCATTTTTTTTGACTTTTTTTATACACTCTTGCCCTACCATCTTTAAAATATACATCTATAACCAATGGATTTATAGTTGCATCCCTACACTTGAACTTATAATTAAATAAAAATTAACTAATGACCCGAATTATAAAGATCAAAACACGTGAAGTACTTAAACATTAACATATATATGGGGGTAATAACATTTGACTTTCTTCCCCATTACTCCATAATAATAGTACGTAACCCATGAGTCCCAATCGTACCAAAACTGTATTTACAATATATGACTCGACTTAGCAACCATGTAATCAACTAGACAATTAACAAAGTGTTTACATAAATGTTGTAACAATAATGCACTAAAGATGGGTGCATACAAGGAAGGCTAAGGCGATTTGGGTGTACATTTGGGGGTGGATTGTAAATAATGTTCTTCATTAATAGTTTGGAAGAATAGGCTCTGAGGGGTGTACTAGGGGTATCTTGTACTAAAAATGAGTACATAGAAAAGGTATAAGAGAATTACTTGACCAATGAAGCCAATGTAATTATAAAAACAGGTTTAAAACAAGGGTTTTTCTAATACCTCTTATCATTTAGTAAATCCTAACTACACAAATGTAGTCTCACTAGCGATCTCGGGATGCATTATAAAAACAAGTTCTATAATCAATATACTACCGGTACACTCATAAGCATTAAGAGTGTATGCTTTTTCCTAAATATCTAAAGGCAAACCTCACATTTTTGGGGTGGAATTTCAGAGTGGTAGGATTTTTGTGCTAGCTATATAATTCCTATCTATGAGACGCTTATTAAAACTAAAATTTCACTTATATATGTCGTAAAAAATTTAAATTTGGTGCTAAAATCACCTTCACAAGTATCTCTTTCAGTTTATTACACAATTACTTGAAAACAAAACAAATATCAAGTGAGTTCTTGAAAGTACCAAAGTTATTGATGCGGGATTTGAAAGACCTCACAAAAGGTTATACTTCTTAAGGGATCTCAAGAAGTTTTGCAATCCTCCAGGCAGTGTACCTGACCATTGTAGTGCAGTATAGGTAAATCCGGAGGATTGATCATTCTCAAGGGGAATAGTTTCGTTAGGTTGAAGTGTATGTCGAGATAAGTCTAAAGGTGAGAGGTGATTCTTTTTGTATTTTTATATTTTATGAAAAGCAAATAAAATATCTTGGTTTTGAAAGAGTGTGCAAAATTAGTTGCTATTCAACTAACCCAGAAACTATTAATAAAACTAAATTAAACTAAAAACAAGAACATGTAAATTTTGGTGAAAACTGTTAAGGTAGTTAAGTGTGTTTACTTATATTTCATTACTCCCTAGTTATCTCCTATTGATTTGTTAAATTGTCACGTCCTTGTTTTAGTTGAAGCATTGTATTCCTTAATATTGATCATGGGGTGGTGCCGAAGTCCCCAACTTTATGAATCTTAGTCTCCCCTAAATCCTTTAAAGTCTATTAAGTTACCTAGGATCAACAAGCCGCAATTCACGCAATAAATTCAACAACAAAAACCAACAGTATACTCTACGGTTGCATTTTCTAAGACTTTCAAGCTAGTTACATGTAAGAGGTCAGCCAGTTTTCTTAGTCTAACATGAGGCAATCAACTAAACAATGGACAACAAACCAATAATCAACAACTAGGTTTCACTAGATATAATTAAGCAAACACAAAAAAATTTAAGCTAGCATGATATTATTTTGGCAGCTTCTAATAGCCTAATATACTAAGTGTTAAACACTATATTTTTCAAGTAACAACAATGAGAGTCGATTTTCTCATCGATCAAGACCCGTATCGCCAAAAGTTAAATGATACGACATTTAAATATTGTTACAAGGTTTACAAAAACGCCGAGTTTCATCATTTACACTTAACGTACAACATTTCGCGACTAGTTTTGCGAGGCCATTTGGTCATATTTTTAAGCTATGAAAAGTGTCATTTTTACGATGAAAATACTATATTTACATGGAAAGTATTTATTAACCTAACGAGACGTCAAAAACGTATTTGTTGACGATAAGCATTATTTTCAAACTAACGAGTGGTATCGATAACATACATATTTGCATGTGTAGCATCATTTCATTTCTTACATTAGATCATATCATTCATATTAGGTTGCGGTTAGAGATCATGCCTCATTTCGAGTATCCACTTTTGTCATCGTAACTATTGCACCAGGTGAGTCATAGCCCCTACTCTTTTAATTGTTTTGTAAACTTTTTGGGGGAGAATACATCCTCGTTTTACTTAAACGCATTACTTGCTTTACATGGTTGATTACTCAAATAGTTTCAGCTTTACCTAAATATATGTTTGATCACCTGCATTTCATTGGTATGTTTGATTACCTGTATTTCTTTGGTATGTTTAATCACCTGCATTTCATTGGTATGCTTGATTACCTGTATTTCATGGGATTGATCATCCTTGTTCCTATATGTTCAAACGTATTGTGGTATTCCCCACTTGGCTGTGATGTCAAACGTAATATTGTGGTATTCTCCACTTGGCTGTGATGTCAAACGTAATATTGCTGTTTCCTTACTTGACTGATTTACCATATGGCCTCATTGTCTGAATTATTTATATAGCCGTTTTGCTATATTTATCTTGGAATTTAAATACAAGTATTACTTTTGTTCACATAGATCATATTTGGCAGTGGGTCGTAAACACATAGGTTACAAGTCTCTTATGGCGGGACTTGGAACTGAGTGGATTTACGATGCCTTTGCTGGAAAATCTTCATTCATATGCATTACATTCTTTTTCACAAGACTCTATGAACTCACCAACCTCGTGTTGACACTTTAGCATGTATTTTCATGTATTAAGCAATAGCACGCTACTGGAGGTTTTGGCAGGGCATGGCATGGTCATAGAAGACTCTGATATTCACTTGGGGACCGTTTTTAACTATTTAAAGGCCTACTTCCACACTACTTTTAATAATGTAAATTCAACACTTTTGGTTAAACGATTTTATTCTAAATGATTGAAATGAAAACCATTTTTGTACTTGTGTTGTGGTACCAATTGAGTTACACCCCAGCTACATGTATGCTTCCGCTGGACCCGATTTAGGGGGTGTGACAGATTGGCATCAGAGCTTTGGCTATAGTGAACTGAGTGTTTTTAAAACCTAGACTATAGCTACTTTCAGGAAAACTTAACCCTATGACCGTCACGTGCCTGCCTGCCAAGCTGAAGCCTCACTTGTGGTTTGTTGCTGACTTAGGTGATGAGATTTGTATCTCATTATCTGGTATATTATATTCATTTATTATAGTTGATTACTATAATTGTCTTTCATATAAGCATGTTCATGTATCATATATGTCACCGCGTTATGTTTCTCCTTGCATAGTTTCATCATTTGACCTCGAGTTTGGTCACCTGCTTTAGTCTTTCAGAACGTCTTGGTATTTGTGAAGGACATAGTCTTAGTATGACTGAGCTGAGTATTTCAAAATTCATGGAACCTCGGTGGAATATAGACTGGTCATCTATATTCAACCCGGGATAGTGAGATATAGGCTGACCACCTATGTCAGACTCAGAGATGAATTTTGCAACACTGAGAATAGTTATAATAAAATTTTGTCTGGAATAAATTCTCAACTCATTTTCCAAATGTTTCATTCATGTGTGTGTATACCTTCGTTGTCAGAATATTCATACCTTTCATCACTTTGTGAACCGCCGCCTGGAAGCACGTCAACTGGTCATTACATCTCATGAATCTTCACGTCTATGCACAATACACTTACATCACAGTATTTTCTTTCATCACAAATCTCGTTTTGTCACAGTTGTCATAGTCTCTTCCCTTCTCGCCACATTATTATTTCCCTTCCCCATCCCCATATATATAAGGACTTAGCTAACACTCTATGGATTCCGATGTCTTATCACTCACTACTCCCAATATTGATAATTGGATATTGTCAATGACCTCCCTAGGAAACTTTTTATTTATGTTTCACCCTTCTTTTCTTGTTTTGAAGAGCTATGCCACCAAGGAAAGCTAAAGCTACTCCAACTATGACACCTACTGCTATTCAGAAACTTGTTAAGGATAGTATAGCCGAAGCTCTAGAGATCGAGAGAGCTGAGATAGCTGCAAGGGCTGCTGAGACTGCTTCACAGACAGGGACGAATGAACAATTCAATAATAGGCGTGAATGCACTTGGAAGAATTTTAAGATTGGTGATCCCATCAAGTTTAAGGGCACTGAAGGAGCGGTTGCTTTGATTCGCTGGTTCGAAAAGACTGAGAATGTGTTCCTCGTGTGCAACTATCCTGATGTCAACAAGGTAAAATTCGCTACTGGTATGCTTCTGGATGAAGCTCTGTCATGGTGGAATTCTTATGCTCAACCGATTGGTATGGAAAATGCCTACAAGCTCACCTGGGATCAATTCAAGAAATTGATGACTAAGAAGTTTTGCCCTCATACCGAGGTGAAAAAGTTGGAAACGGAGTTTTATGAGCTAGTGACAGCAGGAAATGATATTGAAGCATATATCCGAAGGTTTCAGGAATTGGTTGTGCTATGTCCAACTATGGTTTCAGATAATGAAAAGCTGCTAGAAAATTTCATCGATGGACTACCGCACAACATCAGTGGGAATGTAATTGCTTCTAAACCACACACGCTGGAGGAAGCTATCAGAATGTCTCAAAAGCTTATGGCTCAAGTGATGAAGCAAGAAACTACTGTCAACAACAACAACGAAAACAAGAGGAAAATGGATGACAACCAATGAAACGATCAAGAATGGCAGCCAAACGAAGGACAAGAAGTGTTTAGAGCTTATGATGCAGGACCACACACAAAGAAAAGATATACTGGAAATTTACCTTACTGCAACATGTGTAATCTCCATCACTTAGATCATTGCAGTGGACTGTGTGGAATATGCAAGAAGCAAGGTCATCTAACTAAGGACTGTAGGAAACTCACAAATCAGAGGATTCCAGGAAGTTGCTTCAAATGTGGAAACTTAGGGCATCTCAGAAAGGACTGCCCGGAGCTAGGGAACAAGAACACCAAAGCCTTAACTATCTAGTGTTGTATTTCTTTTGTGTTTAATTCTACATTATATCGTATAAGTTTCATGTCCTATTAACGAATTCCGATCTAATGAAAATTCTATCTTTTATCACCGCAAACTCCTAGCGATTTCATTAAGATTCCTTTGGAACTACACAACCTATCATCTGCAGACCAATGGTCAGAAATTAGAGAATGATTCAAACATAGGGAGATATGCTCAGAGCATGAGTGATTGACTCTAGAAATGGTTGGACTAACCATTTGCCATAAATCAGATTCCTTTACAACCATAGTTACCGCACGAGTATAGAGACTACACTAATTGAGGCACTCTATGGTCGAAGTGCCAACATCCATTGACGGAGTGAAATTTGGAAAAGCCCAACTCACTAGTCCCGTAAGCATTCATGAAATAACCTGGAATTTCCTACAAATCAAGAATCAGTTACAAGTTCGATGAATTGTAAACCCTTAGAATTTCAAGTTGGTGGCAGGGTTATGTTGAAAGTTCTGCCTAGGAAAGGCATGATACCATTCAGAAAAATTCAGAAAGTTAAACCCGATATACACTGGACTATTTAATATTTCAGACAAAGTAGGCCTAGTGGCCGTCAGACTTGAACCTTGTAGGAGAACCAGTAGAAATCATGGACTGTAAGGTCGAATAGTTGAAGCGAAGTCGAATTCCTATCATGAAAGTTCGCTGGAATTCTCGAATATTATCATCTTTTCACCAATACCACTCGAGAGACCAACACAAACTGAACTTCGGGACGAAGTTCCTTTTAGAGGGGAAGAATGTCACAACTCGTAATTTCATGTCCTTTTTCAAACGTCGAAATTTCATTATTCATCTCGGGAAGTTACTATTCATCATTTACTATTCATCATTTTCGGAGTTAGTTTAAGATTCCGAGAAGCGTTCAAAAATTTTACTATTCATATGACACTATTCATTCCCGGAAGGAAATCACTATTCACGATTGTCGTTCATCATTTGGTAAATCTAGTTTACGGGTATTCAAATTCGCGTAACCAGTTTGGTTTAGCTGCGAATTCATGCATCATTAGTAGGGACACGTCATATAGACTAGAGTAGTCTACATATCATCAGTAACATTATCATCACATTAGATAATGCACGGATACGCATTATTTCCATTTACGTATGCTTAATTTGTAATTAACGTTACCACTCAGTTTTTACTATCAACATATACCTGATACTTCCGACTATGATCCTAACACATTTTCGTACTCATTATAATGATATAAAAAATATATTATTAATTTACCCGACGTTTTAAATTTATTTGTTATACGTACCGTTAAAGGTTTATAATTACGACGATTTACGTAATTACGATTTTTATACATGAACATTGTATCCGATACTCCTAATTAAACTGCTCACAAAAATGTCTAAGATATTTATTGAAAATATCCAAGATATTTACACAACCATTAAAATTACCATTATACCCTTGCATTGAAATTACAAAAATGCCCTTAGACTATAAAATGCCTAAACTAGTTCATTTTCTTACAAATTTCACAACTTTTTCTCCTTTTTTCCCTTGGGATTGCACGGCAACAAGAAGAACACAACAAGAAACCATCATTTTTCAAGATTAAACTAATCTACAAGTTTTAGTATTAATCTAGTTAGGGTTTTGAAATAAAAACCACAAAGATTACTTAGATTTTCATCACCATTTCTTAATCATCATCATCAAGTAAGCTTTCCAAATATTTATCTTAATCTTACATACTACTTCATGATCTATTTTTATGTTCTAGTACAAAAACATGTAAGTTACATATAATATTTATTCCACTTTTCAAGTATTTCTTAATTATTATGAGATTATAATTAACCTATGATTATTCCCATGTAACCCTCCAAGGTTGGTGATGTTTAGGACTCCATGACACCCTAAGAAGGTGTATGGTAGATTAAGAGTTGTATTGAAGTTGGTTGGAAGGTTTTTGTACAAGTTGTTAACTAGGAAAACAAGTTTTGACAAAATATAATAGGTTCTGTCCCTATTTTGAAAACGTGGGAAATCCAGGGGGTGGGGTGTAGTTTTTGGCCAAAGATTTAGAAAATACTTTCCGAGATGAAACTATGGCCGAAAGTTTGGATAAAAACGAGTTAATAACGAAGGAGATATCACTTTCCGAAGTTTAACGACGAAAACTTATTTTCAGAAATATAACAAGCTGTATGAAAATTTTCGTTGGACAAAATGAGACATTTAACGTAACCGAGATAAGCCGAACTACTAAAAATATGTTAGTATGTTGTCCCACGATTCCGGGGATATAAAGAACATAGAAAACAAGCTTATAACGACCAAGATATACACTTTTAAAACTAGACGAACTATATATTATTTTGGCAGCTTCTAATAGCCAAATATACTAAGTGTTAAACACTATATTTTTCAAGTAACAATAATGAGAGTCGATTTTCTCATCGATCAAGACCCGTATGGCCAAAAGTTAAATGATACGACATTTAAATATTGTTACAAGGTTTACAAAAATGCCGAGTTTCATCATTTACACTTTGCAACTAGTTTTGCGAGGCCATTTGGTCGTATTTTTAAGTTATGAAAAGTGTCATTTTTACGACGAAAAAACTATATTTACCGATGAAACACCAAACGAGGATTGTGGAGAACCGTTTCAACCTATTTACAAGGAAAGTATTTATTAACCTAACGAGACATCAAAAACGTATTTGTCGACGATAAGCATTATTTTCAAACTAACGAGTGGTATCGATAACATACGTATTTGCATGTGTAGCATCATTTCATTTCTTACATTAGATCATATCTGATGAGGCAAAAAATGAACCACTTTTAGGGGGTCATTTAAGCCCGGAATTGAGTTTATTTGATCAAATATTGCCCTAAATCGTTCCTTTTGTGATTTTAGGTACTTTGGGAGAGAAATCTGGAAAAGGAAGCAATTCGGACGTTTTTGGAGCATAAAAGTAAAGAAAACGCCAAAGTCTTAATTTTCCTTGCTGGGAATAGTAGGTGACGGCGTAAAGAAGAAAATCTTGATGGCGTCAAGAGTAATTTCCATGACGGCCCAGTACAGAATTGACGGCGTCACAAGGTAGGGCGTCAAGAGGAAAAAGCATGACGGCCTGGAAGCACATAACACTTGACGGTGTCAGATCTAGATCAAGGCAGTCCGAGGAGTATTTTGGCGGCGAGATGACGGCGTCACAAATTTGTTCTTGACGCCGTCAGACCCTATTTCCTATATATAGTTTTCTAATTTTCACATTAAAAGGAGAGAAGTTTTGGAGAAACCCTAAGTACGAACTTGGTACGAATTTTACAGGTTTTTCAAGGGTTCTTACCCCTTGATCCCTTTCATGTGTAATTGAGATAAGTATTCTTTTAATTCAATCAATATGTCTATGTGTTGGTTGTCTATATCTTGTTCTTGTCTTAATTCCATCATGCTAGGCTAGATCTATCTTGTGTTTGCTTGGATCTAATGAAACCTAGATGTTAATTATGTGTTGATTACTTGTTTATGGTTGTATTGGATGAATGAATTCGATGTTAGGCTTAAGAAAACTGGCAGATCTCCAAATGGTAACATGCTTGAACGTCTTAGGAAACATGAACTGACGTGCACTAGGTTTTATTGATTGTATTTAATGCATGAGTAAATTCTAATGATCCCATGTTAGGAGCTTCTTAGCCGGCTCGACATAGGAGTGAAGTAGGCACTCATAGGATTGGGGAATTAAGTGCGCCACCCCATGAATGGTATTAAGGAATACAATCCGTCATCCATGCAACTATAACAAGTAATTAACGTGTAAAAGATATCTAGGGAGTAGTGAAATCTACGTAAACACATTTTCTCCATTTATTGCTCACAACCTTAGTATAATTTAGTTTATTTTCATTTTTAGTATTTTATTTTGATTGCATCTTTAGTATTGGGTTAGTTGACTAGCAACTAATTCCGCTCAAATCCTTCAAACCCGAGATTTTTACTTGCTTTCTAAAAAAATATAAAAATACAAAAATAATCATCTCTCACCTTTAGAACTAGTATTTAGGTTTTCTAATCCTAGCAACACTATTCCTAGCTGAACGATCAATCCCCCGGTACTTGTCACTATACTATACTACAATGATCAGGTACACTGCCTGGTGGGGGTTGTAAGCTTTTCAAGATCCCTTGAGAGGTAAAGCCTGGTGCGATTCCCACGTATCAATATCATTCATATTAGGTTGCGGTTAGAGATCATGTCTCATTTCGAGTATCCACTTTTGTCATCGTAACTATTGCACCACGTGAGTCGTAGCCCCTACTCTTTTAATTGTTTTGTAAACTCTTTGGGGGAGAATACATGCTCGTTTTACTTAAACGCATTACTTGCTTTACATGGTTGATTACTCAAATAGTTTCAGCTTTACCTAAATATATGTTTGATCACCTGCATTTCATTGGTATGTTTGATTACCTGTATTTCTTTTGTATGTTTAATCACATGCATTTCATTGGTATGCGTGATTACCTGTATTTCATGGGATTGATCATCCTTGTTTATATGATCTCATGGTCACCAATTGTTCCTATATGTTCTTTGTAATATTGTGGTATTCCCTACTTGGCTGTGATGTCAAACGTAATATTGTGGTATTCCCCACTTGGCTGTGATGTCAAACGTATTGTGGTATTCCCCACTTGGCTGTGATGTCAAACGTAATATTGTGGTATTCTCCACTTGGCTGTGATGTCAAACGTAATATTGCTGTTTCCTTACTTGACTGATTTACCATATGGCCTCATTGTCTGAATTATTTATATAGCCGTTTTGCTATATTTATCTTGGAATTTAAATACAAGTATTACTTTTGTTCACATAGATCATATTTGGCAGTGGGTCGTAAACACATAGGTTACAAGTCTCTTATGGCGGGACTTGGAACTGAGTGGATTTACGATGCCTTTGCTGGAAAATCTTCATTCATATGCATTACATTCTTTTTCACAAGACTCTATGAACTCACCAACCTCGTGTTGACACTTTAGCATGTATTTTCATGTATTAAGCAATAGCACGCTACTGGAGGTTTTGGCAGGGCATGGCATGGTCATAGAAGACTCTGATATTCACTTGGGGACCGTTTTTAACTATTTAAAGGCCTACTTCCGCACTACTTTTAACAATGTAAATTCAACACTTTTGGTTAAACGATTTTATTCTAAATGATTGAAATGAAAACCATTTTTGTACTTGTGTTGTGGTACCAATTGAGTTACACCCCAGCTACATGTATGCTTCCGCTGGACCCGATTTAGGGGGTGTGACAATATATTAAGCAATTGTAAAAGTGATTTACGCTAAATTTACTACAAATGCACCTAATGTGTTGATTATGCAAGCTAATGACTAACTGATTATGCAGTAGTGAAGTTTGAAGGAGGTTTTGACTTTTTTAACCATAAGACATGCATATTATGACATAACTGACCTATTAGAACCCAAGGCAACATTTTCTAACCATTTGCAACAAACAAACTCTCACTGGACACAGTGAATGACCCTGAGCCAAACACCCCTTTATATCATGACTGATCTTTAGTTTTTATGCATTTAAGATTAAATAAGCCAGGGTACTGATGCAACCTACTTATGTAAGCTAAATAAAAGTTGTAAAAGGTAAAATGATGCAGAGATAAGCAGTGTACTAAGCTAAAACAGATGATGCATTCATATGACTAAATGTGAAATTTTAAGCAAACTCTGTCCTAATGGGCATTAATCTGAAAGAAATCAGGAACAAGCAACTTAGAATTACACTGAGAAATAAAATGACCAGGGATAAGCACCAAATAAGAAGTTATATTAAGCAAGAGATAGATGAGCAGTTATACATAAACAAGGTTTTAAACTTTTATTGAATTTAAAAAAAAATTACAAACTGTGATTAGGAAATAAAATACTTAATAAAAATTACACTAAAACTAATTTAACACTAAATTACCTATAGCCTAAATTGGCTTACAAATGACCTATTTATACTAAAAAATTATTAGGGTTTCCATCTTGTCTTGTTCCTCTGAGCTCTCCCACCATTAACTTGGACCTTTAGATGAGTATGGAGCAATCTTACCCGTTAATTCATTTTGGCGGGAAATTTGGTATTTAACAAGTTGGGGCATTTTTGCTTTTTGCAGGGGTGGTTTTGGACTTAGTGGTGGAAAGGGAATGTAGGGTGTGGAGTGGAGGAGGGGTGTAGCAGGCTAGGTGATGATGGTGTTGGCTATGGCAGGGTAGCAGGGAGTCATGTGATGGAGGGATAAGGGAGATGAGTTTAACCCAGGGTTTGACTAAGGTGAGGTTTATTAGTAACCAGGGAGTAGGGGTGGGTTTATTATCTTTGGGCTTGTGTTTGATTGGGCCAAGAAAAGGGTATGGATAAATGGGTAAGTTTGGGTGGGTTTTATTAGTGGGATAGTTTGTTTGTTTAGCTTAATAAGCCCAAGGACCATTCATGTAATTTCTGCAAAATTAAGGACTGAAAATGGTATTTTTCCAAAGTTCACAAAGGGTTATTACTTGCCAAGCTTGAATAGTATAAGGACCACATTTGATAATTTCTCATAATTAATCACTAGGGACCATTTCTGCCAATTGTGAAACTTCGGGGACCAAACATGTAAATTCTCTAAACTTTTTACCCAAGGATTATTTTTGCCAAAGTTCACTAACACAAGGACCATAATTGATAATTTCCAAAAATTTTAATCTTAGGGACTGTTTTTGACAATCTTGCAAAGTTGAGGGACTGAAACTGCCAATTATGCAATCTTTGTTCGTTTTTCATCTGTTTTTAAACATTTTGCATCTGAAACATATAAAACACAATCCGTGGGATATTTTCTGTATTTTGATGCATTTTCTGAGTGTTTTTAAATCTTTTGCAGTTCAGATTTGACAAAAAATGATGAGTATTTACACACTCATCAACAATCTAGGTTAGTTCATTTAGCGTGAAGGTGGCGTATGTTAAAGTATAGAAAGTCTCTACATAGAAGTGATCTCTTTTAGTTACTTGGGTTCTCGTATGGAAGATCAGGATGATTATTTTTCGGGTAAAGGGTTTCCTCGATAAATGTATTACGCCAAAAATTGCTGAAGTATAAAAGGTGTAGGTGAAGTCCTACAACCCAGCCCGTTACATGGGCAATAAGAGTATACCGTAGTGCAAAAAACCAAACGGCATGAGAATGAAAAACCAAACTCATGTACAAGCTTACAACAAGCTACTAACCAAACAACTAATAAAGAATGACACAACCATTCTTATTACTAACAAAGAAAGAAGGAGTAACCAACTTCCTAGAAAACCAATAGCAGGCCAGGAACTCACCAACCGAATAGCCACTCCATCCCCAAAGCAGGTATGAATAGGCCAAACAATTGCTCCGGTTTACTTGAGCCTGAAAGCCGACATTAAAGCCAAATCCAAATAGCCTTTGCGGCTAACTTCTATAAAGATGAACAAA
This sequence comes from Artemisia argyi, assembly GCA_030686995.1. NCBI lineage: Eukaryota > Viridiplantae > Streptophyta > Magnoliopsida > Asterales > Asteraceae > Artemisia > Artemisia argyi. The sequence continues at coordinate 454,052 of CM060702.1, forward strand.
GAGTCAATACTTATAGGAAATCTGTAATATGCATTCCATACATCCAAACACAAGCACAAGACCAACCAAGGCTTAGAGTATGCATGATCAGACCTCACCCCTCCAGCAACTCACGAACCAATCCAGTCGATCCAATAGATCTAGGGTAAAACAAATGATCAAAACCCTAAATCATAACGATCTAAGGCTAATACGCATGAAATCCTAAAAGCAGTAAGGGTCTTGATAATAAAAGCGGCTGAAACAAGCCTCGCCTCCAATCGAATCTATAAGAAACAAGATTCAAAAAGATGATTAGATAAATTAATCAAACAGAGCAATCAATCTAAATCCCTAAAACAAAAGTGATAGGGTTCCAATAGCAGCAAGACGTGTCGTCCCACCAATAAATCAACCACAAGATAAAGTGGGTGTCAATAGACAAAGTATTCTGACTATAATCCCATAAAATCCTCAAGAAAACTTAAAACGCAATTGTTTAAGCCCCTAAGAACGATCATAGATGATAGATCTAGGAGTAATGAACAAGAAGAATCGTGTTATATGGAATGAACGGTTAGGGATTTGATGGCGGTTAGAATCTCCTTTTTCTCTCCCAGATCACGATGATTATGTGATTGGGTAGTTTGTATAGCTTGCGTTGATCGTATGTTGATCGGGTAGATATTGTAATTTGTGTTAATCATGTGAAGTTCGGGTAGATAGGGATGATTATGTAAATAGTGTAGATTGTGTAGAGTTGGTTGATCATGTAAATTGTGAGAATCATGTAGATCATGTAGATCGGGTAGTAGATTGGTTCTAGCTAAGATTAGAACTCGACATTTAGCTTAGTGTCAAAAAATAATGTAAGTGACATGGTTTATGTGGTTAGACCTTAAAACACAAGGTTTCTTATGTTGGGCCATAAAACATAACGGGTTTGGTTGTACCCGAAGAAGGACTCGGCATTTAGCTTTGTACCGGAAAAAGTGTTAGTAACGTTGTATGGTTTTCTCCACTGATAAGGGAGTTTGTTGATTATTGAAGTAACTCCCGAGTTGGGTACTCGGGGAGTGGAGAAAGGTGAAGAGGAGCTTCGTGAAACTTCTGACTTGAGAACTACACTAAATTTTACAAGGCCCTCCAACTACACGATCTATTATTGATAACACAAATGATAAGGCCCAATTCAATACTGGGCTTCAGGATAACATGGTCATATTTACTGTTTATTCTGTTAAGGAAGTTATTTTTGTTACTACTTTAGTGCAGTAATTATTAAAACAGCTCATCTATTGATGGGAATCATATATGTTCTTATACAATGACTTGTACCAAACAAAACATTATTATAGCTATTTGAAATTAAACTACTATTCTGTCGCAAACGGTTTATATTTCTTCACGTCAGTCAGCAGTCCTTGCACAGATCCAATTGCAGCAACCAGGGACACGACCAAGCAGACCCAACTCAGTATCTTTAACCACACCCATGTGAACGAAAACCTTGGTATCTTAGCCCGAGCAATGTACATCTCTATCGGAAAATAAACTGTCAAAGGGTAGAAAGAACCAGCCCCTATCAACCCTAAGAAGCTATTGAAAAATGGAAAGATCATCGCTATGACCGCAGTCATTATCACATATGCTGTTCTCCAAACCAACCTGAACATGTTAATGTAGTATTCTCCATAAAATGGTACATTTAGAATATGTTCTGTAGTTATGAACTTGCTATCAGGCCATCGTTGTCTACACTTCATCTCAAAGAAGCCGAATAAAGGCTGGCAAAACACTTGGTATGCGCCAATAAGGTGTACAGCGATGCAAACATTAGCAAAGTCAATAAGCCAAAAGGGTTCGTAGAAGCCAAAGCCAGTGAGAAAATTGCCAGGTGCGTTGTTTCCAAATGCAGCATACCCAACGCACCCACAAAGTACATAGAATATAGTGGTGGTTGAGACACCGGCGAGCGATGCTTTCTTCATCACCTTGTTCTCAGGTGGGTAAGACTTTAGTGTGTCCTGCATTTTTAATTAAATTTTCACCTCATGAAAATCGATACTAACATTGCTTTATGTTATTATAGTTGACGACATACATTATCGTTATCTTAGTATCATCAAAAGATGAATGATTTGATAATATGAAACATTATAAAGCTTGCTATGATTTGTTATATTATTTCATATTATTTCTTACTGGTTTACAATATGTCTAAGCTAATATAAATATGTACTTTAAACAGTTTTTATAAAGCTTAACTCCTCAGTCCAGAAAGTAAAATACTTTTTTTGAACCGTAATTTTTATATAAAAAACTAGCAAGTAACTAGATGATAAAAAAGCAAGAAAAAAACACGTCTACAAGTAGACTCCCCAAGAAACGGCTCCACAAACAAATAAATTACAACGCCGTTTGACAAAGCAGTTTGACAAAGCAATTTAAGCGCTTTTGATGACCTTAGTCTTGGAAAATCTAGTACTGTATATAATAGTAATGATTCTATGTGTGAATGGACAGAAGAAACTAAAAAAATGGATGGCAGAAATCAAAAGTAAGGAAGATGCAGAATGCCATTTCAATCTTTCCTTATTCTTAGATGTGGGTCTGTACTCATTTGAGGCCCATCGTTAAATGGTCCACAGCAGTATAGTTTACTACTACTAGATAAGTAGATATTAACCATGATAAGTTCACCAGCAATATTACAAAATATATGATTCATATAATTTAATATTAATTGGTCATTTGAAAGAAGAAGAAAAAAAAACAGTGTATTGAGCTTTACTAATTGTTTCAACCCGAATTTCCTTCCAACATTTTTGAAAACAAGTTATTTTACCCTTGTGCATTAATCAAATGATTTTGCTAACCAATGCCCACTGAGCAGAGGTTAATGTGTAGTTATTGAACACAATCTATACTACCTTATAATGTATTTAGGACATCTATATTTAGAAGTCTTAAAATGTTTAAAACCAAAAACATTTCTTTAATAGGAAAGATGCATGTACACCACTTTAATGCACATAATTTTCAGACTTACAAGACAAGAAGCATAATGTACACCACTTTAATGCACATATTAAAAAAATACCACATTAATGATATTTAATGTAGTCAATTAATTAATTGGTCAATAAATACAATTATTAAAACACCCCTTACATCACAAATACAAATTATCAAGCATATTGTACAACCAAATTAAACACAATTCCTACATTAAATGTCACTAATACAAATAATAAAGCACATTATAGGCAATGGGCCAAATGGGCTTGAGCCCGAACGGGTGCGGGCCAAATAGGCTCGAGCCCGAACGGGCACGACCTAAACGAAATTCTTGATATCCGTAAATTTATTGTCAAAATGAATATAATAAACTAAAATACATGATTTATCGAAAAATTTAATTTCAGGATACCCGCCGCTGCAACGCGCGGGTACCCTGCTAGCCTTTCTTAATTAACCAAAAAATGCATTAATTACACACTAAATGGACTTATAAATTATTATATTTGAACATGATTTTCACTTAAATGAATTAAAATATTCCTTTTATAAATAGATTAATCTCTGCTTAGTAGGTAGAGATTAGTCTCTTAAATTCTTTTGTGAGGAAATAAAATAATATGATAAAGAACTCACAAAATCACACACGCATTAAAATTACATTATCTCTTAAATTCTTTTGAGAGGAAATAAAATAACAAACTATGATAAAAGTTAGTACTTAATCCTAACACTATTTTTATCATTGATCATCAAAAGATTTTCGTCACCCGTATAGTTAATGTCACGAGATGTGTAAAATCAAAAAACCTTGCACGTGAAATACTTGAATCGTATTTTCATTGCAGATAGATCGTTGAGCACCATACTTTTTTTTATTACTCCCTCCGCCTCAAATTTGTTATCCGCGTTACTTTTTTATATTGTCTCAAATAGATTGTACATTATTAAAAAAATATAAAGTTTTTTTAACATATAATCCTCATATGAAGTTATTATTACAAACTTTAAAACCTTAAAAATTAATTAATTATGGATAAAAATGATTATTCTGCAAAAAAGTAACAAAAAAATGGTGTGTTTAGTTACAGAAAAAATTCTCTTATTTTCTATCTCTAATTTTGTAAAAATTTTAAAGGGAAATTTATCTCCACAAAGCACTTGAAAATATAGAAAACGCGTCTAGTTGATATTTGTATTTTATATTTTGAAGAATGGGAGGGATGGTAGTAGGTTACAAAGGAAAACAATGAAAACAATTAAAATTTGTTTTGTAATTTTCCTTATCAAGTTAGGAAATAAGAGATTTTGTGTTTGCAAAATATTTTGTTAGAAAACGCTGATTTGAACTCGATCTTTGTTTTCCTAGTTTTCCACAAAACATTTTGTGGAAAATAAGGGTATTTTCCCCAACTAAACACATCCTAAGAATTATGTTCTTTTTAAACTCTTTGTTTTTTGTAGTAGACAAGAAAATGTTTTTCAAGCGAAATTAAAACCTACATGTGTAAGGATCTACGTAACCTCTGAGGAACGACTCTTTTGACAAATAAATCACAAATTCTCGCACTTACATATAGTAAAAAGTTGTGGGATTTTATTAGCCTAATTTAGAATCCACTAGTGAGAAGGGATTTTCAATCTCATTGTTTAAGATATCCTTCCGGGTATGTAGGGTTAAGGTTGAAACAAAGCTTAATCTTAAAGTTTCGTATGGTCTATAGAGTTGTCTGAACTCTGAATAATCGCATTAAAACATGTTGAAACATGAAAGAATTATATCCCACATTGCTAGAACAATCAAATGAAGAGTTTTGTTGTGTTTTGGTGTTTGCCATGGAGATTAGCGGCAGTTTTTATGTCACAAAACCGTCTCTAATTAACCACCACCATCCTAAAGACGTGCCTAATCGAAATGGTGACAGTTATATCTGTTAAAAATGCATCACTGAACGAACCATCACGACTGTTTGAATTTGTTTCTGTTATCGCTAGGTCGTCATTATAGCGTCGCTAATAGCACCTCTTTGTAAACCATTGTAACTGTTACGAAAAGAGGTGTCTCTAAGGCAATTTAAAGGGGTATTAGAACTGTTTTTAAAGGTCACCATGTGCGGATGTGCATATATAAAGGGGACGAATTTGCCATTTTGAAATCATAAAAAACACAAAAACCTCATCCATCTCCATCATGGAAACGTATGCCGGATTCAAGTTTCATACTTGATTTGATTGTTGTATCCTCTAAACAGTCGTACTAGATAGGACGAATCCGTTATTGTAATCTTACGATTATGTACAAAACAATTTTTGTTACGATTATAAACTTCCCAACAAGACATGCATTGATCGGTTTGGGAAGATTGACCAATTTGCCCCAATTGTTCAAGTCGCCAATCATATTGAGTGGATCAGATATTGATTCAGTGATCCTCAGTCTGCTTGTATTTGATTGTAATTAAGTGCACAAGTACCCTCTAAAAAGTTTATTATTGTTGCTAAATACATGAGTATACTATATTTGTATTTAGGTATAGTAGCGGACATCATCACACTTCATAGATTTGGTAATACAAGTAAAAAAATATGAACATTCTATGGGTATCATCTAGGCTAGATGTTGGTAGTTTCGTACGACATTAATCAGGGCCGGCCCTGGCTATGGGTAGCACGGGCAACGACCTAGGGTATCAAAAAAGAGGGGGCATCAAGTTTTTGTTTATGTAAAAAAGAAGAAAAAAATGAGTTCTTGAAAGTGTTACTAACTTGGCTTCTTTGTGCCTTTAGTTTAATTAAGAAAAAAGTAAAAAAAAAAAGATAAAAATTTGAGTCAAAATGTTGCCGGACTTAGGAAGAAGAAGCTTGTATTGATTGTAGAGGCCGTATGTTTATTAAGTAGCCATTTCGAAAGAACACATCCAGCTTCAACTAAATTTGAAATTAAGACCTTTTAGTTTATATTACTTTTATTTAGCTTCAACTAAATTCACTTTCAAGATTGGGTGAGTGTTCAGTGTATGTATTTACTATGTAAAAAACTAAAAGTTGCACCACAAAATATATAATGTATTACTATTTACCATTAATAAGATAGCAATGTATATAAATATTTGATTTACTTTTTCAATTTTATCACAACTAAATAAGCTATCCCGCTAAAAAAATATTACTTGAATTTGTTTTCACTTTTTAGTTATCTTTTTGTTTTATAATGCACTTGAACCAACCTACAAAGCAAATTAAACTTAATAGTTGTCTTATGATATTCTAAGTTAATATGCGAAGTTTGTTTATATGTCAAACCACTAGGTAAAGGCATTATTGAACATCTCGCCCAGGGCATCCAAAATCTTAAAATCGGCTTTGACATTAATGTTCCTTGTTTCAATTTGGGTGGGGAATCGCTTTATGATGATGAAAAAAAAAAAAAAAAAAAAAAAAAAACCGCATGTTTCCGTTTTAAAATTATTTTCCTTTTTTCATTTTGAAATGTCCTAAAATAATTGTTTTCATCTTGTTTCAACTAATCAAATACAGTAAGTGTTTAGTAAGCGAGTATGACATTTGATTTGTTGCGAAATGTAAGGGTCTCATGTTTCATGTTTTTTAACTTCATGTCCTTTTTTATGACAATAATTTTATGTCTTTAGTACGTAGCTAGGCAGACAAGGCATGTTATGAAATCTCTAGATCTTGTCTAATTTACACGTGTCATCATCTCCACCTCTTTTACTTGCATTTTATCCAATGCACATATACGTTGAACGGCAGATAAATTTGCAATGTCCTGAGTCCTATCCAAATATTTATTTATAGCATTTAATATACGTCTGTTACTATACATAGCTGGTATATATCCATCCAAATATTTATTTATAGCATTTAATATACCATAGTGTAATTAGTATGTTATCCAAAAATGTTAGAAAGAAAGAATTAATTACCTGAATCTCGATGAGAACAGTAGAATATGCATAAGCGAAAGCAATGTCACCGATTGCTTGAAACGTCCTCCAAATTTTCTCGTCTCCTGTCACATCGACTCCAACTTCTACTCCTGTTAAACTCGTTCTTACATGACCCCCACCTGCGCCATGCAACATGTTATTCGTCTGCCACCTCAATTAAATAAATAATTAAAATATATATATATATATATGTTGATCAATAAAAAAATAATTAACCTGCGACTTTAGCAATGGATAGACCAAGACCAATGGAAGAGTAGGCAAAAGACATAACAGCAGCTAATATGGACAGCCACGAGAGCTTATGAAAATTAGGAATCTGGCTCAACACTATCTGTATCGCTGCAAATATCATCATGTATGGATAGTTTGACAGTTTACAACTTGCTGCATGACCCTTGTCGTGATAACAGTTTGATTTCCTCACAGCCCTACAAATATTTTTATAAATAAATGAATGCATGTGACTATATGTCAGTCTTGTTTTTTTTCAAAAATATAAATATATACTTACACCATACTAATAGAGGCAGTGATGGTATATCCAATAGTGACTCCAACAAGATTGGCATATTGAGCAATTCCACATAACTGGACCTTTCTACCACCTAGATTAGCCTCAACAACATCCATGTAAGTGTAGTTGCGCTTGCCAGAGACAGGGTCTGGTGTTCGATACGAGTCAGCAAGTAGAGTTGATGTGAAATAAGTTATCAAGGAAAAAGCCATGAGAACAGCAGGCCCAGCAAGCCAACCCAATTGCGCAATAGCCCATGCAAGTGACAACACTCCTGATCCTATCACAGCTGTTATTATATGTGCACTTGCAGTCACCAAAGTTCCTGCATGTTAAGTTATTTAACAACAACCACTTAGCTTTTCACAACTGGTATTTATAAATGAATATATAGCTAGCTAGCTAGAGGGATTTATTTACCTGTTCGTTTTTCGCGGCCGTCGTCATCGATATTTTTGGCATCAGAAGCAACCTCAAAAGATTTGTGTGCATCCATTTTAGGATTTATTACGAGATTTGTGTGTGGTTTGGAAAGGGAGCCGAGGAGAAGGGATTTATAAAGGACATGAAATAGGGAATTAATGGCCCCAACATTTTATTAAAAAAAAAAAAAAAAAATTTTGAACATTTATTTTATTTAAATGGCAACCGAAAACAAGGGACGGCGGAAAACACAAGTCAGCAAAAGTAAAATCATAACTACCCATTTTCAAAGGTAGGCAGTCATCAAGATTTTCAATGAGTCAATTAAAGTCCAAAACATACACTAAAAGTAAAACATGTTTGACAAGACTAGTGTTATCTTAGACCAAATTAATGGATGCTGCTCGTGCCGAAACTTTATTTGTCCACTTTTGACTTTAAAAGTTTTTCTATTAAAACTTTGAGCTTAAATATTTTTATTTTATATTGTATAACACTTGATTGCAAAAATATATAAATTGATTGAGTTTTAAATGAATTTTCATTGGGTATAATTTTCATCAATTATTATATAACACAAACAATAAAATTTAAATTCAAAGTTGAAAAAGATTGACTTCAAAAGTGGACAAATAAATTGGGACGGAGAGAGTAATATAAGTTAACAGCAATGTTTTAAAACACGGGTTGAACTGCTTGGGTTAACAGGTTGAATCGGTTTCGGCAAAAGAAATAGGTAAACAAATCGGGTTTATAAAAACGGGTTAACCGGTTAGACCCGTCGGGTTTTAAGTGACCTGGGTCAACCCGGTTCTTGAAACCTGGCCGGGTTTGGTTTTTTCATTTTTTTATAGAAAACCGGGTTGACACGGTAGTCGAACTTGTTGACTCGGTTGAAAAAAAAAACGTAGTAGTTTTTTTTATAGAAAACTGGGTTAACCTGACGGTCGAACCGGTGACCTAGTGACTCGACAGGGTCGATTAAAAACCCGGTTTTCAAAGCATTGGTTAACAGTTGAATTTTTATTTATGGTTACATATAAAGAGGAAATAATTTTATTTAAAATTTGAAAACTTAACAAATATTTTATATTGTAAAACTAGAATACCTTAAAAAAATAAAATATTTTAAATAAATAATTAATTACAATTTAAAACACTAATTTTCTTCGTATTCACTCCATAGTCACATAAAAAAAAAATAAATAAATAAATAAATAAATAAATAAATATATATATATATATATATATATATATATATATATATATATATATATATATATATATATATATATATTAACGCTGTTATAAATCGTAATACGAGGGTAATTGTCTAATTTTTAAAAAAGTTTGTTCAACAAAGTAATATGGCTTAAAGCTTATCACATAAAAGAACATTAAAATATATAAAATTAAATTCATTTACATTTAAAACTTCTAGGTGTTCACTTATATTTTTTTGAGATGACAAGTAACTTAAATAACAACAATATCAAATAATAGATGTTGGAGGTAATGGATTAGGAAGGTAAGTTTAGAATGTTAAGATGATATCATAATTGGGGTTTTATGCATGAAATTTGCATTTGGTGTAGCTAAGAGTTCTCATATATATGTCCAATAACCCAGTTTATATAGGGATGGCAATTTCTGACCTGACCTGAAACCGACAAGAAAATTAACATGTCTGGGTTGAGTCTAAATAGATTTCGGGTCTGGTTTGGGTAGACTCATCTAACACGTTTATTAAACAGTGGGTTGGGAATAAATTATGTGGGTCGACCCGCTAACTCTTTTAAATTTTTTTTCTTAAATTAAAAATTATTTATATTTTGTTATACTGGGTTAGACGGGTCAACCCGTAAACCCATTTAACTCTTGTAATGTGCCAAATTTTGTATATAAAACGGTTTAAATGGGTAAACACGAAACTCTTTTAACTTATTCAACCTGTCTAATCTATTTAACCCGCCAACCGAAGTATATATACGGGTTAAATGGGTTAGGTTTGGTTTATGTATTAAGGTTGACATAGCTGACCCTATGATTTAAATGGGTTAGGTTCAGGTTGGGTTTTTCTAACCCTCCAACCTGCCAACCCGAACCCGCCAATCCGAACCCGACCCGAATTGCCACCCCTAAGTTTATATATAATTAAAACCTTAAAGTACATATTAACTATAATTTGATTTTAAAATGACCATTATACCATTGTTTCTCTTTTCATTATAATCACACATAGGGGTGTTAGTCGGGTTGGGTTCAAGTTAGTCGGGTGCAAGTCAATTCGGGTTGAGGCTTAAAAAACATACCCGAACCCTACTCGAATAGACCCAAACATGACTAACCATGGTTCTAAATAAAGTCGGGTTCGGGTATGTTTTTTTTTAGCATAAACCCGAATTGACCCACCCCGAACCCGACTCGACTAACACCCTTATGTGTGATTATAATGAAAAGAGAAACAATGCTATAATAGTCATTTAAAAATATATGATATTTAATATGTATTTTATGATTTTAATTATATATAAATTGGGTATTTGGACACATATGATAATTTTTTGTTTTAGATTTGATATATATGTAATATTTAAGTTAGGTTTGATATATATAAAATTTGAAGTTTTAGATTGATTATATATATAATTTTTAAGGTAAAAAAAGGATATATATATATCAAAATTGGGTATTTGGACATATACGATAGTTTTTAGTTTTAGATTTGATATTTATGTATTTTTAAGTTAGGTTTGATATATATAAAATTTTAAGATTTAGATTGATTATATATGTAATTTTGAAGTTAAAAACGGATATATATATATATATATATATATATATATATATATATATATATATATATATATATATATATATATATATATATGAATATATATATATATATATATATATATATATATATATATATATATATGAAATTCTCTCCTTTTTAAAATAACAAGACAATCCAAAATTTTGCTCATTTTTGAATTTGACTCACTGGACACACATATTGCTTGTTTGTGTATGTACTTCAAACTTATATATTTATTAAATGATACTTCATCCATTTTAAAATAATTGTCATGTTTTGATTTTTTAAAATATTTCTTTTTCAACTTTAACTTTAAGTACTTTCATTTGTGTTATTTGCTTGATGAAAATTATACGAATAAAAATAAATTTATACCAAATACATTCATATATTTTACATTAAGTATTATATATTATAAAAGAAAATAGTTAATGTCAAAATTGAAAAACAAGAAAAAACCTTCAAAAAATCATATCGAGGTAATTATTTTAAGAGAAATGGAGAAATAAACAAGCAAATTTCTTTATTATCTCTCTCCACCCTTGCCCTCAAGCTCCTTAACTTCCCTGACATTGTGTTCTCATCTAATTAATTTCAACATTTTTCTTAGAACATCTACACTACTAAAAATCTTTAAATAACTTATTCGCTAATAAAGCATTAATATATAATTATATTTATAAACCAATAAGTCATTTATATAAGCGTGCTCCTGAAACAACCATACTAGAAAAAAAGAAAAAAAATGTTTAAACAATACGTCGTAATCCAAATTTTTAATGCGTCGTATTGACTATTGGGTTTGATACATCATATACTCAAAACATAATACTGGGTATGCGCCATACCCAAACCTTGAATACGTCGTATCCCCAACATGGGATATGCCATATAATACGTTGAACTTGATGATTAAGTCCAGTACGTCGTATCCGTAAATTTGGATACGTCGTATCGACCTATCTGATTTAGAAGAGACTACATAAAACTGCAGTTTCAGTAGAAAACTAACTTGGCGTAACATATGAACTGAACAAACCCAAACTAAGCATACTTCATACCAAATAAAAACTATACAAAACATATAACATTCATTTAGACCCGTACATAGCCAAAATGGGTAGATTTGGCACTATGCCAAACACCCCTTTAATATAAGGACACTACAGGTACTAGTGATTAAAAATCATTATTTCTGTGTTTATACAAACCATGGTATCAAAAAAATTTCTCCTAGGCGTTTCGTGGTATTAGAGAGGGTTCAGGATAAGCTCGATTACCCATGAGCTCCACTGGTTGATAACCTATGACTTTTAGCCTTAAGCTTGATCTAACCTATAAGAAAGACATAAATGAAGCAACGTAAGCAATAAGCTTAGTGAGATAACACATAAACTAAAAATATAACATGATGATAAGTCCTATATTGTTGAATACTTATCACATGTTATTTGCTCATATTATGCATATTTATATCTGAATTGATACTTAATTGGTTTAGATTTCCCATTTCAGTAATTATGGAGCAATATTGTCAAAGACACGGAAAGAAGACATGATTTGGAGCTATTTATGATTATTTTGTATTCAAGTTGTAAAATAGCATATGGCGTAAGCAACTATTGTCTTACGCTGTATTGGTACCTGGAAGAATTCACTAAGTCTTAGTGAATATTGAAGAATACGGGGACATTTTACTCTAGCAATACGCCGTAATTAGAAGCTCTGCAGTCAAAGCCCAAGTCAACAATTGAAGGATTACGGTGTATGAAAATCTTGCCATACGCTGTAATGAAGATCTTATCCTCCATCCAATTTTATCAAAGATTTAAAGGTTCCGGCATATCTCATCTCCAGATTACGCCGTATTTAGAAGATTCACAAAATATGCTTGGAATATGCTTTCTTCGTCAGCGATCAAGAAATCTAGATTACGCCGTAATCATGCCCTGACAGAAGACTATAAATAGAAACCTTAAACGGGAGTTTTCTACATCTTTTACTCACCACTTTCAACCACAGCCGAATTTTACCATTCCAAGGCCCCAAGATCAGTCCCCAAGAGCTAGGATAACAAGAAGATAAGGTCTCGTATCTTCATATTAGGTTTAATCATTCAATTTGCATATCGATTTCTATGATTTCCATTTGTGTATCGTTTGAAGTATCTTTTTGTGCTTTTGCATATATTATGGGCTAACACCCTTGGGTGTTAGCCATGTTTATGGGGATATTGTCTGGACAAAGGAGATACTCTCCACATATCTTGATGTCACCAGTACTATACAATTAGATCATTGCATTAATAAACAGATGACTAGAATGGAATATGATTAACATGGCTAGCACTTCCTTCTCTTAATTGATCACAACCGTAGTATAAATTAGTTTAATTTACTTTTTATGTTTTTAGTAGATAATTAATCAAAAAACATATTAGGGAGATAACTACTATGGACTTTTGTTCATTTAGTGCACAACCAAATGCATGTACATATACAACTTGTTCTGACAACTTTTGTGATTGTTTACACGAGCCTTATAAATTTGTTGTTTATTTGACTTTTTTTCCTATTTGTTCTTCTAATAAGCAACATCAGATACATGTTTTTCTGATAGCATTTTAATCTTACTCATTCAAAGATAAAAACAAATTCAATTCAATTCGTCTCCGAATAACGTTCTTTAAACAACATTTGGCGATGAGTACTCATAATCAAATCGTTAAACAACATTCGTCTTTGAACCCGCTGCTTTACGCAGTACCATGCTAGTTAACCATAAGTGGCTCATGAGTGATTTGCCTTTAATATAATGGGAGATGATTTGCACACTCTTCTAATTGATTTGGACATTATAATTTACAGTGTTTTGACATTTATACCCTTACATGGTGAAAATAAATAAACGTGTTGTGAGGATATAAATGTCAAAACACTTTAAATTAGAGTGTCTTAATCAATTAGAAGAGTGTGCAAATCAATTTCCTTAATATAAACCGTTTGGACCTCACTTACAATTGAATGAACTACTTGTTGAAACCGATTAGTAAAAACTTTGCAATGATTTGGTATTGATACCAATTAGTCTAAGGCCCCATTTGGTTAGAGGGGTAGGGTTTGGATTTGGCATTGATGTCAAAAAATGTTGTTTGGTTTGATTATGTTGGTCCCACAAATGGGGATGAGTCCCAAATATTTATTTATGTGCTAAAGTAATCCACTATGCCTACTTTTGATATATTACTCATTTAAAGTGGGTCCACCTTATATATTAACCACATATTTGATTTTATTTTTATTTTTACAATAATTTTTTAAAAATTTATAAATTATATTCATTTATTGCATATATATAATATATTATTTAATTATTTTTTTTCTCTCTACTCATTTAATTTAAACCTACATAAATCCAAATCTTAATTCAAATCCATCTAATCCTAATCCTAATTCTAATCCTAATTCTAATCCAAAACCTTTTTATAAACCAAACGGGCCTAAAATCTCTGATGTGAGAGGATGGATCTTTATGCTTGGGGACAAGAGCAATTAAAGGGCAGTTACGTCCTCTAGTAATGAAACCATAAATTAATTATTCCACGATTTTAGATACATGTATCCATGCAGGTGCTCATAAAAATCTCTATTGGGGTTTCGATCTAATCCATTTGTGTTGATCAATCATCTATTTATTAACTGCAAAAAAAATAACGGCAGCTATTATTAAAGGAGATACATTCGTAATAGTTTGATGCTTCACGAATCACCTATTCTATTTTTGTCAAATGATCGACATTTATAAAATATTCGCTTCTTAGGGTGGTGGCAGTCATGCCTTCAGAATTATCCATACCTCCCAAATCCACCAATAATATCATTCCACCTCATTTCACCTCATCCATACTTTTTTCATACCTCCCAACCTCTTTTTAGTGGCAACCATGCCTTTTCCATACCTCCCAACTTTTTTTTTTTAATAAATTAAACAATTTAATTAAAACATAAATATTTCATTAATAACTAAAAGAAAATTACATAATACTTAAAAAAAAAAAAAAAAAAAATTACATTATTCTTAAAAAAAATGAAATAACTAATCATCGAGATATGTTAAATTTTGAGCATCTACGTGGTTCGTAAGATCATATAGGAGTCGGTAATGCATTTGTTCGTCGATTAACTCCGGTAATACATTCTCGTCATAAATTGGTGCAACTGGCGGATCCATTATATGAACCGGTGATATTGCCATCCCATCGTCTTTTAAAATCATATTGTGAAATATGATACACGTATAAACGATTTGCCGAATCTTCTCAACCGACATTGCCCGGAGAGGACGATCGAGAATCTTCCATTTAGTTTTAAGACGACCAAAAGCTCGCTCGATATCTTTTCTTGCAGACTCTTGTAGCCTCTTGAATCTCTTTTCATTTAATTCAACCGGATGCTTGTATGCTTTAACAAACGTTGACCATGTAGGATAGATTCCATCGGTAAGATAATAACCGCGTTTGTAAAACCGTCCATTTACATGAAATGAACTGTTTGCGGCCGTTCCGTTTCGCTCCGTAAGATACAATGGTGACTGATTCAAAACATTGATATCGTTGTTTGCACCTGGAGGACCAAAAAACGAATGCCAAATCCACAAATCGTAAGAAGCGACGGCTTCAAGCATAATAGTTGGGTATTGATGATCACCTCGCTTATATTGACCTTTCAAATGTCTAGGACAATTACGCCATGGAAAATGGGTACAATCAATGCTACCAAGCATTCCAGGAATGTGATGTTTATCTTCATGGAACTCGTATAAGCGTGCAACGTCATGGGATGTAGGCCTACGTAAGAACTCTCGACCATATAGTTGAATAATCGCTTGGCAAAAATGATCAAGGCATTCTCCTATAAAAAATTAATAACAAGAACTTTATAAAATATATATAACGCTAAGTTTATAAAAAAATTAATAGCAAGAACTTTAAAATATATATATATCACCTGACGTTCGGCGCGCCATGTTTAAATAGTCATCAAATCTATCTGGAGGTTCACCCGTTGAGAGTTGCCTAATCGCCGATGTGCATTTTTGTAATGCCGTGAAACTTTTTTTCCCCCTCGCATCTAACCCCTCTTGAAACCATTCAAAATTCGCTTCAACATCAGCAACAACTCTTAAAAACAAGCTTTTATTCATACGAAACCGATCACGAAAACGTTCGTCGTTAAACTTTGGACGTTCGACGAAATAGTCATTCATAAGGGTTTGTAAAGCTTGTTCACGAAAACGTTCTATATACTCCCGAGTTTCGGTAGAGCTTGCCGTGTCGTCAATTGCATCGTACGCGGCTAATAAGGTTTCTAGAGTGCTACCGGATGGCACTAGTTCGGACAATTCGTTAGAGATATTCACTAACGATTCGGACGAAGAAGATGACATTGTGAAAAATTTATGTTTGTGTTGTGTGAGTTTTGTGTTTGTGTGTGAGTTTTTAAGCTGTGTTTGTGTTTGTTTATATAGGAAATTTTTTTTTTTTTTTTTACCCCGCTCCTCCAAAAGCAACGGATCTAATTTTTGTTTTTATGCATTTATTGTTTTTTGCCCATCGAAAATACCAAGCAACGGTCGAATTTTTGCATCGAAAATACCATGCTTCCACGGCAATAATAGCCGCTGAGACCATGCCGCTGGCCATGCCGGTGGACTGGCGGCGGTGTTCACCGCCGGCATGGCCATGCCGCTGTCCATGCCGCTGTCCATTGCCACCACTCTTAGGTACGTGTCTCCAAGACCAAGGGAATAGTAACACATATAATAATATTTGTAATGCAAGCTAGTTTGGTATTTCATGATTGCAAATATTCAGGACCTTAGAATGTGGTGAGTGTTATGGACAACCATCAATTTGGGCTTTTGTATGCCACAAGTCACTTACCTGGTCTTATTTGTTTATTTTATCTGAAAAAGTCGAATATTGTTTTGTTTTTGTTTTTTTTGTTTTTTGTTTTTTTTTTTTATTCTTTTTCCTTTTCTTACCAAGGTATATAACTTTAGAGTTTTGCTAAATAAGGCGGCCTAGTGTAGGGATGGCAACGGGTCGGGTTTGGGTCGGGTTTTAGTGAACCCGTACCCGTACCCGTTTATAATATCCATACCCAAACCCGCCCCAAAACCCGTCGGGTACCCGATTAACATTATCCATCGGTTTTTCGGGTTTCCCCGCGGGTTTCGGTTATCCCCAATTGAATAATATATAATTGAATAATATATAGACAAAATGACGGTATTAACATTAAGTGACACTAAAATCCACCGAAAAACAAAGGAAAACACCCTAATATAATCATTTTTTTAAGTTAAAGAAAATGAATATAGTATCAAACGATCTAATGCTTTTGAATAATTCATGTACAAAATAAAATATATGTAATAGAGATACATATATAAAAAATATAATGGAAGAAATTATATATAATACATATATATTCTAGTTAATTATAATATCAATAAAGTGGGTATAGATTCGGGTAAACGGATACGGGTACGGGTAATCGGGCGGGTATTACCAGAACCCGTACCCGAACCCGTACCCGGATAAAAAATTATATTAATACCCAAACCCGCATCCAAACCCGCCAACCCGCCCCCGAACCCGACCCAACCGGTTCGGGTTTCGGTTTTCCCCGTCGGTTTCGGGTGCTTTTGCCATCCCTAGCCTAGTGTAAGTTCATGTCACACTTATTCGTTCTCGTCATTATTCACCACACAGTCATCTCCTTTAGAGATAGAGCTAGCTAGTAGGAGTACGTGAATAAGGTTTATCTGATATATATATATATATATATATATATATATATATATATATATATATATATATATATATATATATATATATATATATATATACTTTCCTACGAGAACCATTTTATCTGCGAGAACTGAGAGAACCACCAAAAACATGCATGCACGCCTTTTAAAATAAAATAAAAATACATTCAAATCATCAATAATCGTAAGCATCCACCTATGTTCTTCAATATCATTATGAACTCATCATCTTTTTTCACAAAAATCTTACCCACGGCCGCAATATTGTCGTTGCACGTCTTATAAGAACATACATGCACACCTTCAAAGAAAAATTTTGTATTTTCAATTTCTTATCAAATTCTTTAGAACAACTATGTTTTTTTTTAAAACATATGTGTTGTTTTTAAAACATATGTGCAAAAATACAATTATTGAAGGCGTGCATGTATGTTTTTGGTAGTTCTCTCAGTTCTCGTAGTTAAAATGGTTCTCGTTTGAAAGTTACACTATATATATATATATATATATATATATATATATATATATATATATATATATATATATATATATATATATATATATATATATATATTAAATGATACCAAGGACATACATCAAGATGCATTTCCTCAATAATACGAAACTATATCCTAAATGGGAAGCATGCAAAGAAAATACATTAAATGTCTTTCAAAAATAACATATAGTGGAATTGAAATCAATTCGGTCGGTGCTCGATCGGTGTATGATGATTTGGAGACGGAACATGATTGCAAGGCGTTCAAACCGGCCTTGTGCCCTTCCTCTCTGACATTTTCGATGCAGTGGTGCACGTACTTCAGACTTTGGATCCTACATTTGCTTCCACAACAACGAATAAGAGCCTCATATCCGTAATTCAAATAGGTTTTTTAATATTTTTGAATCAAGTTATTTTTTTAACTTGAGAGAATCTTCTTCCTTCTTTTAATTGGTTGATGTGGCTCTTTAACCCTAATAAAACCATATCTAACCCATCGCAATTTTTGCCCAACTCTGTGTTAGACTTCTAATGAAATTTATGCAGTGTTCTAAAAGGCGCGCTTTGGGGCTGCAAAGGTCCCGCAAAGGCGCGAGACGTCACCTTCACGCCATGCAATAGACCAAGGCATCATCTTAAGGCTTGGCATGAGATGAGGTGCAATAAGGCGCAATAATGTGTACTGGTATTTGAGTCGTTTAGGGGATTTACTAGTAATTGGAATTTGGGCATCGTATTTGAGGTTTACTAGTATTTGGCGTTTAGAGGTTTACTAGTATTTGAAGAATATTACAAATGTAAAGAGAGCTTCTTAACTTTATGGCTTATATGAATAACACTTTTTATAAACTCGATGTATATGAAATATATGATATACTACTAAAATATAATATAAGAGAAAATCTTACCTGTTTTACAAAGCAGGTAAGTTACCTCCTTTCCTTTGTAAATTTTTTATAATTAAGCCCATGCATTTTCGTGGTTCTCTTTGTTTAGTCCATGCTCCCCTCATTTTTTTCAAAGGAAAGCAGGTAACTTACCTACTTTGTAAAGCAAGTAAGTTATTCCCATAATATAAATCTATAAATCTATAAATACTTTTGCCACCTTAAAAACGTCATGCCGTCACGCCTCACGTTAAGGCTTGAAGCTTGACTATGCCGTCACGTCACGCCTCACGCTATTTATAACCTCGGTTATATTACAAACCTACAATTATTTGGTTAGAAACTTTAGTTATATTTAAGCCATATTGATTGGAAAATGATAATGTAAACTCTTAAAGCTGCAAACATAAATAAACTTTATGCATAAATATGTGACTAGTAGGTTACCCGCGCGTTGTGGCGGCGGGTACCCTAAAATAAAATTTTCCGGTGAATCATGTATTTTAGTTTATTATGTTCTTTTTAACAAAAAATTTAGGGATATTAGGAATTTCGTTTTGCTCGTGCCCGTTCGGGCTCGAGCCCGTTGGCTCGTGTCTGTTCGGGCTCGAGCCCGTTTGACCCGTCCGCGTTCGGGCTCGAGCCCATTAGGCCTGTTGCCCGTTTGAGCTTGAATATTTGTATATGTGTTTTATTATTTGTATTAGTGACATTTAATGCAAGATTTGTATTTAAGTTGGTTGTACAATATGCTTGATAATTTGTATTTTTTATATAAGAGGTGTTTTAGTAACTGTATTAACTAGACGAGTACTCGTGCATAGCAACGGGATTTTATATCGACAAATAGTTTATTGATAAAAAAAGTTTATAGGTTATAAACGAAAAATAATGTTTTGAAACCCGGTTCGACCCGGGTGGTTCAACCGGTTGAACCATTCCGGTCGAAAAATAGGTCGATTTAAACCGGGTCAACTTGCTAGGTTGGGTCGAAAACGGGTCAAATTAAACCGGGTCAATCCGCCAGGTTTGAAGCATCCCGAGTCAACCCGGTTTGTGTTTTAATTGGTTGTATTTAATTTGGTAGATATGTTTTTTAATTGGTTGTACAATGTAAATAAATCATTGTACTTTTAAGTAAATGATAATGTTTTGAAACCCGGTTTGACCCGGGTGGTTCAACCGGTTGAACCGTTCCGGTTGAAAAATGGGTCGATTTAAACCGGGTCAACTTGCTAGGTTGGGTCGAAAACGGGTCAAATTAAACCGGGTCAATCCGCCGGGTTTGAAGCATCCCGGGTCAACCCGGTTTGTGTTTTAATTGGTTGTATTTAATTTGGTAGATATGTTTTTAATTGGTTGTACAATGTGAATAAATCATTGTACTTTTAAGTAATGGATAATGTTTTGAAACCCGGTTCGACCCGGGTAGTTCAACCAGTTGAACCGCTCCGGTCGAAAAATGGGTCGATTTAAACCAGGTCAACTTGTTCGGTTGGGTCGAAAACGGGTCAAATTACCGGGTCAACCCGATTTGTGTTTTAATTGGTTGTATTTAATTTGATAGATATGTTTTTAATTGGTTATACAATGTGAATAAATTATTGTACTTTTAAGTAATAGGTGTTTTAATTAGAGTATTAATTACATTAATTTTCTCTCACATTTGACTTTCAATACTCAACTTTCAAGACTCAACTTTTCAAGTTTGACCATTTTTCCATTATAGATAGTATAGATTGTATTTATTAACCAGTTAATTAATTGTATTTAATGTATATAATGATTTATTTATTGTATTTAATGTTAGTATTTCTATTTTAATTAGTTGTACTTTGAGCTTAAGAACTTGTAAATATTAGAAAATGTATTTTAGTTACTTGTACTTTTAACGTTATAATTTGGATTACTTAATTTTAAAAGTTTTCATTATTAGTAGGCCTTAATGCTTTATTTAACTATCTTATAAAGCATTTAGGCTTACTAAATATAGAAATATTTAAAGTTAAGCATTACATATTTTAATGCTAAAAGTACAAGTAATATCAATACAATTAGACATTTAATACATTAAAATCAATACAATTAGACATTTACAAGTTTTATAGCTACATGCATACGCCACTTTCGGCCATCAATGGCCTAAAAAAAAGTTGTAGGGAAAGTCAACTCTTGGAGAAGAACAAGTCAAATTATATTTGACTTGAATTCATAAAATTTAATCATCACACTTAAAACAATTAAAG
The DNA here is from genome assembly GCA_030686995.1 of Artemisia argyi. NCBI lineage: Eukaryota > Viridiplantae > Streptophyta > Magnoliopsida > Asterales > Asteraceae > Artemisia > Artemisia argyi. Next base: position 475,247 of record CM060702.1, read on the forward strand.
TGAAGTTGCATGCCCCATTTTTCAATTAAGGTCGGCAGCTTTCCGCAATGTAAAATAATTTATCTTCCAAAGATTGTCCTCAAATATCTTTCTTCGAATGTGATATTCACATATGTCAAATTCAAGAAATGAAAATGATTATTGCTATGTTTGGCGACACGTAGCCGTAAACAGTAAGCAGTTTGCAGTTTACAGTAGCAGTAAGCTGTAAGCAGTAAGCAATAGTTGTTTATTTAAAAAACATGTTTGCTAACGTAGCTGTAGCAGTAATTATAAAGTGCAAAATTGTGAAAAAGGTCATATACACATCAAAATAAAATAAATGATTAAACAAATGAGGGTATATATGTAATTTCAGTATCCAAACGCTTGGAGCAAATCTGGATGCTTATTCAAGAAGCATTTAGATTGGAGCGATAACACAATATTTAAACGCTTGTTTAGGTGTTGTCAAACAAGCTTTTCATCTAAAATGTTTACGGCGTGTCGCTTATCACTCCTAAACACTTCTAAATGCTTGTTGCTAAACATGAACTATGTGTTACAGTAAAGCTAATAATATTCTTTAAGTGATGTATATCTATATATATTCAAAATGTACATAATAGCCTTAACCACAAAACATAGACAGGCTTATGTATTGATTAAGAATTTAACACAGCAATTAAAAGCTATATATGCTAATTCTAATAGCATTCACAATACAATACATCTAAAATTCAGATGGTCATCTATTCTATCAGTTTACTTTTATGATTATGTGCAATTGGACATTCTTTACAGCTATTGAGTCTTTCACTCTTAGATTCATCGTCTTCAATCTCACTGCTGCATGTATCTCTTTACACAACTCTAGCTGTTACACTTCTTTTGGCGGCATTGAGAATACTCCAAAATGATATGTGGCTAGTCAGTGAGAATTTCTTGTAGATTTCTCTATACCTCAGCAGAGTAAATGCATTGGGAGAACCAAACTTGTTTCCACACAATTTTATCTTTTGATGAACCACTAAACACTGGAACATGAAAATGACTTAACACAGGCCGGGTACTTTTGAAACCATTCATTAGGCCATTATATTTCTAAACACCCTCTTCTACAGCTTCAGCAACACTGCAATTATCGGCCATCCTTAACTCATATCAATCTCTTTTGGTTATGTATTGACACAAAGGTCCCAATCAAATGCCACTTGTCATACCATACCATAGAGATGTACTCGGCCCATCACCAATATTATGCCATACATGATCTTTTATTCTACATCAATTCTCAACCCTAATAATGTTTTCCAAATGGGACTGCTATTATTTTCAACACGTACATCCCACATATTCCTTCCTCTCAACTTTTTTGACATTGATCCACTTTACCCATTAGTCCTTTTTTTTTTTTTTTGGCTTTGCTGCAACATTCCAAAGCTGCATTTATTTGAACTTAAGAAACACAACCGGATGCGTCATTTTACTATTAGAAAATGATGAATTGAGCTTATTTAATGCTACAAGTTCTAATTAGTTTTAGCCGATACTGTAAAAAAATTAAAAGTTTCAAAAATCACTCATGAAAAGCGTTTTAATGAAGGGATAATTACCAAAATAGATCAGTCGCCCAAAGCACATTCCTTAAATAGATGTTTTTAAATCACTTTCCTTCGGCGGATCAGGGCAACTTGGCGACTGAGCAACCTTCATATATGTGCGACACGTGTTGAATTTTTTATTAATATAGTACAGAATCTAGAATCTTTTTGGAATCTATAGTACATAATTTAAAATCTTTTTGAAATATTCTAGAATCTTTTTGGACACGTGTCGCGTTTATATTGAGTTGCTCAAGTTGCCCGATCTAATTTTGGAAAGTGAAATTTGAAAGTCTAAAAAGTGACTAGTCAAAAAGTCAACTATCTATTTTAGTAATTATCCCTTTAATGAACGGACAAGAATAACCTACTTTTCAATGAACAAACATGATCACCAATGTCTATTTGTTTAAATGTTCATCATATTAGTTTGTTTGTTCGGTTAACAACCTTCTTTAAGGTCACGGGGATGGATAGTCGTTGAGTTGAGCCCCCACAAACCCACCCATCCATAATGAGACGAATTCTCTTTTTGTTTTGTTCCTTCATTTCATCACAAATTATTAAGGGGGCCATTCGATCACCATTATTATTTTTAATTAATTTTTCATATTCTTAAATAAATTAACATCAACTAATCGTTACCACACAATTCTTTATCCCCGACAACGATTCCAGACATTATTAGTCAAAAAGTATCTTGGCGACGTTGATTCATTTGTCTTAGGAAACAAGTCTTCAATGTGACGCCTACTTTGAATAATATACACAGCTCTAATCCTCATCGAGACCAAATTTCTACATACATGGACAATATATATATACAGTATGTTTCCAAGGTTTATGGATTTATATATACTTGCGACTAAAGCAATAATATGCTAGCTTCAATTCTTGGAATTCGAATTAACGCTCCTAAACTTAAACGTGTTTACTCCATTTGATTTCGTCACTTGATGAGCAACTGCAGATCGATTTGTACGTACGTGTTAACCTTCAAAGTTAAAATGATACGACCCGGTTATGGGTTGTATCGGGATAATGCACCACTTTTAGCGTGTGCGAGCTTCTTAAAAAAATAGAGAGAAGAACTAGAGATTTGTTTATCTCAGGGACGGAGCCAAGGGGGTGCCCGCGGGTGCACGTGCACCCCATGGATTTTTTCGATATAGTGTTAATTTTAAAAAAAAATTATCGATTTTACCTAAATGTATCTTAAATGCACCCGGTGCATTAAATGTGTCTCTAGTATATTATTTAGTTCGTATACGTTAAATATAAAATTTTATAAACGCCCAAAGATAAAACAAGTTTAATAAATTAAAGCACAAAAACCCAAAGATGAAATAGGTTTATTAATGGAACAAGTTTATTCATCATCCTAACAATTTACAAAATCCAAAATTTAACGAACACACAAAGATGAAACAGGTTCGTAAGTCGTAACATATACATTTCATTTGTTTATTATGTCTTTTAAAGTTTTCATGTTTTGATTTTTTGTATGAAATCTTGACTAATTTGTTGGTTCCGTATAGTCTATCATCATCAATAAGGGCTTAGGGCAATAAGAATAAGTGAATAACTATGCAATTTCTATTAAGACAAATAGGGATAATAAGTTTAAGTGATAGTCAACAATATATTAGAATATGAATAGCACCCCAATTGTGTTGTAATGAGCCAATTTTATTGTTGTCGTAGTTACAATATATATGAAAAGTAGTGCTTAATTGAAGTTGGCTTTAGTCTTGCCTGTTGCTACCGCTACGGTTGAAAGATGCTTTTTTTAAATAAAGCTCATTAAAACTGATTTGCGAAATCGGATGGGTGATGATTATTTTAACGGCACTTTAACTTGTGTGCTATAGAGAAAGAAGAACTTATTAATATTAAAAATGAGGGTGCACGTAAGTGTTATTTTCCTAAGGGAGATCGTAAAATCACTAATTAAAATGTAATATGTTCATCTATTTATCGTTTTAATGAAATCTTCGTTTCAATTCACGTTTTAACTCTATTATATTTCAGTTCAAAAAAATTTGTGCACCCGGTCATATTTCTTTCTGGCTCCGTCCCTGGTTTATCTTAAACTTTGATTGATTGAATATAATGAATGATTACAATAGTATTTATAAGATAAAGTAGGGTAAAACCCTACGACTTAAATAGGTCATGGGCTCGGGCCCAGGCGTATCATTCCCCACTCCTTCAAAGCCACCTTGCCCTCAAGGTGTTTTCTTAAAACATTCTTAATTAACTTCCCTAAATAAACATGAAAACAATCATAAACAAAGACACGTAAATAAAGATAGATTATATGACATAATCTTTATGCCATACGTTGGACTTCTTGAGTAGTTTTGGCAGTCCATCCTCCTGCAACATTGGCGTAATCCGGGATCCCATAATCTTCTTTGAATTGCAGCCTTCGCCTTTTTCTTCTTTCGTATTCCTTTGTTGTGGACATAACACAACACCATTCTTCCATCTTTTGTTGTCCCACGACCCTTCTTGCGATATATCCACTTCAAACTAACAACCAAACTCTTGCCGAGAACATCTCTACCCTCCAACATCTTAATCACAAGCTCCTTGATTAAACCCAAATTTATTTCATCTATACTACCATCAGATATATCACCTCCATCCTTAAGGAGCGATATCACTATATTCGACTCATCTTCGTCAACCCTACACGCTTCACCACCACACACAACAACATCTTCCACACTAATTTTATTTTCTGAAAATTCGCTAAACTCACTACGAACTTCCATGCTTTCCACATTACTCTCACCAATATCAAAAACATCGGTTATCATGCTACTAACCTCAATAACACCAATATCTTCATTAGCATCTAAGGACTCTTTAATCACACATGGAGCTTCTTCACTTGGCCATGATAGAACGATATCTATTTTCTCTTCAATGTTCAGCTTTTTCCCTGCAATTATCTCAAAACGAGCCTCCATCATACGGGCCATAGAACAGGCTTCTCCTAAAGTTGTAGGCGCTAACCTTAAGAGTGCACATTGTAGAAGCGGTTTAAGTCCCGAGATATAAATTGATTTAAATAGAGATTCTAAGATCCCCGTTACTTGATTTATAAGAATCTTAAAATCATTCTCGTATTCGGCCACCGTACCCATTTGCAAAAGCTTAGATAGTGCGTCCCGATCGTTGATGCCCGATGCCATGAACAGTAACTTGAATAACACGGAAAATTTTCTGATGAACAGTAACTATGAACAGTGTCGATGAACAGTATCAGTGAACAGTATCTGTAATCAGTGCGGTGAACAGTAATTTTTTTTTTTTTTTTTTTTTTTTTATAATTTTGTGATTGAAACCTAATCAAAAACCCTCTCAACGAGAGCTTTCAATAAAAGCACCAATTGATACGACCCGGTTATGGGTTGTATCGGGATAAGGCACCACTTTTAGCGTGTGCGAGCTTCTTAAAAAAATAGAGAGAAGAACTAGAGATTTGTTTATCTTAAACTTTGATTGATTGAATATAATGAATGATTACAATAGTATTTATAAGACAAAGTAGGGTAAAACCCTACGACCTAAATAGGCGGCGTATCATAACACTAGCTACTTCTATCATTACTTGAAGTTTAAATTGGTAGCTAAATAATTTTCCCATCTCCATTATTTCTCACAACTTTTAAATCCCAATATGATAGCACTATCACGTATATTGAAATTTCTTTTCTTAATTAATTATAGTACAACAACAATATACTAGTAAAATAAACTTATTATATAATATACTAAAGGATAAGAGGTTACTGTAGCAAGCACTGTGCTTGCTACAGTGCTTGCTACAATAATTTTTTTTTTTTTTTTTTTTTTTTTTTTTTTTTTTTTTTTTTTTTTTTTTAGTAATAACGGTCGTTAGTTATTTAACGGCTGTTAACTAATGACCGTTATCTTTAACATTTAAAAAAAAAATTGTACGCACTTTGTCTTTCATCTCAGTGGTTCATTGCAAATTTAGTCCTCAAATAATTTACATAAATGGTCCTTCATGTTATACATCAATTGCAAAATCAGTCTTAGGTAACTAACTTCATGTTAAGTAGCCAACGGCAACAAAAGAATTCTGCAGCAACGCGCGGGTACCAAACTCGTTTAACTACTAAACGTTAAGAACTACTATATCAACTAGAATCAAACAAAATGTAAAATTAAAAATTAAATAGTCGATTCACCATACTGTGCCAAAGATCCAAACGCCTAACGGCAATGATCAAGGCTGCACGCCGGTGTGGGTTGCCGAACAAATGCCGGTCCCATACCCATTCTAATAGGTTTTAATGACTACCAAAAAGTCAGCTACTGTTACTAGTGGATGTAGTAACAAGCAAGTCGCTAGAAAAGTAATAGCCGAAAAGTTTTAGGCTTGTAAATCTTAATTTTTATGGTTAGCAGTTAGCCCATGATATATTTAATTTGGAATAATAACTTAGTATTTGGCCCATGTAAATAACTTGGTCCAAAACATCAAAGATATCTCAATTCTCACATGACATGCATATAGTGGGCTAAACATGTTCCCCAATATTGCAATATTAGTATCGAACAAACTTTTAAGCAATGGTTTTTGAAATCACATTGACACCACAGGAAGCCTTTAAGAAGAGAAGACCGAGAACCAATCTCCTTAATTCAAGAATGCATGCCCTAATTAATACAAGTGAATCTCTCTACTTTCATTATTCACAGGATTGGCTACAACTTTGAATACAACCATATATATTTTATTTTTAATTGATCTACGTAATTTGATTAATTGATCTACTTCATTCTGTGTAATGTGATGAAGCTCACTAACATTACTTCAGATCGATTCTTCCATTCTGCAAACGAATGCAATCATATAAGGCAATCTACTTTAACTCTCTTTTGATCAAATAATTGTAAGAAGATAACACATGCTTTTTCTTTTTCTGTCTTTGCACTTTACTACTTTCGGACATGATAACGATCACCAATATCATTCACGTACGTATTTATTTTATTTTATTTTATTTTTTTTCTAAATAACTTAGTTATCAAATTTCTGAGTACATTTACTTTTAGAATGAACTGTCGCAACTAAATCGCTATCTTTATTTCATTTTCCATCTGGCATGCAGCTAGCTAAAACTTTTCCATGTAACTGTTACTAGTAAGACGACTTAAGAGGAATCATTCATAAAAGCAATTAGTATAAACTAACTTTAGATCGATTATGGAGTCTCCACCATGCAAAAGGGAAATATTATCAAGTTTCAATGAATTGAATCTTATTCTTTTTGAACCAAACCCACTTGATCTTTAATTAGTGGATTCTCCCACTGCATAACACATGATTTGCATTTATCTCATTACCTAGTCAACAAGGATTAATGCTTACAAGTAGCTAGGTTGGTTCGAAGTCCATATGCAATCCTTCCAGAAAGACCACAACGTAACTCAGACAATGTTTAGCTCTTAAGATTAAACTCGTGACCTCTTTCACAAACGCCCTCGAACCAATTTCATTACTATGTACGTGTATGTAGATAACTCAATTCTTTAACTATATAGACCGATCGATCATGTTTTATCTGGATGCATCTAAATATGTACAATGAATAAGAATATACATCCCGCACTTGAGATAAAACTAAGAAAGAATTTGTCTAGTTGAAAGTGGCACACCATCTATGGTGAAGCAAGCTTGGTGATTTTTGTCCATCACTTTCAACGTTTGATACTAACAAGACAATATATCTAACATCTATAGCTAGCTTACAATAGTCATGGGGACATAGATGCTCATCATTACTCAAGAATTGTGTTCTTTGTAGTGGATAGCTAGCCAAAGGCCCCATCCACAATCAACTTACTAAATATACTAATGAACTTTAATATATATCTTTTCAAGAATCAGAAACCCACTTAACACAAGCTAGGCATCTTTTGTTTTTAGTATTAAGCACTTCCTCAGCTCAAAAATAAAATATCTACACAAAAGCTAACAAATTATTTGATGAACTTTATCATGATATTATATGTTGATATACATACAGTCCCTTGCAATATTTTAGGCCAAGAAAGCTAGCTAGGTAGCAGGCCAAAACAATTAACTGAAACATATATAATCATCTGCATGAGTACTACTTTAGTTGATATTTACATATGTTCTATGCTAATTAATTCATTTAACACCCCAAAAAAAGTTATTTGATGGGTTCATTGGTCTTGTCTGATGACTTGCAAGTTTCATATCTGCATGGATCTGCCTTGATCAGCAGTTGAACAACCTCATTCATGGTAGGGCGAAGAGTGGCTGACCTGCACGTACAAAGGATAGCTAAACGAAGAACCTTAATCATTTCATCCTTAAAGAGCCCTGACAATCTCTTGTCTAGAATCCCAATTGCTCCCTCTTTCGTATCCACTTTGGTTGAAATCCAATATATGATGTTCTTGTTTTCTCCAAACTCTGCCTCCACCGGCTTCTTCCCGGTTATCAGCTCCATTAGAACTACCCCAAAACTGTAGACGTCACACTTTGTTGTTGCTTTCGATGAATATGCATACTCTATCATAAACAACACAGACACGTTAGTTTTCATAACATGTATAAAAAAACAAATTAAGCTAACCTAAATAATTAACTGTCCAATGATTTGAATAATTACCTGGTGCTAAGTATCCGTATGTCCCTGCAATGACAGTGGTGGTGGAGTCTTTCCCTCTACCATTGAGAACCTTGGCTAAGCCAAAATCGGCAACTTTGGGGTGGAAATTCCGGTCAAGAAGGATATTTGTGGACTTGACATCCCGATGAATAATGGATGGGAGGAGATCATGGTGAAGATAGGCCAGGCCTTTTGCTACACCAAGCGCAATCTGATGACGAGTAGGCCAATCCAAAAGACATTTACCATGATGTAGTGCATCCCAAAGGCTTCCATTTGGCATGTATTCATAAACCAACAAGTTACAGTTGCAGCTTGACAAGTAGCAATACAGCTTCACTATATTCTTGTGCCTTATACTTCCTAGAGTCTCGACCTCACTCTTCAGTTCCTTGTCCATCATCCGGTTATCATCAGAAGAGCCGTCTTTTAGTTTCTGACTCCAAAACCGCTTCACAGCTACAACTTGTCCATTGCTCAATTCAACTTTGTAAACCATTCCGGACCCTCCATGACCCACCACATTCTTTTCAACCATGGCTTCAATTATTTCATGTTGATCGAAGCTTACTTGATGAAAGCTTTTCACATTGTAAGAAAAATATGAATATGCCCATGACTCCTCATGTTTTACGGCATCTCTTTCTCTACTAAACCAATGCCTTAAAAACATGACACCTCCGATAAACACAAGCCCAACCGAAACCCCAATTACCCATAAAAAGCTAAATTTCTTCTGATTTTGAGTCTGCGAACAACTGGAGAAATTACGATCTCCCATGTTTTGGTACACTGGTATACAAAGTCCTTTATTACCTGTAAAACTCTCTAACTGTCCTCCCTTGATGAACGACATAGGTATCGGCCCAGAAAGAAGGTTGTTTGAAAAGTTCATCGAGCTTGGAAGCAAATCACAAAGGCTTTCCGGTATGCCACCCGTCAACAGATTTCTTGACAGGTCAAGAACATTTAAAGATTTTAGCCAAGAGAGTGAGTTAGGAATGGATGACGTAAGCTTGTTTCCTTGCAACAAAAGTAGATTGAGCCTTTTCAGGTTGCCCATTTCTGAAGGTATTGGACCAAACAACAGGTTGTTGCTTAGATCAATCTTTACTAGATTGATTGCTTCAGAAATTTTAGAGGGTACAAGACCCGAGATCCTGTTATTCTGTAGAAACAACTCTGACAAGTTCCGAGCGTCCCCAATTGTTTGTGCTATTGAACCATTAAAAAAATTGTAACTCAAATCAATGATAGACACTGAGGGTAGTCCTAGGATTCCCTCGGGTATCCTCCCTTCCAGACGGTTGGAACTGAGGCGAAAACGTATAAGTGTGACACATTTACCATAACTTTCAGGCAACAACCCTGTAAACCTATTTCCAAGTGCTAGAAAGTAGAGCAGCTTACCTCCGTTGCACACCTCATGTGGTAATTCCCCGGTTAACCGATTCTCTGACAGATCAACGAGCATCAGAGGTGAAGATCTGCCTAGATGACGAGGAACTTCACCCGTCAAGTAGTTGCTGTAAAGGGACAACATGGTTAAAGTTGTCGAGTTTTCAAGCACATGTGGAATCTCTCCACTAAGACTGTTATTGTAAAGCTGAATGACTTGAAGCTTTGGAAGGCGGCATATGGATTCTGGTAGGGGCCCTGTTAACATGTTCACTGACATGTCAAGGTCAATGAGTTGCGTGAGATTTCCAAGCTCGTCGGGTATCCCACCAACTAGCTGGTTGTAATAAAGCTCAAGCTGCTGCAGGTTTTGAAGCAAACCAATCTCTCTTGGAACCGGCCCCACTAAATAGTTACCGCTCAATTCAAGATCGACAAGAGATGTCATATTTCCAATGGATTTTGGTATTGTTCCACTCACCATGCAAGTACTCAAGATCATCGACTTTAGCTTCACCAGCCTGGAAACATTCTCCGGGAGTCTCCACAGGTCAAAACCTCCGTTTTCATTGAAGTTGACAATTTCAAGATTGGTGAGATTGATGAAAGATATCGGAAACGCCCCTGTAAAGAAATTGGACGATAGATCAAGCAACCTTAAAGATTTCATGGGTGATAAGTCTGGCAACTTTCCAGTGAGATTGTTATGCGTCATGTTGAGTTCTTCAAGTAGTGAACAGTTGGTGATGGTGCGAGGAAATTCACCATGAAACTTATTGTACCCAAGATTAAGGCTTTTCAATCGAGGCAAGAAAGAGCATGTATTTTCAGGGAAACGACCAGATAACACCCATCCTGACATATCGACCTTCACAACATACCCTTGCTTATCACAGGTTACACCCGTGTAGTTGCACATGGGCTTTGATCCATTGTCATCCCAGTTGAACAAAGAGGTCTCTGACACAGAATTCTTCATGTTGCTAAAGAACTCAACCTGATCAGCTATACCAGCTTCATAAGAGCTCGACAATGGAAGTAAGATTACAAGATAAATTATAAACATGTAATAAAATCCCATAAAGAGATATTCGATTAGGAGGAGTTATGTTGGTTGATGTAGAGTAGAAAAGAAGATAAGAGATCGATATATAGATGGGACTACAGTTTAGAATAATATCGATTGAATTAGTATCTGTATTAGTAGTAAGTTGCGCGTTGAAATGATGGAAAAAGGAAGAAGAAGTTTCACGAGATATATTGTAAAGCGGCTTTAAGTTTTAATACGCTGCCACTAACATCGAATGCGAACAAGAAGCCTTTATACCAAATGTATCAGATGCCAATATATTTCCATAAGCTCCCCTCATAGTGATGAAGCTTTTGTCTCTTGGTTTGCATACATCTAAGAATGGTATGTTTAGATGTTTGGCTACAGAGATTAATTACTGTAATAATCTTGTTACATCTAGCTAGCTTTGAACTCTCTAATATGATTCAAAATTCATAATTATACGTAGCTTTTTCATATATGTATCGTTAATATACTCCTTTTTCTTAGCTTATTCTTTTCTGTGCCTTTTTCATTCTTTTAAATAAATAAGAGAAAGAGGATTGGGTTAAGATGTGCATGAATCATAAGTGAGCACCTTAGCAAAGTGCAAATGTGAAGATTGGTACATCCACTTTGTGGACTTCTTTATGCCAAATCTTTAGCAAAAGTTGTTCGATATAAGATCATGTACGTGCCTATTTTATAACTTAAAAGAAGAAAATAATTATAAAAAGGAATCAATGTTGTAATAAGCAATAGGTAGTGACTCATATCAAATAAGAAAAGTCGTTCATGATCACTCAAAACAGAACAAAGAACGCATACGTAGTGACTCAATATCCTACCTTCAGTTCACCTTATTAAGACCGTAGATAGATACAAAAAGCAAATGGATTATCATAAGCAGGCTAATTAGACCGTGGGGTGATCTTGCAGCAACCAAGAGTATAAGCCCACTCTTGTCCACAATTATAGCAGAATTGATACTTACACCTGCAAATTATATGACTACAACCCGATGCTTTTTCCACAAAGAAGTTGCAGTTTGGGCATTGCTTCCACTTGTTCTTCTTAGCAAATGCGATTGCCATCTCATCCGCTTTCTTTGAAGTGTCGAGTTTCTTAAATTCATTGCAGGTTAAATTGGAATGCCAAGGAACCCGACACAATGCACAAAAGGACCGTTTGCATACCGGACAATTGGTTTTTCTAATGCTCTTGTCATCCTTAATTAGTAAAGTTGAACAGTTTGGAAAAGGACAGTAAAACTTGTCGGATTCAGGAATTAAGGATTCGCATAGCACATCATCCCACTTGATGAGAATATCTTTCGGAATGATTAGTCTCAAGGTGTTGAAATCCAATGTGGAATTGCAGTTTGTTTCAGGGCATGTAATGTTGATAACTTTTTCTAGAATTTTTGTTGTTGCGTGTTTGCTGGTGCAGTCGTTACAAAAGGAGTGAGAACAGGTTGAGTTTTTGAACGTTTTCCAGTAGTCCTGCACCTCCAAGCAGATACGACACGTTTGTTGTTGTATCTTGTTGTTGAAGAACGATGCAACGTCGGTTAGTGTTTGAGAATCCAACATGGAAGCCGAAGAAGAAGCTAAAAGGGCTTCTTGGAGTAACATTTACATATCATATGCACACGTATTAACTTGCTCTATCTTGTCTGTTTCCCAAGTTGTCATGATCTTGGTTTGCAGCCACCATGATTTGAAGTCCACTTGTTTCCGCAATCATAGCAGAACTCATACTTACACCTGCAAGTTATGTGCACACACCCCTCCGCTTTTTCCACAAAAAACTTACAGTTTGGGCATTTCTTCCACTTGTTCTTCTTAGCAAGTGCCATCGCCAATTTCTCGTAGTCTTTTTTCCCTTTCTTATTTGTCATGTTAAGCTTCCCAAACTCCTTGCAGGTAAACTCGGAATGCCAAGGGACCCGACACACTGCACAGATGGACCTTTTGCATACCGGGCAATTGTTTTGCGTAATGGTGCTGTCATCGTTAATTAGTAAAGCGGAGCAATCAGCAAAAGGACAATAAAACTTGTGGGATTCAAGAATTGTGGATTCGCATAGCACTTGGTCCCACTTGATAAGAATGTGCTTAGGAACGATTAGTCTCAAGGAGTTAAAATCTAACGTCGATTTGCAGTTTGATTCAGGGCATGTAATGGTGCTGATTTTCTCTAGGATCTTAGTTGTTGCGTGGTTGCGGGTGCAGTCATAACAAAAGGAATGAGAACATGTTGTGTTTGTGAACATTTGCCAGTATTCCTGCTTCTCGAAGCAGATTCTACACATTTGGTGTTGTATGTTGTTGTTGTTCTGTAGCAACGAACTCAGTGAAGAAGGCCTTGATTTATTATGGGTTGAGGTTGATGTCGTCTGAGAGGCCAATATAGAAGAAGAAGAAGCTAAGAGGGCTTCTTGGAGCTGTAATTCTTGAGCATACTTGGCATCCGCTTCTTCTAATAACGCTGTGTCATCTTGAGGGAGAGCCATTGTTTGATCAACTAAAAAGGGGATACCATTAAGCAGGAAACATGGTTGCAGTGTTTGGAAAGGAAGTAGACATACATATGAGTAGAACCTAGAATATATATGCAACTCTTATTTTCAAATTGGTAAAATCAGATTCGGGGTCACAGCAGGTTGCTTATCTTGGGAGGCATAGATTGGATGTTCCATGTAAGCAAGTAATAATAGGGATATATTAAGGGTGCTTATATAAAATAGATTATAAATTGAAAGACATTTATTTAGGGGGTGTTTGGATAGTTTATTTTGTCGGCTTATTGAGATTTAGGAAAGCAATAAGTGCACTGTTTTTTTGGCTTATTAGCTTATCCACTTAACCTTATGACTTGTTTAAGCCATAAGGTCAAATAGGTAAGCCAAAAAAAAAACCGGCTTATTGGCATTCCCAAATCTTAATAAGTAGATAAGTTATACTAGTATTTTGATAAGTATGATGAAAAAGGTGAAAAATGAAGTGTAATTTGTAGGAGCTATACAAGTTGAAGGGCAAATAGGAAAAGTTGCGGGTTTTGAAAAAGCATGTGGCCTACTACTAGTTATCCATTATCTGCTTGCGTTTTGGCAGATAATTAATCATCAGTTGGCATAATACATAAGTTATAATTACTTACCATCATGATAATCCTGATCATCATCATCATCAGTTGGAGAATATGAGGCCGAGGCTGTTGTTGTTGTTGGCTTGGGATTATTATTAACTTTGAGACCAATCCAATAGTAGTAATAATAGACAACAAGAGCAACAACAAGAGTGAGGAAGAAGAAGAAAAGATGTGTTGTTGTTATTGGAGCAGCATACCATGATAACAATATTAATCCTCCTCCTTCTGGACTTGTAGTAACTGAAATTGGAATTGATGATGATGTACTATTTAACTTCAACATCTCTCAAAACCCATTCACTCTCAAACTCCTTACTTATCTCTCAAACTTTTTTATTATCTTTATTACTTGCAACTTTCATTTCATCACTTTTTTCTTCTCTTTATTACTTTACTAGTATTTCTTATCTTTACTTGCAAGGAACAAGTTTAATTAATTAAATAACTTGTCATTTTCTTCATACTAAATTAATACTAATCAATCTTCTTGTAGTTGAGTGTCATCATCTTATAATATTTCCTTTAAACTACTTTTCATTCTCTCAAAAAGTTCTGGTTTTTCTTCACTTACAAATATACTCCTTTGACTTATTTTTTTTATGGAAAATAGTCCCAATTCTGAAACCCATAACACTCACAATCCTTATCTCCAACATCAGTTTATTTTAACAAGAGTAAATTACAAAGATGGTCCATGTGGTATGCGTTAACTTTCACTCTTAGTCCTTTGACTTTTTTTTTGCAAAAACAGTCACTGACTATGAAACCTTTAACACCGAAAGTCCCTTGACCAAACGAACGTCAAGTTTGACCGTTGAAACCACCCATGTGATTTACACTTGAGGGTAAAGTTGTCATTTTAATATCTCTTTCTTCTTTATCATCTTCTCCCCCACCTATTTAAATTTTTTCTTTTTATATAAAGTTATGACCCCACCAATTTTTGTCCCACCTCTACCCTTTCTCCATCATTCTTTGTATTATTTTTCATCTTCACCCACAAATACTCAACTCCCACCACCATTATTTTCTGCAATCAAATTTTCCGGCCACCTACTTCAAATTCCGACCACCTCAACTTGAGAAAAATTCACACCAACTTGCAACAGATATTTCGTTCCAAAAAAAAACAAAAAAACTTGCAACAGATATCCATTTTGTCAAAAAATATCCACACCTCAAAAAAATTTGACCAATAAAAAATGACCTCATTCATTTCATTTCAAAAACCATTCAAAAATGACCTCATTCAACATCAACCCATTTAATGAAAACTAGTTTACAAAATGCCCCCAAACCCATTTCATCTCATACAAACTAAGGGTCCGTTTGGTTTATAAGTGGGGTTGGATTAGGATTTGAATTTGGTATAGGATTTAGATTTGGGGTAAATTTAGGAGAGAGAAATTATATTTTTTAAATATATTTTATAATAAATTTTAAATAAAATATATTATTTTGAATGATAAAATAGTAAAAAAAATGTAAAAAATATAATGGAGTCCACATCTATAGAGAGAAAAAGAAAAAAGATTGCCCACAAAAGTACATACACCCACTTGAAACCCACCTACTATCAATTTTGATTCCAAACTACATTCCATATTTTAAAAGAACCAATCAAATAAATAATAAATGTCTTGTCAATTCAAAACCCATTCCACACCCTCATACCAAACGGGCCCTAAAAACATCCATGCACATGAGGTTACTTTATATGCTCCCTCAACATTCTTTTTCTCTTTTCACTTTTTCTCAACTCTATCAATTCATAGTCTTCAACATTTCTAACTGCCAACACTAACATCTTTTAGACAAAATGAAAATTACAAAAAATAACATGTGTAACTGGAAACTACAAGAACAATAATGTTTTATCAATGCGTTTTGTATTTGTTTGTATATCTTTCATTCTCAGATCTTGAGATATTTCAGTTGCTTTTAATTCTGTTTTTCTTGAGTTTGATTTTGTCTTATTCAAAAGGAGGTTTGAAAAACAACAACAATAATGGATTTGTGTAGATGGAAAAAGATTATTATTATTATTATTATTATTATTATTATTATTATTATTATTATTATTATTTTTATTTTTATTTAATTTTTTTTTTTGGTTAGCTTAAAATTTTACCAAACCATCTACCTACTTGAATATTGTATAATAGACATAACTAAAACTAAGGGTGCGTTTGGTTTGAAATTAGGAATCACTACTGGTATGGGTATGATAGTATGCTGTAATGGGTATGCGAATATATTTCTAAACCCACCATTATAGACAGGTATGAGGACACCTTTATTGTGGGTTTTAACATTCCCATTCCCATACTTCATTCCAAAACCCATGAACCAAACGCACCCTAAACTATCTTAACAATTATGTGTTTCTAAATTTTATTCCATAGAATAAAATCACACATTTTTATTTGAGTAAACTTCAAAATACATCCCTGTGGTTTGCCTAATTTCGCGCTATACATCCCTCTCGAAAAAGTTGCAACAAACACATCCCTCCGTTAGTAAAAGTGAAACAATATACATCCACGAGGACGAACGATGCAAATGTTGTGTCGTTAACTTGGACACGTGGCAGTTAAGTAAGGGTATTTATGTCATTTTACGTTTCCCATCTACTTCACCACTCTTTTCGGTCAAAATCTCTTCAACCAAAAGTCAAACAACAATAAACAACCAACTATGTTAATTATCCCAGATTCAACAATCATTACCAACAACTCAGACCATTGCCTCACGTCACTCCCATCTTGCAAACAATTTATGACCCACGACTCATACATTGAAAATAAAATGAAGAAAGAACAGATCTTTAAATATCATTTCCTCAAATCCATCATTGATCTATAGAATCACAACTGCTTTCATATATTCAAAAGTAATAAAGAAAGAACAAGAACAACAGCTATGCTAATATTCTTTCTTTCTTTTGATCAAAGATTCACAAAAACAAACATATACAACCTACCCGTGACCTCCTTTGTGATATGTTGAAGAGATCGCTGTGCTACGGTTATTGTTGTTTGTTCATCAGTCTAAAGAGCAAATAGTCATGTTTGTGATACTCGGTTGTGTGTTATGGAGTGATAAAATTGGTTTGTTGATGCGTTATGTTGCTAAAGGAGATATAAGGTGGGTGTCGATTATTTGACATGGAGGTATAAGGATGATTGATGTAATGTTATTGGAGTTATAAGGAAGGTGGATTTGATGTTGCGTTTATCTATTTTGGAGAGATAAGGATGGAAAAAAGATGTGACTGTAAGTGTGAGATAGGGGCGGATGATTAGGTTAAGTGTTATTAGGGTTGTAATTTTGGAAAGATAAGGATGCAAAAATGACAGAAATACCCTTATTTAACTGCCACGTGTCCAAGTTAACGACACAACATTTGCATCGTTCGTCCTCGTGGATGTATATTGTTTCACTTTTACTAACGGAGGGATGTGTTTGTTGCAACTTTTTCGAGAGGGATGTATAGTGCGAAATTAGGCAAACCACAGGGATGTATTTTGAAGTTTACTCTTTTTATTTCATAGAATCAATGGATGCTAAAATGGGCTCTTATAAATCACGTGGGTTTAGTTTTTTAATAGACATGTTTTAAATTGATTTTTAAATATCTATCAATGTTGTTGGAGATTTGAAGATAAACATGAAAAGTGTTTTTGTCGGAGATGGTGAAGGAAGAAAGAGCGAATTACTATCTTCATTGAAAAAAAAAAAAAAAAAAAAAAAAAAAAAAAAAAAAAAAAAAAGCTTAAAGACTATACGTGAAAAGTAACTTTAGTGGTCAAATATAACGTTTATTTGGTCAAGGGACCGTAAGTGTTACGATTTCAGAGTTAGGGACTATCTTCAAAAAAAAAAAAAAAAAAAAAAAAAAAAAAAAAAAAAAAAAAGTCTAAAAGACTATACGTGAAAGTCGACGAAAACCATACCATTCGTGTAATTTTACTTTATTAAAAAGATAGCCTAAAGTCATGTTTCAAACCCACACAAGTCACCTTTCAACTTTCCTCAAAACCAAGACTGGGCAACTACTCAGCCTGGCCCACTCATTTGGCCCAAATAAATATTTTCACTTGATCTTGCTAGTAGTACAGTTAGAGGATAAGAGTTACTAAAAGCTTTACCAAAATGACCCACAACTAGCTAGGATATAATGCAATGCATGAAAAGTTACCAAATGTATGCACAATATATAGTCTAAAAAGTGCACACACATGGTTGTGGTCGATCAGTAACCTATCTACATCAAGTATCTTTTAGCTAATCCTGGCAATCACAACATCAAACAAAACATGGTCTATCTATTACCATATATAATTTTATTTGATTAGCAGCTAGGAATAAAAAAATATACATACATACATATATAGCCTCACAAACCATTACACTTGTCCTGCTATAATACTACTATATAATGTTACAAAAAAAGGTCTTCCATCTCCAAATGTTAATTAATATAACACATTTTGGGTAAAAGTTGTATCCTTCTTAAACCCGTCTCGAATAACATTCAAATGCAGACTAAATTACCATGATTTGAAGTCCACTGGTCACCGCAATCATAGCAGAACTCATACTTACACCTGCAAGTTATATGCACACACCCTTCCGCTTTTTCCACAAAGAACTTGCAGTTTGGGCATTTCCTCCACTTGTTCTTCTTTGCAAGTGCCATCGCCAATTTCTCGTAGTCTTTTTTCCCATTTTCATTTGTCATGTTAAGTTTCCCAAACTCCTTGCAAGTAAACTCGGAATGCCAAGGAACGTGACACACTGAACAGATGGACCTTTTGCATACCGGGCAATTGTTTTGCGTAATGGTGCTGTCATCGTTAATTAGTAAAGCTGAGCAATCAGCAAAAGGACAGTAAAACTTGTCGGATTCAGGAATTAAGGATTCGCATAGCGCGTCATCCCACTTGATGAGAATATCTTTCGGAATGATTTGTCTCAAGGAGTTACAATCTAATGTGGATTTGCAGTTTAATTCAGGGCATGTAATGGTGCTGATTTTTTCTTGTATCTTAGTTGTTGCGTGTTTGCGGGTGCAGTCATAACAAAAGGAATGAGAACATGTTGTGTTTGTGAACATTTGCCAGTATTCCTGTGTCTCCAAGCAGATTCTACACATTTGGTGAATGATGTCGTTATTGTTGTTCTTCTCTAGCTCAGAATTTGGTGAAGAAGACCCTGCATTATTATGGGCCGAGGTAGATGCTTTGTTTGTTAACGTCTGAGGAGCGAATACAGAAGAAGAAGAAGAAGAAGAAGAAGAAGAAGAAGAAGAAGAAAAAGAAGCTAAGAGGGCTTCTTGGAGCTGTAATTCGTGTGCACACTTGGCACACTTGGTTTCACCTTGAAAAAAAAAAAAAAAATGTGTGAGCGAGAGCCATTGTTTCATCAACAAATTAAAAAAAGGGCAAAGTGCATACCTATGAAACAAGAAGCATGCTTGTAGTGTTTGGAAATGAAGTAGACATACATACATACATACATACATATATTTAATCTGAATCAGAACTAGAAAATGCAACTAGTATGTGTTGGTCTTATTTTCAAATCGGTAAATACAATCTATGTACTGTAGTACTTTCTAATTTGACTATGCCAATAATCAAATTTTCCAAATGAGAAACTTAAGAAATAAGAATAGTAAGTTTTTTTTTTTTTTTTTTTTTTTTTTTTTTTTTTTTTTTTTTTTTTTTTAATATTTGTTTGGGTAACCATGGTTTGGAACAAGGTTTTCAAGATCGGGATCCTACTTAGGACCGATTTTGTCTTTGCAAGATCGGATCAAGATCTTAAAATCCTACCATAATGTCATTTTTTAAGTATCATTTGTAATATTATACAAATTTATAAATTATTATATACATAAACACAAAATAATATAAATATTTCATATAAATGTTGTCATAAATTATGACTATGAAATGAATAAGAGGTTTAACATGTTATTTTTTCAATTTTACAAAACACAGTTCATAAATTTGTAGTTTTTTAGTTTGCTAGTCTGAGAAAAGTAAGATCGGATCGGATTAGATCCTAAGATCCTATGATCAGGATCGGGATCCTATAAGATCTTAAGCTTTCAAAGATCCTATGTAAGATCTGGATCATTTTTGCTTTGCAGAATCGTAAAATCGTAAGATCCTAAGATCAGGATCGTGATCCTGACAACCATGGTTTGGAAGCAGTCTCCGGCCCATACCTCGTTCAGACGGGATTGGGTAACCATGGTTTCCGAGGTATATATAGATTGCATCCATGTAATTATAAGCCAGTAATTAATCTAAATCAGAGCAGAGCATACATACAAGTTTAATTAGCTAGCTAGCTAGGATTGTAATTTGTAATACTAGTGTACTATGTAGTAAGAATGAGTTGTAATTTATAAGTAATATGGTAGCCTGCAGATGAATTACTTACCACTACGAGTATCATCGTTGATGGGTGCAGCATATCTCCAACTCTCAAGATAGACAACAAGAAGAAGAAGAAGAAAAAGAAGAGTGATGATGATGAGTTCCTCTTCTGTAAATGTATTTGAAATTGATGAATTTAAGTTAAACATCTCTCTTTCTTATTCATATGCTGCAAACAACTTTTAACATCATCTTTTTCTTCTCTTCTTTATCTTTACATGGAAATTTCATTAAATTAAATAACTTATCATGGAGTGGAGTGTGGTCTTAAGTAACTCTCAATAAGATATTTTGTTATGCTAAACTACTTTTCATTCTATTAATCAATTACCCCAAGTCATCCTATCAGTTTCATCAACCAAGACTGGGCCACTACTCAGCCTGGCCCAAATAAATAATTTTACCCTATCTTGCTGCTATATGAGATCGTTACAACTTTCACCAAGATATCAAGTCACGATCTGATATCTTGGTGAAAGTTGATATCAAACGACTCCACATTTGACAAGAAAAATATACTGCACGACATCAGGTGCTCTTTGGCATCGAATGTCAAGTACGTACATGAATAATTAAGGGATCTGAATCAGCATATCATATATTTCTATACTACATGAAACTAAAAGTATGTTTAATTACCAAAACATGAAATGACCCACAACTAGCTAGGATATAATTAATGCAATGGATGACAAGTTTACCAGATCCATGTGTCTTTGTTATGCGCAATATATAGTCTAAAAAGTGCACACACATGGTTGCTGTGTACCTTAACTAGTATGTAATCAGTGTGCATATGTGGTCGATCAGTAACCTAACTACATCAGCACATATTAACTTTCTCGATCAGTATCTTTTAGCAAATCCTCGCATATCACAGCATCAAACAAACAATGTCTATCTATTACCAAAATTTTATTTGATTAGCAGCTAGGAATACAAAAATATACATACATATATAGCCTCACAAACCATTACACTTGTCCTGCTATAATACTACTATATAATAATGTTACAAAAAAAGGTCTTCCATCTCCAAATGTTAATTAATATAACACATTTTGGGTAAAAGTTGTATCCTTTTCTTTCTTGCCATCATCCTCACCTTTATCTTTACTTACTATTATTCCAAGTAACTTACATGGTTCGGCTTCCTCCAACATCTTAACCACTCTTCTCATGGTCGGCCTTAGGGATGGGAGCTTCGACGTGCACATTATCGCTATTTTCAACACTTTGATAGTTTCCTCCTTGTAAGGTTCAAGGATACTTGAATCAACGAGGCTTAACACACTTTCTTTGTTATTCAATTTACTACATACCCAATACACGATGTCTTTATTTTCACCATATTCAGCCTCAATCGGTTTTTTACCCGTCACAAGCTCCATTAACACAACCCCAAAGCTATACACGTCGCTCTTTTCATTCACTTTGTATGTGTACCCGTATTCTGTTCAATCAAAATGACAGATCGTGCTAATTAGTACTAATTTAAAAACCAACAGCATAACCCGAAAAGAAGATAATTAATAAAAATAACTTACCGGGAGCTATGTAACCATGAGTACCGGCAATGACATGAGTAGAACCATTGGTGGTATCAGTTTGAACAATTTTTGCAAGCCCAAAATCAGCAATTCTTGGCTTTAAATGCTCATCCAATAATATGTTACTAGACTTAACATCTCTATGAATGACTGGTCTTTCACATCCATGATGCAAATACTCTAAACCTTTGGCAAGTTGCTCTATCTTGTCTCTTTCCCAAGTTGTCATGGTCTTGGTTTGCAGCCACCGTGATTTGAAGTCCACTTGTTTCCGCAATCATAGCAGAACTCATACTTACACCTGCAAGTTATATGCACACACCCCTCCGCTTTTTCCACAAAAAACTTACAGTTTGGGCATTTCTTCCACTTGTTCTTCTTAGCAAGTGCAACTGCCAATTTCTCATAGTCTTTTTTCCCTTTCTTATTTGTCATGTTAAGCTTCCCAAACTCCTTGCAGGTAAACTCGGAATGCCAAGGGACCCGACACACTGCACAGATGGACCTTTTGCATACCGGGCAATTGTTTTGCGTAATGGTGCTGTCATCGTTAATTAGTAAAGCGGAGCAATCAGCAAAAGGACAATAAAACTTGTGGGATTCAAGAATTGTGGATTCGCATAGCACTTGGTCCCACTTGATAAGAATGTGCTTAGGAACGATTAGTCTCAAGGAGTTAAAATCTAATGTGGATTTGCAGTTTAATTCAGGGCATGGAATGGTGCTGATTTTCTCTAGGATCTTAGTTGTTGCGTGGTTGCGGGTGCAGTCATAGCAAAAGGAATGAGAACATGTTGTGTTTGTGAACATTTGCCAGTATTCCTGCTTCTCGAAGCAGATTCTACACATTTGGTGTTGCATGTTGTTGTTGTTTTTGTTGTTCTGTAGCAACGAACTCAGTGAAGTATGGGTTGAGGATGATGTCTGAGAGGCCAATATAGAAGAAGAAGAAGAAGCTAAGAGGGCTTCTTGGAGCTGTAATTCTTGAGCATACATGGCATCCGCTTCTTCTAGCGTAGTGTCATCTTGAGGGAGAGCCATTGTTTGATCAACTAAAAAGTGCATACCCATTAAGCAGGAAACATGGTTGTAGACATACATACATATATTTAATCCGAGTAGAACGTAGAATATATATGCAACTCTTATTTTCAAATTGGTAAATACAATCTATGCCGTAGTACTAATTTGACTATATATGCCAATAATCAAATTTTGGAAAGAGATACTTAAAATCAGATTAGGGGTCACAGCAGGTTGCTTATCTTGGGAGGCATAGATTGGATGTTCCATGTAAGCAAGTAATAATAGGGATATATTAAGGGTGCTTATATAAAATAGATTATAAATTGAAGACATTTATGTAGGGGGTGTTTGGATAGTTTATTTTGTGGGCTTATTGAGATTTAGGAAAGCCAATAAGTGCACTGTTTTTTTGGCTTATTAGCTTCTCCACTTGTTTAATCCATAAGGTCAAATAGGTAATCCAAAAAAAAAAAAAAAAAAAAATGCTTATTGGCATTCCCAAATCTTAATAAGCTTATAAGTTATAGTATTTTGATAAGTATGATGAAAAAAAGGTGAAAAATGAAGTGTAATTTGTAGGAGCTATACAAGTTGAAGGGCAAATAGGAAAAGTTGCGGGTTTTCAAAAAGCATGTGGCCTACTACTAGTTAATCATCGGTTGGCATAATATATATAAGTTATAATTACTTACCATCATGATAATCCTGATCATCATCATCATCAGTTGGATAATATGAGGCCGAGGCTGTTGTTGTTGTTGGCTTGGGATTATTAGTAACTTTGAGACCAATCCAATAGTAGTAATAATAGACAACAAGAGCAAGAACAAGAGTGAGGAAGAAGAAGAAAAGATGTGTTGTTGTTATTGGAGCAGCATACCATGATAACAATATTAATCCTCCTCCTTCTGGACTTGTAGTAACTGAAATTGGAATTGATGATGATATACTATTTAACTTCAACATCTCTCAAAACCCATTCACTCTCAAACTTTTTTATTATCTTTATTACTTGCAACTTTCATTTCATCACTTTTTTCTTCTCTTTATTACTTTACTAGTATTTCTTATCTTTACTTGCAAGGAACAAGTTTAATTAATTAAATAACTTGTCATTTTCTTCATACTAAATTAATACTAATCAATCTTCTTGTAGTTGAGTGTCATCATCTTATAATATTTCCTTTAAACTACTTTTCATTCTCTCAAAAAGTTCTGGTTTTTCTTCACTTTCAAATATACTCCTTTGACTTATTTTTTTTATGGAAAATAGTCCCCAATTCTGAAACCCATAACACTCACAATCCTTATCTCCAACATCCGTTTATTTTAACGAGAGTAAACTACAAAGATGGTCCCTATGGTATGCATTGACTTTCACTCTTAGTCCTTTGACTTTTTTTTTGCACAAACAGTCACTAACTATGAAACCCTTAACACCGAAAGTCCCTTGACCAAACGAACGTCAAGTTTGACCGTTGAAACCACCCATGTGATTTGCACTTGAGGGTAAAGTTGTCATTTTAATATCTCTTTTTTCATTATCATCTTCTCCCCACCTATTTAAATTTTTTCTTTTTATATAAAGTTATGACCCCACTAATTTTGGTCCCACCTCTACCCTTTCTCCATAATTCTTTGTATTATTTATCATCTTCACCCACAAATACTCAACTCCCACCACCATTATTTTCTGCAATCAATTTTTCCGGCCACCTACTTCAAATTCCGACCACCTCAACTTGAGAAAAATTCACACCAACTTGAAACAGATATTTCGTTCCATAAAAAAAACAAAAAAACTTGCAACAAATATCCATTTTGTCTAAAAATATCAACACCTCAAAAAAATTTGACCAATAAAAAATGACCTCATTCATTTCATTTCAAAAATAACCTCATTCAACATCAACCCATTTAATGAAACTAGTTTACAAAATGCCCCCAAACCCATTTCATCTCATACAAACTAAGGGTCCGTTTGGTTTATAAGTGGGGTTGGATTAGGATTAGGATTTGAATTTGGTATAGGATTTAGATTTGGGTAAATTTATGAGAGATAAATTATATATTTTAAGTATATTTTATAATAAATTTTAAATAAAATATATTATTTTGAATGATAAAATAGTAAAAAAAATGTAAAAAATATAATGAGGTCCACATCTATAGAGAGAGAAAAAAAAAAAAAAAAAAAGATTGCCCACAAAAGTACATACACCCACTTGAAACCCACCTACATAGCCAACTATCAATTTTGATTCCAAACTACATTCCATATTTTAAAAGAATCAACCAAACAAATAATAAATGTCTTGTCAATTCAAAACTCATTCCATACCCTCATACCAAACGGGCCCTAAAAACATCCATGTTCCTTGCACATGAGGCTACTTTTTATGCTCTTCAACATTCTTTTTCTCTTTTCACTTTTTCTCAACTCTATCAATTCATAGTCTTCAACATTTCTAACTGCCAACACTAACATCTTTTAGACTAAATGAAAATTACAAAAAATAACATGTGTAACTGGAAACTACAAGAACAATAATGTTTTATCAATGCTTTTTGTGTTTGTTTGTATATCTTTTATTCTCAGATCTTGAGATATTTCAGTTGCTTTTAATTCTGTTTTTCTTGAGTTTGATTTTGTCTTATTCAAAAGGAGGTTTGAAAAACAACAACAACAATAATGGATTTGTGTAGATGGAAAAAGATTATTATTATTATTATTATTATTATTATTTTTGGTTAGCCTAAAATTATACCAAACCATCTACCTACTTGAATATTGTATAATAGACATAACTAAAACTATAACTATCTTAACAATTATGTGTTTCTAAATTTTATTCCATAGAATAAAATCACACATTTTTATTTCATAGAATCAATGAATGCTAAAAGAGGCTCTTATAAATCACGTGGGTTTAGTTTTTTAATAGACATGTTTTAAATTGATTTTTAAATATCTATCAATGTTGTTGGAGATTTGAAGATAAACATGAAAAGTGTTTTTGTCGGAGATGGTGAAGGAAGAAAAAGCAAATTACTATAAGAAAAAAAAAAGAAAAAGTCTAAAGACTATACGTGAAAAGTAACTTTAGTGGTCAAATATAACGTTTATTTGGTCAAGGGACCGTAAGTGTTACGATTTCAGAGTTAGGGACTATCTTCATCATGAAAAAATAAATAAATAAATTTAAAAAAAAAAAAAAAAAAAAAAAAAAGGTCTAAAGACTATACGTGATAGTCGACGAAAACCATACCATTCGTGTAATTTTACTTTATTAAAAAGATAGCCTTCCGCTATCAATCAATTGCATGCCCAAAGTCATGTTTCAAACCCACACAAGTCACCTTTCAACTTTCCTCAACCAAGACTGGGCAACTACTCAGCCTGGCCCACTCATTTGGCCCAAATAAATATTTTCACTTGATCTTGCTAGTAGTACAGTTAGAGGATAAGAGTTACTAAAAGCTTTACCAAAATGACCCACAACTAGCTAGGATATATAATGCAATGCATGAAAAGTTACCAAATGTGTCTTTGTTATGCACAATATATAGTCTAAAAAGTGCACACACATCAAACAAAACATGGTCTATCTATTACCATATATAATTTTATTTGATTAGCAGCTAGGAATACAAAAATATACATACATACATATATAGCCTCACAAACCATTACACTTGTCCTGCTATAATACTACTATATAATAATGTTACAAAAAAGGCCTTCCATCTCCACATGTTAATTAATATAACACATTTTGGGTAAAAGTTGTATCCTTCTTAGACCTGTCTCGAATAACATTCAAATGCAGACTAAATTACCATGATTTGAAGTCCACTTGTCTCCGCAATCATAGCAGAACTCATACTTACACCTGCAAGTTATATGCACACACCCTTCCGCTTTTTCCACAAAGAACTTGCAGTTTGGGCATTTCCTCCACTTGTTCTTCTTTGCAAGTGCCATCGCCAATTTCTCGTAGTCTTTTTTCCCATTTTCATTTGTCATGTTAAGTTTCCCAAACTCCTTGCAAGTAAACTCGGAATGCCAAGGAACGTGACACACTGAACAGATGGACCTTTTGCATACCGGGCAATTGTTTTGCGTAATGGTGCTGTCATCGTTAATTAGTAAAGCTGAGCAATCAGCAAAAGGACAGTAAAACTTGTCGGATTCAGGAATTAAGGATTCGCATAGCGCGTCATCCCACTTGATGAGAATATCTTTCGGAATGATTTGTCTCAAGGAGTTACAATCTAATGTGGATTTGCAGTTTAATTCAGGGCATGTAATGGTGCTGATTTTTTCTTGTATCTTAGTTGTTGCGTGTTTGCGGGTGCAGTCATAACAAAAGGAATGAGAACATGTTGTGTTTGTGAACATTTGCCAGTATTCCTGTGTCTCCAAGCAGATTCTACACATTTGGTGAATGATGTCGTTATTGTTGTTCTTCTCTAGCTCAGAATTTGGTGAAGAAGACCCTGCATTATTATGGGCCGAGGTAGATGCTTTGTTTGTTAACGTCTGAGGAGCAAATACAGAAGAAGAAGAAGAAGAAGAAGAAGAAAAAGAAGCTAAGAGGGCTTCTTGGAGCTGTAATTCGTGTGCACACTTGGCACACTTGGTTTTACCTTGAAAAAAAAAAAAAAAAATGTGTGAGCGAGAGCCATTGTTTCATCAACAAATTAAAAAAAGGGCAAAGTGCATACCCATGAAACAAGAAGCATGCTTGTAGTGTTTGGAAATGAAGTAGACAACATACATACATACATATATTTAATCTGAATCAGAACTAGAAAATGCAACTAGTACGTGTTGGTCTTATTTTCAAATCGGTAAATACAATCTATGTACTGTAGTACTTTCTAATTTGACTATGCCAATAATCAAATTTTCCAAATGAGAAACTTAAGAAATAAGATTAGTAAGTTTTTTTTTTTTTTTTTTTTTTGGTTAACCATGGTTTGGAACAAGGTTTTCAAGATCGGGATCCTACTTAAGATCGATTTTGTCTTTGCAAAATCGAGATCGTAAGAACGGATCACGATCTTAAGATCCTACCATAATGTCATTTTTTAAGTATCATTTGTAATATTATACAAATTTATAATTTATTATATACATAAACACAAAATAATATAAATATTTCATATAAATGTTGTCATAAATTATGATTATGAAATGAATAAGAGGATTAACATGTTATTTTTTCAATTTTACAAAACACAGTTTATAAATTTGTAGTTTTTTAGTTTGCTAGTTTGAGAAAAGTAAGATCGGATCAGATTAGATCCTAAGATCCTATGATCAGGATCGGGATCCTATAAGATCTTAAGCTTTGAAAGATCCTATGTAAGATCTGGATCGTTTTTGCTTTGCGGTATCGTAAAATCATAAGATCCTAACATCAGGATCGGGATCCTGACAACAATGGTTTGGAAGCAGTCTCCGGCCCATACCTCGTTCAGACGGGATTGGGTAACCATGGTTTCCGAGGTATATATAGATTGCATCCATGTAATTATAAGCCAGTAATTAATCTAAATCAGAGCAGAGCATACACACAAGTTTTAATTAGCTAGCTAGCTAGGATTGTAATTTGTAACACTAGTGTACTATGTAGTAAGAATGAGTTGTAATTTATAAGTAATATGGTAGCCTAAAGATGAATTACTTACCACTACGAGTATCATCGTTGATGGGTGCAGCATATCTCCAACTCTCAAGATAGACAACAAGAAGAAGAAGAAGAAAAAGAAGAGTGATGATGATGAGTTCCTCTTCTGTAAATGTATTTGAAATTGATGAATTTAAGTTAAACATCTCTCTTTCTTATTCATATGCTGCAAACAACTTTTAACATCATCTTTTTCTTCTCTTCTTTATCTTTACATGGAAATTTCATTAAATTAAATAACTTATCATGGAGTGGAGTGTGGTCTTAAGTAACTCTCAATAAGATATTTTGTTATGCTAAACTACTTTTCATTCTATTAATCAATTGCCCCAAGTCATCCTATCAGTTTCATCAACCAAGACTGGGCCACTACTCAGCCTGGCCCAAATAAATAATTTTACCCTATCTTGCTGCTATATGAGATCGTTACAACTTTCACCAAGATATCAAGTCACGATCTGATATCTTGGTGAAAGTTGATATCAAACGACTCCACATTTGACAAGAAAAATATACTGCACGACATCAGGTGCTCTTTGGCATCGAATGTCAAGTACGTACATGAATAATTAAGGGATCTGAATCAGCATATCATATATTTCTATACTACATGAAACTAAAAGTATGTTTAATTACCAAAACATGAAATGACCCACAACTAGCTAGGATATAATTAATGCAATGGATGACAAGTTTACCAGATCCATGTGTCTTTGTTATGCACAATATATAGTCTAAAAAGTGCACACACATGGTTGCTGTGTACCTTAACTAGTATGTAATCAGTGTGCATATGTGGTCGATCAGTAACCTAACTACATCAGCACATATTAACTTTCTCGATCAGTATCTTTTAGCAAATCCTCGCAATCACAGCATCAAACAAACAATGTCTATCTATTACCAAAATTTTATTTGATTAGCAGCTAGGAATACAAAAATATACATACATACATATATAGCCTCACAAACCATTACACTTGTCCTGCTATAATACTACTATATAATAATGTTACAAAAAAAGGTCTTCCATCTCCAAATGTTAATTAATATAACACATTTTGGGTAAAAGTTGTATCCTTTTCTTTCTTGCCATCATCCTCAGTACCTTTATCTTTACTTACGATTATTCCAAGTAACTTACATGGTTCGGCTTCCTCCAACATCTTAACCACTCTTCTCATGGTCGGCCTTAGGGACGGGAGCTTAGACGTGCACATTATCGCTATTTTCAACACTTTGATAGTTTCCTCCTTGTAAGGCTCAAGGATACTTGAATCAACGAGGCTTAACACACTTTCTTTGTTATTCAATTTACTACATACCCAATACACGATGTCTTTATTTTCACCATATTCAGCCTCAATCGGTTTTTTACCCGTCACAAGCTCCATTAACACAACCCCAAAGCTATACACGTCGCTCTTTTCATTCACTTTGTATGTGTACCCGTATTCTGTTCAATCAAAATGACAGATCGTGCTAATTAGTACTACTAATTTAAAAACCAACAGCATAACCCGAAAAGAAGATAATTAATAAAAAGAACTTACCGGGAGCTATGTAACCATGAGTACCGGCAATGACATGAGTAGAACCATTGGTGGTATCAGTTTGAACAATTTTTGCAAGCCCAAAATCAGCAATTCTTGGCTTTAAATGCTCATCCAATAATATGTTACTAGACTTAACATCTCTATGAATGACTGGTCTTTCACATCCATGATTCAAATACTCTAAACCTTTGGCAAGTTGCTCTATCTTGTCTGTTTCCCAAGTTGTCATGGTCTTGGTTTGCAGCCACCATGATTTGAAGTCCACTTGTTTCCGCAATCATAGCAGAACTCATACTTACACCTGCAAGTTATATGCACACACCCCTCCGCTTTTTCCACAAAAAACTTACAGTTTGGGCATTTCTTCCACTTGTTCTTCTTAGCAAGTGCAACTGCCAATTTCTCATAGTCTTTTTTCCCTTTCTTATTTCTCATGTTAAGCTTCCCAAACTCCTTGCAGGTAAACTCGGAATGCCAAGGGACCCGACACACTGCACAGATGGACCTTTTGCATACTGGGCAATTGTTTTGCGTAATGGTGCTGTCATCGTTAATTAGTAAAGCGGAGCAATCCGCAAAAGGACAATAAAACTTGTGGGATTCAAGAATTGTGGATTCGCATAGCACTTGGTCCCACTTGATAAGAATGTGCTTAGGAACGATTAGTCTCAAGGAGTTAAAATCTAATGTGGATTTGCAGTTTAATTCAGGGCATGGAATGGTGCTGATTTTCTCTAGGATCTTAGTTGTTGCGTGGTTGCGGGTGCAGTCATAACAAAAGGAATGAGAACATGTTGTGTTTGTGAACATTTGCCAGTATTCCTGCTTCTCGAAGCAGATTCTACACATTTGGTGTTGCATGTTGTTGTTGTTGTTGTTCTGTAGCAACGAACTCAGTGAAGAAGGCCTTGCTTTATTATGGGTTGAGGTTGATGTCTGAGAGGCCAATATAGAAGAAGAAGAAGCTAAGAGGGCTTCTTGGAGCTGTAATTCTTGAGCATACTTGGCATCCGCTTCTAATAACGCGGTGTCATCTTGAGCGAGAGCCATTGTTTGATCAACTAAAAAGGGGATACCCATTAAGCAGGAAACATGGTTGTAGTGTGTTTGGAAAGGAAGCAGACATACATACATATATTTAATCCGAGTAGAACTAGAATATATATACAACTAGTTTGTGCTGGTCTTATTTTGTAAATACAATCTATGCGTAGTACTAATTTGACTATATATGCTAATAATCAAAGTTTCCAAAGAGATACTACTGTCTGTAGTTAAAATCAGATTAGTCGGGGTCATACATAGGTTGCTTATTTTGGGTTTCCAAAGAGGCGATTGGATGTTCCATGTAAGCAAGTAATAATAGGGACAGTAAGGGGGTGTTTAGCTGTATGAGTAGATGGTAAGTTATATTTTGATAAAAGGTGAAAATTCTATATATACCGAGGGGAAACTTTATAATTTCATATTTATCTAAATGACAAGTTTTCAATGCACGAGTACAATGCTTTAAAGCAATTGTATATTTACGAGCTATACAAGTTTGAAAATAAAGGATAAATATAAAAGAGCGAAAGAAAAGTATGTGGAAAAAGGGCATATAATGCAAGGGCAATTTGGTAAATTCGGTGAATAACATCAAAACTCGCGGTTTGAAGAAGCATGTGTTTGTTATCCATATATATTTCTGGGTTTTGGCAAATCTCTTAATGAAAAGAAACTATACTACTGAAGATGATGATGATGAATATATAATTAATTACTTACTTACCACTACTAGTTGTATCATCATGATCATCATGGCCATGGGTGGTGGTTGCTGGAGATATCGTCCAAGTCTGATAGTAATAGGCTCTTGTTGGCTTCGTATTATTCTTAATTTTGGTGGTGGAAATTTGATAGTAGTAATAGCCCAGAAGAACAAGAAGAAGAAGAAGAAGAAGAAGAAGAACAAGTGTTATTGATGATGATAATAATAATCCTTCTTCTTTACTTGTTGTAGTAATTGAAATTGAAAATGATCGATATACTATTTAACTTCAACATCTCTTTCTCTATCTCAAACTCCCTTTTCTTTCTTATTATTCATATGCAACTCACGAACTCCTTTTAACATCACTTTTTTCTTCTCTTTATTATTTCTCTTTAACTTTTCATTTCTTCATTCTTTTTTATTATTATTAATTAATATTCAATCTTGGAGTGGAGTGTCATCTTAACTCTCTATATATAATATTTTCTTTCTTTAAACTACTTTTCATTCTCTTAAAACTACACATACACTCCTTGTGGTTTTCGTTCACTTTCACATATACTCCTTTCACTTTTTTTAGGGTAAATTGCAAATTTAGTCACTAACGTTTTACAAAAGTGCAAAAAAGACACCGAGAGAAAAAGGCATGCAAAAACGCCACTAACGTTCCATATAAATGCAAAAAAGACACCAAGAACTAATTGTCGTTATGTTCCTCGTTAAGTGCCATATCATTAAGGGTATTATAGTCATTTCATTGCTTTAAGGATCAATATATCCACGTGTCATAGCGCTGTTGCTTTAGTGATTAAATTTACAATTTAAGTTTTATCTTTTATTTCACAGCCACCACCACCACCACCCTCTACTACCACACAACCAACACCACCCTCTACCACCACACAACCACCACCACCACCACTCGAACATTGTTTCCGATAATTCATTGATGAAGTGTACTTATCTATAACTACATCCGACTTATGAAGGTACCTATGGTAACTACATAATCTGGTTTGCAATACAAGGATATTAAAGTTGGTTCTGGCCCTACTCCTCCCGTAGGTTATCAGGTATGTTGATTATGTAATATCTAGCCTAATTTATAATGGAAAAAGTTGTAATAGCCTATGTTCCCTTTATGGATTGTTTCACTTTAATACTTTACACCTTAATTAAGTGAATCGTCTACATATATATGAAATTATATTCAGTCATAAGAAGTGTTGTATATCGGTATTTTAACAAAGATGTATTCATACTTGCTTTATTTTGTTTCTCAAAACCCAATTCTGCTTCCTTTGTTAAAATGCCTGTTTAATTCTTCATATACCATTTTTGTTTGTTAATATACAGGTGGCTGCAAACTATGTAGCAATGGTTCCGTCTGGACAAGTATTTGATAGGTTATATGCTGAACTCTTGTTGTTTATTCATTTATATGTGATTACTTGTATCATGTGGTACATATAGACAAATTGATAATAAGGAAATAAAAAATATCATTGTTAACAATCCTATTACACCTACTCAAATATTTTACTTTTATTTGAAAATCAGTTCGTTGGAAAAGCGTCAAGTTTACATATTTTGTGTTGGCTCAGGTCAGGTAAGCCCTTTTCATTATTTCGTAAATATATTTGTTCATAAGTTGATATTAGCTAACTTAACGTGCATATGGAAGCAATTTCGACTCATTTACTTACGAAAGGGTTGATTCATGGTATCATGCTCTATCAAGAATAATATCATTCACAACATTATTATTGCAACACAGCGAGTTTTGTAATCATATTTAACACAAAATCAATTATACAATTTTTTTAGAATCGTGGACAAATGGGTGTGGGCTCAACCTGTACAAAGAATAATATGTTTTGAACCAAACTAATTTGAACCATCACCCAACCTGGCAATTTTTTACCTCTAAATGTGTGGGTCTTTTTTGCGTCGGTGTGGGGATGTGTATCTTTCTGTAGAGAGTGTATGACCTATCAGGTTTTCCCAAGTTTGGTTGGGTATTGCTCAAATGACAATGCATCAAATTCAATACAAGCTTAAATATTTGCTTTTATGCATACAAAAAATCTGTGCCTACTGCCAGATCTTAAATTTTCCACTTGTCAAAAATAAATCAATCATGAATACTTCAGTTGTCAAAAATAAGTTGCTGAGGGTGCACAAACAGTTTTCTTAAACATCAATTTAATCTAATCATTTTCAATTCCTGATATAAGTCGGTGTTACATTACCATGAATAATAACTGATGGTGGTTGTGTGGTGGTAGAGGGTGGTGGTGATGGTGGTGGTCGAGGGTGGTGGTGTTGGTTGTGTGGTGGTAGAGGGTGGTGTTGGTTGTGTGGTGGTATAGGGTGGTGGTGGTGGTGGCTGTGAAATAAAATATAAAACTTAAATTGCGAATTTAGTCCCTAAAGCAACAGTGTTATGACACGTGGACATATAGATACTTAAAGCAATGAAATGATTATAATACCCTCAATGATGTGGCACTTAACGAGGAACATAACGACAGTTAGCTCTCGGTGTCTTTTTTGCATTTATAAGAAACGTTAGTGGCGTTTTTGCATG
The DNA here is from genome assembly GCA_030686995.1 of Artemisia argyi. Taxonomy (NCBI): domain Eukaryota; kingdom Viridiplantae; phylum Streptophyta; class Magnoliopsida; order Asterales; family Asteraceae; genus Artemisia; species Artemisia argyi. The sequence continues at coordinate 509,741 of CM060702.1, forward strand.
CCTTTTTCTCTCGATGTCTTTTTTGCACTTTTGCAGAACGCCAGTGACTAAATTTGCAATTTACCCTTTTATTATGAAGATTGTCTTCAACTCTGAAACACGTAACACTCATGATCCTTATCTTTAACATCCATTTATTTTAACGACTAAAACCAACCATGTGCCTTGCACATGAAGGTACTTTTTATCCTTTCAACGTTCTTTTTTCCTTTTGACTTTTTCTAAAATCAATCAATTCATATAGTCTTTAACATTTCTAACTACCACCACCATCAACAAATAATATCACTAACATCTTTTATGCAAAATGAAGAGGAATTGATACTCACACCAAATAAATTGATGCACACACCACAATATCACATCACTAATGCATATGTTACAACATGGTATGTCATAATTGTGGTATGTGCATCAATTTATTTGGTGTGAGTATCACTCCCCAAAATGAAGAAAATAAAAAATAACATGTAACTAATGATTCAGGCATCCATAATAACAACCACCTTTGCTGGAAACTACAAGAACCATAACGTTTTATCAATGTGTTTTGTGTTTGTTTGTACATATATTTATTAGATCTTTCATTTCAGATCTTGAGATATTTCAGTTGGTTTTAATTTTGTTTTTCTTGAGTTTGATGTTGTCTAATTAAAGGGAGGTTGAAAAAAAATATAATAATAATAATAATAAAAAATGGCTTTGTATAGATGGAAAAATGATTATGTGTTTTAAAGTTTTTTTACTGTTAGCTTGAGAATTATACCATGCCGTCTACTTGAAATTGTATTATAGATATAGCTAAACTAAAATATCGTATCAATTATATGTTTTTAAATTCTAACTGTACGTAATTAAAGAACTAAACAAAATCACACATTTTGATTCCATAGAATAAAGGGATGCTAAAATGGGGTTTATAATTCACGCAGGTTTAGTTTTTTTAATAGACGTGTATATTGCAGGTTTTAAATTGATTTTTTAAATATCTGGTAATGTTGTTGGAGATTTGAAGATAAAAATGGAAAGTGTTTTTGTCGGAGATAGTGAAGGAAGAAAGAACAAATTACTAGAGAGAAAAATCTGGTAGGAATATGTTAAGCGGGACCAAAAGAGATAGTTTTGAAAAGATTAATATACCTTCATGTGCCTTGCACATGAGTAACTTTAATGGTGAAAGTTAACGTCTAATTTGGTCAAGGGATTGTGAGTTTATGGGTTTCAAAAGTTGGGGACTATCTTCATCAAAAAATAAGTCAATGAACTATATGTGAAAGTCAATGATAACCAGAGGGACCATTCGTGTAATTTACTCTATTAAAAAATAGCCTTCCGCTATCAATCCAATCAATTGCATGCCCAAAGTCATCTTTCAAAGTTCAAACCCACACTCAACTTTCATCAACCAAGACTTGGCAACTATTCATCCTGGCCCACTCGTTTGGCCCAAATAAATAATTTTAGTGTAACACAAGTACCCTTCAAAAGGACTCAACATTTGACAAGAGAAATAACCAAAATACAATGGTTATTTAATATACCCGTGGCCCATGGCATCGAATGTCATGTACATGAACAAGGAATCAAAATGCAATGCAAGAAAAGTTACCAAATGTGTCTTTGTTATAGTCTAAAAAGTGCACATACATGGTTGTGTTAACTACTAGTATATTATCAGTAACCTAACTATGTACATCAGCAGATATTAACTTAATTTCTCAGGCAATCACAACATCAAACAAACAATGTTCATGTACATGGTCTATCTATTACCATAATTTTATTTGATTAGCAACTAGGAATACAAAAATATACATACATACATATATAGCCTCACAAACCATTACACTTGTCCTGCTATAATACTACTATATAATAATGTTACAAAAAAAGGTCTTCCATCTCCAAATGTTAATTAATATAACACATTTTGGGTAAAAGTTGTATCCTTTTCTTTCTTGCCATCATCCTCACCTTTATCTTTACTTACGATTATTCCAAGTAACTTACATGGTTCGGCTTCCTCCAACATCTTAACCACTCTTCTCATGGTCGGCCTTAGGGATGGGAGCTTAGACGTGCACATTATCGCTATTTTCAACACTTTGATAGTTTCCTCCTTGTAAGGCTCAAGGATACTTGAATCAACCAGGCTTAACACACTTTCTTTGTTATTCAATTTACTACATACCCAATACACGATGTCTTTATTTTCACCATATTCAGCCTCAATCGGTTTTTTACCCGTCACAAGCTCCATTAACACAACCCCAAAGCTATACACGTCGCTCTTTTCATTCACTTTGTATGTGTACCCGTATTCTGTTCAATCAATATGACAGATCGTGCTAATTAGTACTACTAATTTAAAAACCAACAGCATAACCCGAAAAGAAGATAATTAATAAAAAGAACTTACCGGGAGCTATGTAACCATGAGTACCGGTAATGACATGAGTAGAACCATTGGTGGTATCAGTTTGAACAATTTTTGCAAGCCCAAAATCAGCAATTCTTGGCTTTAAATGCTCATCCAATAATATGTTACTAGACTTAACATCTCTATGAATGACTGGTCTTTCACATCCATGATGCAAATACTCTAAACCTTTGGCAGCTCCAAGAGCTATTTCGTATCGTGTGTCCCAATCAAGCCCCAGTTTCTTACTCGTATGTAACCGATCCCAAAGACTCCCATTAGGCAAGTACTCATAAACCAACAAACTCCCAAAGTCTTGGCTTGTGATACTAGAGTACAGTTTCACAACATTTACATGCCTTATCGAGCTCAACGTTTCCACCTCAGTGTCAAACTCCAATGACCGTTGTTTACAAAAATGCTTTTTTATCTTATTTTTCGACTTTTTACCGTTACCAGAATCTGAATTCCAGATGTGTTTCACAGCCAGTTCCACCCCATTTTTGAGCGAGACTCGGTAGACTTCTCCAGACCCGCCCCTCCCAATCACATTTTCTTCTTTGATTGAATCAAGAATGTCGTCTTCCATGAAGTTTAATACATGGAATGATTTGACATTCCATGTATCGTCCTTCAATGAACGTGCTTCATCATCCTGCTTTTGGCTTCTTTTCTTCAAGTAACACAAGTACGCAAGCAACACCAATATAACCGCAGACCCAACTGAGAAGCAAGTGATCAGCGTCCGGATCACCGGTGATACACCACCAGAATAAGAAGCACAACGCCTAAAATACGTAACCTTCTGGCTGCAAAGACCAGGATTTCCAGCAAAGCTTCCATTGTAAGCCTCAATAGAAAGAGACTCCGGGATTGCACCAGCTAATCTATTGTGGGACAGATCTAAAAGACTTAACCTCAGTGATGACAAGCTACTAGGAATTTGACCCGATAAAAGGTTTGAAGACAAATTCAATGTATTAAGCGTTGGTAACCACCCTAGGGCTGCTGGAATTTTACCTGACAACGAATTATACGCTATGTTTATATCACTAAGAGACTCACATGAACGTAACGATTTTGGTATCTCACCACTAAACTTATTGTTATCTAAATGAAGGCTACCCAACTGCTTCAATTCCCCTATCGTTTCAGGGATTTTACCCGTAAACTGGTTGTGACTCAAATCGATCACATTCAAAGAAGTAGCCTTTGAAATATCGGGTGACACTTCACCCGATAAACGATTATGAGCAGCAAAAATCTGGCCCAATGTTTTAGCATTTTGTATGTCCGATGTAATACCGCCTTCAAAATTATTCATTTGAATATCAATAATCTCCGCGTTAGGAAGCCCCCATATTCCAGCAGGGACAACACCTGAAAGCGTGTTATTACTCACACGAAACCGCCTCAACGTCTTACACTCACCATAAGTCCCGGGAATCTCGCCCGTGAAACTGTTCTGAAGTATCAAAAGCTCGGTCATCTTCCCGTTCTTACACATATCAGGTGGAATCTGTCCCGTGAGAAAGTTTTCGGACACGTCAATGAAGTTGAAGTCGGAGAATGAGCCAAGGTGTTGAGGAAGCGTCCCGGTGAGCTTGTTTCGATACAAAGACACGTTCACGAGATACTTAAACTCGCCTATCTCGGGTGGCAACACACCCGTCAATTCGTTTTCAAACAATTGCAAGCTCTTAAGGTTACTCAGATACTTAACTTCACTTAGATCACCTTCCAGATAATTTGTCGACGCGTCAAAGAACTCGAGCTTACTCAAGTTACCTCCTAATCCAACGGGAAGCTTCCCGGTTAAATTGTTATTGTAAACCTCGAGCTGCCATAAGTTAACTAGCTTCGTAATTTCAGCAGGGATCTCTCCAGAGATGATATTTGACGAAGCTTCAAAGTTAACGAGGTCCGTAAGGTCCCCGATAGCAGACGGAATCTCACCTCTAATACTACAATTCGCCATGTAAAGCCACTGCAATTTAAGAAGCCTTACAACTTGTTTCGGAAACTCGGTAGTTTGATCGAAAGGATTGTCTCCAACGCTTAGAACGATCAAGTCCTTCATGTTCTCCAGTGATTCCCAAGGGAACGCTCCTTGAAAACCTGAGGAATTCACGTAAAGATATCGAAGCGAGGACATGGAAGAAATACTCGGCATTGGGCCCGAGAACAAGTTGTTGCCGAGGTCCAAGTAGGTCAAGTTCGAGCATTTGTTGAGGTCTTTCGACACGCTTCCGTGTAAATTATTAAAACCGAAAGAAAGTTTTTGTAACAAACGGAGTTGACATATGGAGTCGAAAGGAATCGTGGAACCGGCAAGATTCTGCCTCGAGAGGTCGATTTCTTTGACAAAAGAAAAAGACTCGTCACAAGTGATTCCCGTAAAGTTGCAAACTGAATTATTCGGGTTCCATAAATCGAATACTTTCGTATTTGATTCATTGGCCAAGGCTGTTTTGAGAGTAATCAAAAGTTCGCGTTCATCGTAGCTAACGACCACCAACGGAGTCGTTAGCCCGATGGCGAAAACTAGAAAGAACAAGTGGTAAGTAGTAGTCATGGTGGGAAATTTTTCTTTATTTTTTGGTGGTTGTTTTAAGAAGGGGCCATGTTTAATTTAAGAGATATGGAGGATATATGTTAAGTTGTTATCAGTCATACACTTGGGATATGATATATATATAACGGCCTTAATAAATTTATGTATACTTAAGCACCATCGTTAAAAGTTGGTTGTAACTGTTTGGTTATTTATTGGTAATAAAATAGTTCCCATTTACGGATTAATCATGTCTTTTATTCTAGAAGTAGATGGCGATATGATTGTATCTTCCAGACTCTTACCATCAATCACGAGCTAATTAACATATCTTCAATTAATTAATCTTAGGTTTATCTAACTAAAAAAACATTTTATTTATCTGAAGAGTAGAGTAGACTGTTTTCAAACACAATAAAACAAATTGGTTTCTAGAAATTCTTATATTTCATAGAATTACTATGGGTTAATGGCATGTAATAGCAACGTACTTTTTCATTTATGTCATTATCAGATACGAACGCAAAAAAATACAAGAATACCCATCCAACTTTAAAATTTTTGTTTCATTATCAGGTACGGATTTTAAAATATCAGATATCAGATACGAACTTTAAAAAAAATTTCTTTCATTAGCAACGTACTTTCTCATTTGTTCAAATATCAGATACGAACTTAAAAAAAATGTGTGATATTTGAACAGATGAGAAAGTATGTTGCTAATGAAAGATTTTTTTTTTTAAAGTTCGTATCTTTTAAAGTTCGTATCTGATAATGAAACAAGATTTTTAAAGTTGAATGGGTATTCTTGTATTTTTTTGGGTTCGTATCTGATAATGATACAAATGAGAAAGTATGTTACTATTACATGCCATTAACCCAATTCCTATCAAGTTTATGTCACGATGTTTTTTAAATATAGATTTTATTTTCTAATAAAAGTCATTTTTATTTTACTAGAGTTAATGTATATGAACTATATATCATCTTTGTTTCAAGTTTTGAATTATTCATCTTTAGACAATGTAATTTATTTCCATCTTTTTGATTGTGGAATGATCATAAGCTAGTATGACTCAAATTATGCATTAGTATCATGGGTAGGACCCTTAAATGCTTTATATTATTGATGATAGAAATACTTCATACCTACCGAAGAATCAATTAAACACACATGCAATTAAAATTTGATCCCTGCCTTAACTAAACCCAAATAGTGTCTCATAAACACGATGTACGTATATTCTTCTATGCATAGTGGAAATTATACTTGTACACATTTGATACTTTTACATTCCAGTAAAAAGAGGAAAAGTACTTTTTGGATCATCGAGCTAAGATTTTTATCTTGAAAAAAAAAGGAACATATACAAAAGAACTGAAAAGAGATAGGAAACATGCACGAAGATCACAATACTCAAACTTTTTGAGTGCTAACCTAATAAAACAAAACAAGATATATTATTATTACTATTAGTGCATCCAGACAACTACGATATACACATCATACTTCCATCTTCTTTCACTTTCAAAAAAAACAAAGTTGAAAATTTAAATTATAAAAAAATTTCAATTAATTGAGTGATTGGCAAAATATTATCTGGATACGATTGAAAGCCGCCCTGGTTGACTTTTGATCTCGATCTCATTAAACACAAGGTGTCCAATTAATGTACATGCCAACCATACTCGCCATTTTAATCACATGAAAGTTTATCGTATAATTATGATGTAGCGTAACCATACAAGTTATAGACAATTAAGTATTGTTGGACTTTAAAAGAGGAGTAATATGGTTTACTGGATTTGTAATAAGTTTATCTGATTATGACTAAAATTTGTACTTGCCAATCGTCAAAGGGATCTTGAATCGTTCGGTAACCTTAATATCACCAACTCATTTTATCCATCCAACTTTGTACGAGTTCGATGATCCAGTCATCCAACTTTGTACAAGTAAGCTATAAGTTATAGACAATTAAGTATTGTCTGAAAAACAAGAATGAATCAAACTCCTAAACTTAACCCCTATTTATAATAGTAAAATACTAATCTTAATATAATACGAATTAAGAAATCTTAGTCCCAATCAGATAAACTTATTAGATAAAAAAAAATAACTGAAACTAGGCACCAAGACAAATAATAACTTCTAAATAAAAACAAACATCAAATAATAACTTGAGCTTCACCACATCATTCTCCCCTTCTTGGGAAAAACTCGTCCTCGAGTTTAGTTAGGGAGATGTAGTGATCCATGACTTCATTTCTTTTTTACTTTAGCTTCAACACTTTCTATCCCTTTTGTTGAACTTGAAACATTAGTGTTGTAACCATCACTTAAAGGCCGTAAAACCATCTTGACACCATCATGATGAAAGGTGTAAGTGTTTTCTTTCCCCTTGTGGATTGCGTTTACATAATACGCTCATGGCCTTCCTAGAAGAATGTGACACACATCCGTATCAGCTACATCAAACATGTTCTCGTCTTTGTACTTGCAAATCGTAAAAGGGATCTTGCACCATTCGGTAACCTTAATATCACCAACTGATTTTTTTCCATCCAACTTTGTACGATTTCGGATGTTTTTTCGTGGGTAGCCTTAGTCGTTGCACGATCTTCCTTGATACAATATTCTCGGTACTTCCATTATCTATGATAACATCAAAGATCGTTTGAAAGATGATGCAACGGGTGTTGAGCACGTTTTATTGTTGAGATGAGTCAGTCACTTTAGAAGCTAACAAGATACGTTGAATGACAAAGGAGTGGGACGAGCATTCTTTTGTTGCATAGTCTCCTCCTTCGAAATGACATATTTCAGCATCATCATCTTCATCTTTGTTATTTGTTTCTTCACCATTGTCATATTCATCATCCTTGAGTGTCAAACTAACGTTCCCTCCAGTAGCCCTACATTCATTCAATCGATGACCTGGTACTCCGCATTTGAAACATTTACCCACGACAGGCTGTGCATATGGGTTGGTTGGTTTAGTGGTCATTTTGTTGGTGCTCACAATTTGTTCTCCGGTGTCTATAGCAGAAATTTTTGTAGTGTGTTGTAAAGATAGTTTGATACTTGTTGCACTTTTAATTTGCATGCTACTCCTTGCGAGTTAATTCTCCGCCCTTATTGCTAAGTTGTATGCATCATCTAATGTGTAGACAGGAACAAGAGATATCTTATCATGGATTTAAGGTCTTAATCCATCAATGTACCGAGTCACTTGTTAGGACTCGGTTTCACACAAGTTATTCTAGGATGACAATAGATGGAACTCAACAGTACAAACTTCTACGGTGCTATCGCCTTGAGCACAATGTTGAAGAAGATTAAATAGGCGGAAGAAACCATCTACGCAATGATTGGTAGCTTACCTTGTCTTTCACGCGTAATTTCATATTTTTTTTCCTCCAAGATTGAGCCTCGCTGATGAACTCAAATAAGTACAACTTATTGTCATCATTTATCTTATTTATCTGACTTGTTTTATTATATTATTTATGAGAATCGATACTTAATCATTTACTTTAGTATTTCTCAGGTAAAAACAAGCAATTGGTGAAACTCAATGATTTTGGACGAAATATGGAGCAAAACCAGCAAGATGTCAAAAGTCTACTGAAACCAGAAGACGCGCCGTATCTCTCTCAACAGATACGCTGTAATCTCATACTTAGATGAATTCGAAGACCATTGCCTGACTTTGAAGCATGCGCCGCATCTGATTATATCATGCGCCGCATATGAAACTTTGGTCAACGAAGAAGATCAAGCTTGTTCTACTCCAGATACGCCGCAACATACTTCTGACATATGGCGTATCACTATCAAGACTTCACCAGATATAATCCAAAATGCTAAAGGACATGTGCCGCATACAAGAAACAAGTTACGCCGCATCTAAAGGCGGTGTACGGATATTCTAGAATATATTAATCTTGGACCCCACGCGAAGTTAAGTCAATGTGCCGCATCTCATTATTCAATGCGCCGCATCGAACCCTCAGACATAAATTATAAATACCCCAAGGACAGACGGATTTCGTGTGAAAACAAAGGAGCAATAGGAGAAACAAAGAGAACCAAAACCCTAAGAAACAAATTCAGTCAAAGAAGCTTCACAAGACACACTCCAAACAAAGATATTAGAGTTGTAAAATGGTCCTGCATGTATTTAATTCATTAAGTAGTTTTGTTTTATTGTAATAGTAAGCTTTAATTCATCAGGATAGATGGGCTTGTGATATGTGACTACGGAACATCGTATATTCCCCTTAATATTGCTTTATCATTAGTTAAAGTTTATATGTTGATGTCTTTGGTGACTTATATTAATGCTTTGATAACCTCTGTGTCTAGCTGAGCTCGTGGACTGCCATATCTGCCCCTTGCCTATTTAATCTAACGTCTTTAGATAAGTAGGATAGACATAAGTGATCATTAAGGGTTTACTCGCCGATATACTGCGATCCAACGAGAAAGACTAGATTGCTATACACTTCATATAAAACTAGCAATAAAACAAAGTGACGAGCTACTTAATTATCATGACATGTCTTCTTATAGTCTCTATTATCTATCTGTGTACGTGTTGCTATTTGCTCCTTCGTTCTCACTAATTCACTATTTCATTAAACCAAATTTGTGCTAGTCTCTCAGACTAAACCCTCTTGTGTTAGATTAGATTGTAAAACTAACTTAGAATATTAAAATACTGATAGACAAATTAAGGTTTACGTCCCACTCTTAGTGATCGACACTCTACTTACCACTATATACATATTGATCGGATACACTGTCCGTTAGTGTGTGTGTTATAGGATAAGTCGGCTAAATATAAATATAAAACTTGAAATAGGCAATTACTCCTATACTGCATATGACACAATACACGCATCACCCGCCTTTGAGCTTGTATGCCATGAATATTACTCGTTGACACATGAGTATCTCATAAAACTTGAAGAAGTTGTCTAATTCACTCATCCAATCTAAGAAGTCTTCCACATTCATAGAGCCATGAAAAGATGGGACGTCTTTTGCCCGTTGATGGTAGTCAAAGTTGTTTACATGTTGTAACGACCAAACCATCCTCCTATAACTTCCCATTCTTCTTCAAAGTATTTATTACCCCTCATTTATTTTGAAGTTACGGATCGATTTAACATTAATAGGTCATTTAGTACGTTTGTTGAATCTATTGGATTGACGACCCCAATAGGAGCTCAATAAAAATACCAAGTGACAATATTAATGAGAAATGTATCCTACGACTCTTATATGCGATATAACTTTAGAATCAATAAGTAAACGGAAGAATGGTTAAGCTTATCATGTTGACAAATTTGATAAGAGATTGACCCTTCGAACGAGAACTTATTGACTCTTAAGGTCATATCTTTGACCTTAGCTTTGACTTGAGACTTGGCTTGATTGACGTTATATGTTTCGTTAACTACTTGGTTGGTTTGACGTGGTTTGCATTTATGTGCTCCTTGACTCTTTCATTTGAGGCCATTATTGACTTGTTGTTTGGAGTGAGTTCACTTGAGTCGAGACTTTGTCTCTAACACACATCCACCCGACGATACCAAACGATAACTAACGATTTTCAAGCAGTTATTTTCGAAGATAAAATGGAAACTACTTGGGAAATTATGGGAATATACTAAACTCTTTGAAAAACGATATTAAGCCGAATTTTATATGATTAGGTGCCAAATCCGTAGTTAGCCGAGATGTTTAGCCGCTTCTATATTCTCTTGCTTTGTTACCTGTGCTTTATTTGACTTGAGGTAAGTTTCATAGCCCCACTTTTACTCGTACTTTATTGCTTTCTAAACTTGGGGGAGAAAACATGCAAACTATTTTCTCGGACCTGCTACTAATTTGTTTTGCTATATTGTATTGACTGCTTAAGGTTAGATTGTGGTAGATTTTGCCTTAGACTAGGGCTGCTTGAAACCTAGCTAAGAATGGACTTCTACTTCCGGCCTAGACCCAGGGCAGTAATGGCTGGTTCCTTACTGTATCGTGTTACCTGGCTAGTGACCGCCGAGGGGCCCACTCACTATGACCACTTATCTGCTTAATATAAGAAATCAATCGTTTGTGAATTGTTATGATGTTGGAATGTGAAATCTATGCATGCCTATAGTCATACATAGCACTTAAATCTTCAGGTCCACAACTACTTTATAACTTAAACTTATGAACTCACCAGCGTAAGCTGACTTTTTAGCATGTTTTTCTCAAGTAACTAGACGCTTGCTATCGTAGTTTGGACTTCGGTGGCGTAGCTTGGATTTGGCATGGCTTGAGGCATCGATGAAACTCCGATATTTCTTTTTATGGACCTATTCACTTTTAACTATTATGGGCTTTCCTTTTTCAAAGATTTTAGATGAATGTAAACTTTAACTAAATGTTGACTTTTGTTTACATTTTATCTATGCTATCTTGCTTTCTATACTTGTGATGTTACCAATCCCCATAGCACGCCGAAAGCTTGTAAGTCTTCCGCTGTACCAAATTTTGGGGGTGTTACACCCATACACATTGATCATGTAATAGGTATCATCGTAATGTAACCATTTTCCTTGAACAATGATATATGAATCATGACACCATATATTTTCTTTAGAGAAAGAGTTAGGATCCCATATAGAAATAAGACCACTGACCTCCCTCTAGATAAACTACATGCATAGTCAAAGTTATAATTGCCCCACATGTATTTGATACGAAACAATTCTAGACGTATCATCTTTGACTCTTGAATGCCTACAAAATGAATGTTATTCTTAAAACAAAGATCCTTTACCCATTCATGTTTCCCTCGTTTCTTCGTGCCTCAGATGCTTAATGATAGCACATTCATTTATCCACAATAACAACTCCAATTCCGTTGATCAAGCGAGAAATAATTTTATTGCACCTGTTCACATCGTGCCCCAAGGATCCACCAACCTCTACTAACCTAGACATCTCGTGGATGAGTGAGATGCCTCGTATGCCCTTTTTTCTGTATTTACTAAAAGACGTGGAACACTTACTGGTATTTGTTGTGAACGATGAATGAGAGTGACATGGGATTGATTGTTTCATGTGTTCAAAGCCCGGAGGGCAGCTAATATCTGATTCATTATCGGCGTTAGTTTCGTGCTTATCAGTTTCCTCATCTTTGTTTGCTTTAGCTTCTTGGTTCCTAAAGTTGTTTGGGGGATTACTTATGTTGTCACCAGAGGTTTCTTCTAGATCCAAATCACACTTAGTAGGGATATCAACATCGATATCATCACGTACATTATCAACGGATTCCATCGATCGTTCTTCCTCTTTGGAATCATCATTAAAAGCGACATACGATTGATCATCTAGTATTTGAATACTACAAGATGCTAATTCTTGTATTTGAACCTTGAAGGTATCCCCAATAATTGTCACAAGTATCTCGTCAGAAATAAAATTTTGTTTCTTTGTAGAGATACAAACTCTTCCGGTGCTCATAGAGGTTGAAGGATCATCCTCAAAGAACATAAATTTACCCACGGTACTTGCAACCTTTTTATATGCAACCGATCCCCAAGCACAAAGTGGAAGCCCATTTATTTTAATCCAAATCATCCTTTCGTCAACAACAAAATTCTTAGAAGTACGGTTTTTATAGATGTAAACATACTCTTCATGGTACCATTAGATTTGAAGTTAGTGCATGTATTAGCATTGGGAAATTGGATCCATACCCATAATCCACCAACATGATGAATCTTGAGATTATCGAATCCTTCATTACGACACACTCGATACATGCACCTCATTGTGTTGACTTCTTTTACTTTGACAAGAAGTACCTCAGTTGTATCTTCTACCTGGATTAGATCATGTTTCTTAAGAGTAATTCCAATATCTTTTTCTGACCTTGAAGGCTTAACATTTAACGCTTCACCACCATTCACAACATATGCAAAGGAAGGTTTTGCAACTGGTATGTAAGGCTTATACTTGTCAGAGTGCTTTGCTTGATTCTTGGGAATAGAGTTGGCATCAGAAGTTGGTTGCACAAAAGATGAATCAATCTTAGGATGTTGAAAATGGGCAACAACAACATATACATGGTGACTTCTTATCCATAAATTGGGAAAAAGTATCAGAATTGCTCACCCCTACATACCTAATGAATCCAAATCGTTTCCCTAGTTTTGAACATTTGTTCGCAATGAAAGCATTAACAAGACGACCAAAAGGTTCCCATATCTTCCAAAGTCCTTTCGCATCAATATGATCAGGGAAGTTTGTAATGTAAAACGAAGTAGATACCTTTTCTGCGGATTGATGAAGATGCTCAGATTTTCTCCCTTCTGGATAGTCGTGTCTGCCAATTTTCCATACCCAGTAATTTGTAGTGGGCATGATGAAAATTAGGGTCTGGGAATTGGGGGTTTTTGTATGGATTAAAATTTATAGGATTTGTGATGAATTTGTTTATGTAGTTTTATAAGAAGTATGTTCCAATAGTGTTCCAGCAGGCGGTGTGATACGTGAGAATCGCACCAGGCTTTACCTCTCAAGGGATCTCGAGAAGCTTACAACCCTCACCAGGCAGTGTACCTGATCGTTGTAGTATAGTATAGTGACAAGTACCGGGGGATTGATCGTTCAACTCAGGAATAGTATCGCTAGGATTAGAAAGCCTAAAAACTAGGTCTAGAGGTGAGAGATGATTCTTTTTGTATTTTTATATTTTTAGGAAAGCAATTAAAATCTCGGGTTTTTGGGAGAGTGGGCGGAATTAGTTACTAGTCAACTAACCCAATAACTAAGATGCAATCAAAATAAAATAACAGAAATGAAAATAAAGCTAATTAAATTAGTGTGGTGTGAACAGTAATGGGGAGAGTTGTGTTTACTTTGGTTTCATTACTCCCTAGATATTTTTTACAGGTTGATAGTTTGTTACAATTGCATGGATGACAGGTTATATTCCTTAATACCAGTCGTAGGGCCGTGTACAATATTCCCTAACTCTATAGGATCCTACTTCACTCCTATGTCGAGCCGTTAGAAGCTCCTAACATGGGATCATTAGAATTCTCCTACGCATTAAATACAACCAAAAATCATAGTACACCTCTGATCATGTTTCTTAAGACGTTCAAGCATGTCACCAATGGAAGTCTGCCAGTTTTCTTAAGCCTAACATCGAATACAATCATCCGTAACAACTATAAACAAACAATCAACTCATAATTAACATCTAGGTTTCACTACATCTAAGCAAACACACAAGAGATCTAGCCTAGCATGTAAAATTCAAGACAAGTGTAAGATATATTCAAAAATACATAGACATATTGAATGAATTGAAAGAGTACTTATCTCCATTGAACATGAAAGGTTTCAAAGGGTAAAAACCCTTGAAAAAGCTGTAAGATTCGTACTAGGGTTTCTCTCCAAAGTTACACCCTAATTGTTCCTCTTTAATGAATGAAAATTGCAAAACTATATATAGATTTTACAGGGTGACGGCGTCAAGAAGGAAATTCTGACGCCGTCAACTCGCCGCCCATAATGAAATCGGATTGCCTAAATCCACTTTTGACGCCGTCATGTGTATTTTAGTTCTGGGTCGTCACATATCTTGAACCATGACGGCCAAACGTGACGCCGTCACGTTTTCACTGGACCGTCACCACTTCCACCTCTTGTTTTACTCTTGACGCCGTCATTAAGAAACTTGTGACGCCATCAGGTACTGTTCCCAGCAAGAAAAATTAAGACTTTGCCGTTTTCTTCACTTTTATGTTCCAAAAACGTCCAAAATGCTTCCTTTTCCAGAATTCACTCCAAAAGTACCTAAAATGACAAAAGGAACGATTTAGGGCAATATTTGATCAAATAAATTCAAATCCGGGCTTAAATGACCCCCTAAAAACGGTTTATTTTTCGCCTCATCACGGTGACTTTTATGAGATTTAAGTGGGTTTGTCTTGGCAGTGGAGGGTTATGAGGTGGTGTGGGTTTCAGTGGTGGACGGTTATGTGGTGGTGTGGGACTGTGGGTTACTGTGGTGGCGAGGTTTCAGTTGTGACAGGTTTTAGTATTCACTTATAATTTTTGTGGGGTTTCAATTTCACTGAGAAACTAAAAATAAATTACCTTAATCAAAGATTGTTGTGCGGTAAGTTATAAAACAATAATATTAAAAATGTACACTCGTTTGCTTTGATTATGCTTAGAGTCTTAATAATAGCCATAATATCATGTAAGATTTTTTAGGAAAGTTAAGTCAAACATGACAGGTCATGTTCACCAATCACAAACAAGTTAAAATATATAAAACTTTTTCTTATAATAAAAAATATGGACCCACTTATTCATTTACTCTCACATTAAAGTTAACATAAGCAATTATGTTTGACTCTAATTTAAGAGGATCTTGATCCGATTTTATTATAAGACGTAAAAGAATAAGGGTCCATTTGGTTGGTGTCTTTTGAATTCAAGGAATGAGTTCGTATTTGTACAATTAATTGTTTGGTATGTATGAATTAGGGGTGTTCATCGGTTCGGTTATTGGGTTATTCGGTTCGGTTTGTTTGGTTATTTTTTTTCTGGGTCAAACCGAAAACCGAACCGAACCGAATTCAAATTTGATTCAACCGAACCGAATAACCGAAAACCGAGCCCCTATAACCGAAAACCGAACCGAATAACCCGAATTACGTAATTTTAAATATTTTTTTATTTAATTATATATATTTTTAGAACAAAATTTTTTTCAAGCTTAAATAATATTATATTTATATTAAAAAAGACTTTTAGTGATTATTTTTATATATAAATACATGAAAAATATATATATACTTATATACTTTCGGTTTTCGGTTTTCATTGCCAAACCCATATCCAAACCGATAACCGAATATTTAGTTCGGTTCAGTTCGGTTTTGACCAATTCGGTACGGTTACAAATTCGGTTCGGTTTTTTTCGGTTTCGGTTTTCGGTTATCGTGGATATTACCCGATCCATGAACACCCCTAGCATGAATGAATACAAAAGTGGGTCATCACCTATGAAAATTGAATCCGGATAGGTGAGCAAGGTTTGGATGAATCATACAAATTTGTGGACCCCACATTACTACACCATCTCACAATCATCATTAAATAAATAAAAATGTACTTGTCCTACTTTTTTAATAATATTTTAAAAAATTAACTTTATAAATTAAATTTTAAAAAAATATATAATTTCTTTATAATAATCTTACTTCAAATCCAAATCCTATACCAAATCAAATTCCTAATCCAAACCCACTTATAAACCAAACGGGCTCTAAGTCTTATCGCTTACCTTGGTAGGAACATCGTCCTTGTCACATACAGTTTTACTCATTAGAAACATGCAGTTTTCGATGTAAAAAAATAGTAGAAGAAGAGAAAAATGACACTTTTGGTATCTTTAACTTTGGAGCATTAAAACTTGAAAGGCAGTTTATTGTGCACTCTTATATTTGATTTGAAATTTATACGTGAGAGAGAGCATACAATTTACTCACCTTTTGTCATTTTTTTTTTATTTTATTTTATTTTTTTTTATTTTATTTTATTTTTATATAAAACAACAAATAGATTCGTTAGCTTCATACTTGATAAAAAGGTGCAACCAAACTAAATATTTGGTTCATCATTGATTACTTTCGAATCGAAAATGATATGTTTTTAAGGAGGGTGAGGGCCACGTACGTACCCATGCTCCGACCAATTATTAGAGTCAATTATTGTTTGGTATATATATACAATATAGTTCCAAATGTTTTCTTCAATACGGAGATACATAAAAAGCATTTTAACATATACTTAAGCGCGAAATCTATACTACATAAAAAGAAAAAATGGTCAAAGTGAAAAAGTAAAAAAAGTGAAAAGTCAAATTAATGTGAAATGTTGAAAAATCTTATTAAAGGAAATTATGAAATGTAATTAATACTTTTATTAAAACACCTCGTTACTTAAAAGTACAATGATTTATTCACATTTTACAACCAATTAAAAACATATCTACCAAATTAAATACAACTAATTAAAACAATTAATACAAATCACAAACTGGGTTGACCCGGGACGCTTCAAACCTAACGGGGTGAACCGGTTTAATTTGACCCGTTTTCAATCCAACCTAGCAAGTTGACCCGGTTTAAATCGACCAATTTTTCAACCGGTTGAACCACACGGGTCGAACCGGGTTTCAAACTATTATGTTTAATTCCCAAATATTTAAACTTTTATTATTTTTCATTTATAACCTATAAACTTTTTTTATCAATAAACTATCTGTCGTTATAAAATCCCGTTGCTATGCACGGGTACTCGTCTAGTCTTTTTCTATGTATGAACAACAACAAACTCAATGCCACCGGGACAGAGTATGGGGGAGGTAGAATGTAGACAAATACTACCTTACTCAAGATAAACCCGGTAGTAGGGAGACTACTTCCAACGAGATATGAACGAATCTGTGATTTGCTTATAGAGTTTGTCTATGACGGGTTGAACTTTTTTTTTGAAAGCAAACCATAAAACATAAAAGGTGCTTTAGTTTAGTATATTTTGTGAAGATAGAATTGCAGTCGACTGAGTGGGTAAAGGTTCAACTTCAACCATTGATTGGTGGTCAATCCACTCATGCTCATCCTCAGTCAACTCAGCCCACTTTTTCTTTACTCTGGCCCATTTATCGCACATGTTTTTCTCACACAAAGAAATACAAGAGGGCTTCTATTGGGATGTGATAACCGGACCCTCCCTACTATAGGGGGTCCACCTACTTTAGTCAAAATGTACAAGTTTTAATGTAGATAGTACAGGCGGCGGCAACACTGTCTTCCACAAACCCTCCCTATAGAGGGGTCCGGTTAACTCATGCCCTTCTTCTATTTTGTAGAAGCCTAGGTCATTCAGTAGGCCTTAGTATTTTTTGTTTGTGAAAAAACAAAGTTGAAAGGATCTCACATCTCTAATAGGTTTTCCTTAATCAATTATGATAAATGGGAGTTTTTGAATAATGTTTTCTCCCGATAAAAGTATTTTGAAAAAAAATGGTGATGATATATACTACTAGCTAGGATGAAGTTGAAAGATGATAAAGTTGGTCTTAAGTCATTAAACAGTCAAAAGCAACCACGACCCATGCATGCATAACCTTTTTTTGAACCAGTTATTTTAATCCAGATAATTATTGCTATATGTAAATGGGCTCATATAACAATCCAAGCCACTAAAACTTTATTGTCACCTTTCGAAGTTAATTGTTGACCTAAAAGACTTCTAGTTTAACACTCCAGTATATATATTATCACACCATCATGGAGTATACTATTCCACATGGCTATTAGTTTGTGTCAATATAACAATGATTATTCATAATTAAAAAATGGAAAGAGATTCAATGAATCTAATTCCTCAAAAGAATAATACGAGTATTAGCTAGTTTTCAATGTTTTGGACTATGTTTTCTAAAAATTCAATCGAACACTAAACTAAAAATCTCAATTCATGAGGCGTTTGAATTATGTTTGTGCTTTGATTGATATCAGAGTTGATCGAGAGCTTAACGATACCACGGTTGTTGCTATTCCAAGTTTGGAGGTTAATGGTGATGTGCTATATATATATAACTATATCATAATATGTACATAACAAATTGATCTCACATATAAAAAACAGGATTTAAACCCACAACTATTTGATTGGGGAGCTTCTTACACAACATGAGGTACCATTGGGACACAAGCCCTTTGGTGTGCTTCATATCGTTAAAGTGGAATATTAATGGAAACCACCTAGATGTCGAGTGTGTATGGTGTTTTGTCATGATGACATGACTTTTCCAAAACGAGTTGTTGATGAAGGTAAGAAGCAAAATAGGGAATCAAATGGATATGCTCCGAAGAAGACGGTTCGTGGCCCTCTTGTTAATACTGGTCCAAAATTTCAATTTAAACCAACTAAACAAGTATATAAACCTGTGTCAAAGAAGAATGGAGCTAGTACGAGTGGCACGAAGAAGACTTCAAATATGGTCGGTAATAAAGTAGTTACTTCGAATCCCTTTGATGCTCTAAATTATGTTACAAATGATGAAGATGTAGGAGCAAATGAAAGTAATGTGGGGAAGGCTGATTCTGAGGCGTCTAGTAATCCTACAGCCGCCTCTTACGTTAAACGAGTAGGGACTAGTAGTAGTAATATTAACAATGGTGGGAAATCGATTTAAAAGGTTGTTGAAGAAAGTGAGAGTGGCGTGGAAGATGTGTATGATGAAACTGCGAACTTCATTGCTTCAAAAAATTCAAAAGGTGGGAGCGGTATTGGGAAAAAGAGCTTGAATGAACGTTGAAAAGAAGATTATGATGAAGATCCATATGATGACTATGAACATGAATATTTTACTGAAGAACAACTGGCACTCTGTGATGCGTTTATTATAAATATGTGTAGTCAAATTAGACGTTAGTTTATATTTAGTCTTGAGTCAAATATATTCTAGTGAGTAGTCATATGTTTCCTTCTTATTGGAATAGTAGTGTCTTCTATACTACTATATAATGCATTTGAGACTATTCTATAGTTAGAAAGGCTTAAAATTCAGACTTTTACTTGCTTATTATGAAAGGATTTCAAAATTAATTGGTTAGTAAGTTAGTTAGGAAACAAGTTGGTTAGAAAGTTTGTTAGGAAGCAGGTTGGTTGTTCAAACTAAAATTATTTGATTTAATCATCTCTACCATCTCTACTTATAAAGCATAAAAACAATTAAATGTGTAACCGAATAACGCAAAATATAGTCACAGGTACCTGCCGCCGCATTGCGCGGGTACCGTTATAATATTATATAAGTTGTACCGCTTATATAACGGGCTGAGATGCATAATTCACCCGCATTGTATGTAATTAAACATTTTTTGAGTAATATATTCATCGGGTTTAAAACCTTAAAGAAAAAAAATTAAATTAAATTAAAAATAATAAAATTCTCAGTTCACCACCTTTGACGTTTTGTGCGATTGAATCATAACATCAACAACAAAAAAGGTTTGCATTTTGTATGAGATTGTGGATGAAAGCTTTATGACTCGGGAATGCAATAAGTTTGTGGTCAAATAAAGATGATGTTTTGAAGGAAAAGATAAGGAAAAAAGTGTTCAAAGCTATTGGTCATGTTTTCATCAAAAGTTTGAAGATATGCAAATGCCATTGTTGCTCCACTTTAAGAAACAGTATTTAGGTCATCATAACTCCATTTTGAGTAGTCTTTCATTTCGTTTTAATAATAAAGAATTTAATATGCATATTGATCCTCTATATTTGGTAATTTAGTTTAGAAGTTACGTAACTTTAAAAGTAAAATTACTGAGCAACGTAAAAATACATTTGAAAAGCTTATATAAAAATACAATGAGAATTAACAATTACACATTTGTAACTTTATGGAACTCTATATCTTCTAAGTTTGTACATGCATTGGTTTTTTAACGGCATTTTATTAAACTGCTTTAGCAAGAAACTAAGAGAACAAAGACTGCAACAATCAACTAATGAACCATTAGTATCTATCTTGAGCATTCATGACTGGAATATTTTTAACATTAACTAGTGGTGGCAGAAAAACCGAAAACCGAAAAAAACCAAATCGAAATAACCAACCAAAACTAAAAACCGATGGTTCGGTTTTAACTTTTTCAAAAACCGAAAAATTTGGTTTGGTTTCGGTTTTCATTCAAAAACTGAACTGTAAAAACCGAACCGCGTCCGAAAACCTAACTGTAAAACCGAAGCGAACCGATTTTATTATACAATAATATAAATAAATAAATAAATCAAATTTATAAACCCATATTCGTTTTGTGGGTGTATTTATAATATATTTATCTTAATATTTATATGTGTGTTTGTCGTGTACATGTGTTTACTTGACAATATATCAATACATATATGACAATAATCATATTATGTGTATGTTCACTTGCATATGTGTATGTCTCATCTATATGTGTGTGTGATTGTAGAAATATAGGATAAACATTATTAGGGTTAGATTAATGAAAGTAAAAAAGAATAACAAATTTTTTTACGTAAAACAAGTTTGTTGGTATAAATTGGCCACATCCAAATATAAACGGTTAAAAACTGAAATAACCGAAAAAGAACCGAAACCGATAATAAAACAAAAATACCGAACCGTGAAAAGTCGAAAGGTTTCGGTTTTGGGTTTTATAAAAAACAAATATTTCGGTTCAATTTCGGTTTTAGCAAAAAACCGAATCATGCTCACCCCTAACATTAACACCGATTACTCTAGTGAGTAGTGACTATATAAATTGCTTACAATAAGAAATCTATAGCTACTACCCCAAAAGTTAAAAGATAGTTTATATTTGGTGTCTTTATTAGTCAAATATAAGTTAATGTTTTTTTTTTTTTTTTTTTTTTTTTTTTAGGAGTAGTTATATCTTGTTATGTATGCTTTACTACCTACGTAACGGACTGACACTATTACAGAAAGTGGCATAGAGCCCGCTTAAAAAGGGGCATTATGCTCGGTTTTAGAAAAGGGCTCAAAGGGGTGAGGACTCTATTCAAAAAGCAAATAGAGCCCAATTTTGTAAACGAGCTCTATTACATGTTGTAAAGCCCGATTTTATATCAAAGAACATGACTCTATGTAAACAAAAAGAATTAAAAAAAAAAAATCCTTACAGACATGAAATCAAATTCCTTTAGGCAAAATGAATATTGTATTGATTCGGATAAAGAAGATCGACTCATATTACAACTTACTTTCTATTGATACATTGAGATTAATCTTGTGACTGCTCTTGCAAACAACACATTTGAAAAAGCTACAAGCTAACATAATTGACTACTTGAACGAAAATAAATGTGAAAAATACACCAATGTGTTACTGTGCAGTCTTGTTATTATTATGCATTGCCTTTGAGTAACCTGACTGAAAGATATGGGGTTGATGACATCTCAAATCCGTTGTAACACCCCCAATTCATGGATGCAGCGGAATTCAAACTGGGTGTTACTCGACGGCACAATAGTCACAATGATAGAAAATGAACTCTAATTGAGTCGTTTTAAAAGATTTATCATTCAAATTATATAAATATCAGAGATTACAAAATGAGGTCCCAGATGGTTCCATGTTTACAAACTACATTAAATGAGTTTTTGAATGATAATAAAATTTATAGCCCTCTTGAATATCCGTGCCATCCTTGATCATCATGGACCTGAAATACATGCTTAAGAGGTCAACACAAAGGTTGAGTGATATTCATAGAGTTTGTTTAATGGTTGAACACAATATGTTGGTAGTGTGAGCTATAGACTCACACCAATGGTTGGAAAACAAAACAATTATTATTATTACACTAAGCTTATGACACCAAAACGTTAACGGGTACCAATATCAATCGGCGGAGTTATCCTGGTAGGTACTTTGCCGTCATACCTATGTTTCAAATATTAATGCATTTGTTATAACTTAGTCAATACAAATGGGATTCGTCAATCCCAATAGGCCTATTCACAATATTCGCGCTCACTATTACTAGTGATTAAATGGTTCATAATAAGGGGTCTTGGATTGGTAAGGATGTTACTTAGTGATAATAAAACAATCAGGCAAGCATACAATTGAAAAGCATTGTGTTCGGTTGAAAAATAATAGCATGTATCCCCCCCAAGGGTTTGTAAAACAATTAAGTAATGGAAAGTGGGGCTATGAACTCACCTTAAGTTATATAGCAAGTAGTGAAAATGATGGTCGAATCGCGAAGGTTTCTACGAGCAACCTATAATAGAATGTTGCGACTTAGGATTGGAGTAAAGAATATGAAGAATTGCCTATATATGTATTGCATTTAATCCATGATGTAGTACTTAGTATAGTGTAAGTCTTTGAAAAGAAATGGTTTATGAAACATGTATAGTTTATATATCGCTTACTACCGTTCGGGCCGACATAATTCAGAGGTCATGTAGTAAACGTTCGAGGAGCCAGGACACTTTAATTTGTAAATCCACAACTCATCTCGACGGTTTACTTTAATGAATCTCTCACATGAAGCTCCCTAGTGTTGTAGTATTTGATAAAAATATATAAGTTTTTGATCCGAAAAGTTACATGTCAAAATAATAGAATAAACTTAGGAAAATTTACTTTTAAATGAAGATTGTTATTACAATGAGTTTCTTGAGTCTAGTATGAATATTACTTGTAAAGTCTCATGGTCATTGGATGGAGTAGATCTAAATTGGTTGATTATGTTACGACTAACACTTTAGTTCATGTTTCTGCTTAGAAAGCCATAAGGTCTTTAGCCGTGGCCTTGCCGTGGCTTTGGTCGTTGTTACTATGGGTTTGAGACTTAACCTTGGCCTTAGCCATGGTTGTGGTCTTAGCTTTAGGTCATTAGATCTCTTGGTTTCAATTAACCATAACTATTACATGGTCATTTGGTATAAAAATGGGCTGTTAAGAATTTGAAAAAAAATATCACTCGTAAAGCGTTTTTAGGGCTCGAGCTTCTTTGAACCTGAACGAAAACGTCGTTCCGGATGTGACAACTGGCAAAATAGGGAGCCGTTTTATAAACCCGCATTACATTTAAATAATAAATATGGAATTTTTGGAAATTTATTGTGACGAGATATTTTACGAATGTTGGTACTTGATTTTAATCGTACGATGTTTATGGGATTTAGTTGTTTATTTATGGTTTGTTTCGTTTCGTTCGTGATGATTTATTTTGAGATCGTTATCTTTGGCACTACATTGACTCCGGCACTAGATTAACCTAACAAGATTTTTATATTTTACAAAACGGACGCGGTTCACCGTTAAATTAATATTATGTCTTTCGTACATATCTATATTTTCGGGAAGTGTTGTTGGGAAATCAATTATGACGTGTACGTGTATGGTTGATGAAAATTGAATACTTTTATGAACGGGTAATCGGGTTACGGGAAAACCGATTAAAAAGATTTCACTATTTATAAAAGTAATTGTGGCTAATATTGGAAAAAGAAAACCTTAGGGGCTAGAGTGAAAAATTCGGGTATAATACCCTAACCCTAACCCTCCACCCTCACAACTAATAACTTCATCTTTTTCTTTTTCCTCTCCTCCCTTGTCGCCGCCGGTAATCACCCCAACACCATCACCACCGCCGACCTCCACACTACACCGCCACCACCAAAACAATCCCCATCATCCCCTTGTTCGATTGGTGTGAAACACGCGCCTCCCCTCTCCATTTTTTTTAATACCGCCGACCTCCACATCTCCCACAACACCACATCATCATCTATTTTTGGTTTCTATTCGATTTGAGGTGAGAACACATGAGTTTTGGGTCGGGTTTGACTATTTTGAGTCAAACCCGAATTGGATCTTGACATTTTTGGGATGATAACTTTAAAATGAAGATGGGTTTTGTTAATAATACGAGTTTGGTATCCTTGGGGGTCGACTATTGATGTTTTTGAGCTCGGATTTGGAGTTATACGCGTTCGGATTTGGGTTTTGTGGCTCGAAGTGAGCTTGACCGAGACCCTAGGTCTCGGTGTGACCCTCCTCGACTCGATTAGAGTCTTGGAGGTGTGATTGGTTCTTGTTCATCTTGATTCTTGTTGATGGTTGATGTTTGTTGGATTTTTGGGACCTAGATGGTCCGAATTATTGTTGTTGTTGTTTTGGAGTCTCGGCCGAACCCCCCCCCCCCCCTTCGCGGGCTGTTTTGGTCGAGAGGCTCATAAGAGCTAGCCGAGACCGAGAGGTCTCGGGTGAGGTTATTACTTTGGTTGTGACTCACAAGTTGACCCGGGTTTGACTTGGTAAGTCGACCCGTATAATTGTTATATTATTTTTTTGTTTTGGTTCTTATTTGGTATATATATTGTTTGTGACTTATTTGGGCCGAATTATTTGGACATTGGTCATTGGTATCTTGTATTGGAGTTGTGTTTACGAGTATGGAATTGGGGACCGATTGTGAGACGGTCAATTAGATGACGGAGATAGGTTAGTTGGGTGCGTAGTCGGACCCTCATGTTGTAGCACGTGATTATGGGATTGTTTGGACGGAGTTGATTTATATTGTGGCTTGATTTTATTATTTTGGACTTGGACTATGAGCCGAGGGTCATGACTCGGACATGAGACCAAATTCTATGACTCGATAAATATTTAAAAGTCGAAATCAAAAATAATACTCGTTATAATATTATTAAGAATATAATCGTTTATATACGTATATATAGACACGTTAAACGTATATATATATATATATATATATATATATATATATATATATATATATATATATATATATATATATAAATGCGTATATTAATAATAACACGATCACGAGTAAACGTATAATAATAAGACGATAGTTATTATACTATGAAAATAGTGTAATAAATGTCGGGATATTATTATAAATAATAACTATAAAAATAACGGCTAAACGTAAGTCGGGTAAATAATAATTAAAAATGTGATTTTATTTTATAAATTAGAAACGTATCGAGTTATACGGATTTTGGGTCTTTAAAGTCCAAGTGGGCTTTATATTGTGACTTTGTGTTGTCACGGATATATGACGGTTAATATAAACATTTTATATTATCGAATGAATTATTCTAGATTGAGTTATTTGACGATATAAAATGGGTATATTAATGGGCATCGTATCCCACGACGCCCATAGGATGAGGTATATATTTTAGGGTAATAAATTACTATATGTCTCGTGGAATTTGGCCGATTCGACGATATATATAAGGAATTTATTGGACTACGACATATACCAAATAGAAATTTATGTGCAATGTGCTTTGGGTTGGGTATAATTTTGGAACGATATATTACGTAAATAAGTATGGGAGATTATCAAATCGATGGATTTAATAAGCTTCGATAATTATTTAAATAATATGTCGAGCTAACATTAGACCTATAGTTATCTTATTATTGTTCTCTATTGGGGGTTTTCGGTTTGAGCTGTGTCGACCCTCCACTCGTATGGATACCAAACGTCAAATTTCAAATGAATATGAAGCTAATTTGAGAAATGGACATTTTGGAAAGTAAAATGAATTACGTTCGGGAATGGGAATATTTTATTTTGAGGAAATGATTTCTGAACGGGTTTGATATTGTTAGGAATTGCCGAGTCTGTAGTCGCCGTTACGTGAGTTGTTTGAGATTTCTTGCGTCTTTCTTCTATCATTTCTTTTGAGGATTTCTGGACTTGAGGTGAGTCATAGCCCCACTTTTTACTCTTGAAATTTGTTTTCAATACTTGGGGTGAGAAACGTGCAAATGCTTTATGTGGACTATTATCGCTTTTTGATTTCAAAACTTGCTATGCTTATAGAACTAGGTAGAGCGAGGCCTAGGCTAGATCTAGGTAAGCTATTGATTCGGTTATTGAGCGAGACCTAGACCTGAGCTAGGTAAGCTATCGATTTGGTTGTTGAGCGAGGCCTAGTCCCCGAACTAGGTAAGCTATTGATTTGGTTGTTGTGCGAGGCCTAGTCCCCGAACTAGGTAAGCTATTGGATTGATTATAGAGCGAGGCCTAGACTTGAGCTAGGTAAGCTATTGATTGGATTGATTTGAGCTATAGCGTGCACCTATAGGGATGATTTGATTTGGTTGGTTTATTTTGGTTGGATGAGTGAGCCCTAGTCTAGCTAGCAAGCGTTTTGCGTATATGTCCACTATATTGAATTAAGAATCTAAACCTATGATCTCACCAGCGAAAGCTGACTTTTAGCACGTTTTCTCAGGTAATTAAGTGATGCTCTGCGGATGCTTGGGATTGGAGGCTTGGCACTTGGCACTGGTTATGGATCTATATTTCTAAAACTCTGATAACTATTGTGGACCTATATTTATTTCTTTTGGGCCTGACTTTCGATGATTTTGGGATAATGTAAACTTTAAAACCCCGCGTGGTTGTATTTTATCTTGTTTACTTTATCTCGTTCTTTTATGTCTTGTGTTTGGATACCAATCCCCGTAGCACCCCGAAAGCTTGTTGAGTCTTCCGCTGTACCAAATTTTGGGGGTGTTACACCGGACAACTTTCGTGTTTTAACTTTTTGATGAATCGGACCAGAAGTGCCACTTTCAAAAAGGTCAGAATGCTAACAGGTTGTTTTTAGGCAGTTTTGGCGTTTTGGTTTCGCTAACTTCTTATGGCCATAACTTTTGACTCGTGTACTCGTTTTAGGTGGTTCAAATTGCTATGTTTTCCTTTTTAAGTCCTCTATAACAGTAGGTAAGTGTTTCATATCATGGTTACTCTATTTTGGTCGTGGTTCTCAATATAAGTCACTAGTTTCCTTGATTACTTAACATAAGTTAATATATAGTTTCCAAAACTTGTTTTAATAGTTTTTATACATCATGAACATAACACAAAGACCATATATAGAATGAATGAAACATAATAAGCATGAAAATGATATTCAGCAAGAAACTGTATTAGGGTTTCTTACAACTTTTGGCCTTAATGAAAAGGGAACTCATGAACTAAGACAAGATCTAAATCCTTCAATCGAAAACCCTAGCTTCCAATCCTTCAACGCTACCCTTGCTAACCCTTGCTAGGCTTGGTCGAACCTTGTAAGAACCTTATGTGTTCAGCCCCTAACCACCTTGTGTAGCTCCTAATTCAACCATGGAATCACCAAACAAACTTTTGATTCATGTAGAGACTAACTATGCCTTCAACTTTGGTATGTAACTTATAACTTAGAAATTAAAGGATCATGGTTTATGGATTTGTTGTTGGGCGTTTGGAATGAAGAGAAAGGAAAGGATTAGGCTTGTATTTATAACATGAAGAGGAGGTTAGGAAGGTGCCTAGGAAGTTTCCTTGAGGAGGTTAGAGACTTAGGATATTTTTCAAGACTTAGTGGCCAAGTTTACTTGCAAAATGTTTAGCTTCCTATGTAAGCTTCCTATCCTTAACTTAGTGACCAAGAAAATGCCCTATGTGGCTTAAAATTTCGTTCAATGCCTATCTTGGATGACTAGTTATGTGTTTTGATAATATCTTGCTTTTATGGAGTGAGTTTTGTCCCGGTAATCGCTAACGGTAAGTCGTTAAGTCATGAAACTTAAAATCGGGTATCCTAAAAATATGAAACTTATAAATATGTTAAAACTTATTAATATAACCTATCTTAGCATATTTAATGAGTGATAAATTCTATCGGGTTGCTTAAATGTTGTTAAAACTGAAAACGCGGGTCTAAAACGCGTAATTCTCGTAAAACGCTGAACTGGAAAACGTAAAATTCCAAAACTTTTGGAATTGTCGTAAAATGAGAGAAATTCATATTTCTATTGTTTATAGTGTTTTATGGACATATCGGGATGTTGGAATGACGTTTAAACCTAAACGTAAATCTCGGACACGGTTTCGTGATTTTTGCAGAAATGATCCGACGAGTGTCAAACTCTCGGATTATCATTAAAATATTTTAACTTACGAGAATATGAAATAAAAATTTCGGGAGTGAATAGTGAAAGTGAATAGTAAAAATTTTCGGAAATAAAAGTTAACCTGAAAATGCGAATTCTTACATCCGTCTTTATATTTGAGAAGCACACCAGCTAACAAATACATAATAAGTCTGGCAAAAAACCACATAGACCACCTGCCAAAACTAAAACAAACTTAATTCACATATTGCTCTTTGAATCCCTACTGTATAAAATATGAACATGCTGGTCATTATAACTTACGTGTATATATGACTATATAATATAGCAATGATCCCGCAAGAGAACTTTCAAGACCATATAGGATACAAATCACATAATTATCTATAAGCTTCTACAATACTATAAATCATCTAACCTTATTATGCAACTTGTAAATAAAACATATAATATAAGAGCGTAACTTAAACTCCTATTAGATTTTTCAAGCAGACACCAGTTACAAGTAGAAAAATTAATATCACTTCCACTCAAGTTTATGCATATCACTTACAATACGTGTATGGTATATATGCTTGTGTGTTTGAAGATCTCTATACTTTTTAGCAAGACCATAATCTATAATGCAAACCTATTGACAGATTAAAAAAATGTGGAAATCTATATACATATATAACTAAGAAAGTCATTCCATGTGACAAAAAGAAAGAACATACCAGAACACTGATAAGCAAACATTAAGGCAACTTCTTTCTGCTACCTTCATACAAGAACACTGATACGCAAACATTAAGGTCGCCGATCTTCTTTCCAGCTGCAAGCCGAGTAGCCGGCGGAAAAGAACAAGTGGCAAAAAAACATGAATTGAAATTGCTAAAATCGTAGACCAATAAACAGATATTTAATTTCATAATAGTTAATCCCATGGAAACTAACCAAGGAGCAAAAGATGATTTGGGGGATGAAAAACCATACTATTTACTTCTGACCCCTGACTTAGGGCATTTGTACAAATTTAGGTAACAATCAGATGTGTTTGAGCTTTGACCATAATTAACTTGTACCAAGATGAGGGGTAAGTCACAATTTACTAACAACCAAGTTTTGACATCAGTGTGTATGCTTCCAAAAATTAACCTGTATAGTAGGAATACTCAAATATGGAATTGTTGGGCGATCTAATATTGTAGTTACAATCACCGTATAAAGATAATATGAGCTAATCAACTAATTACATCATTCTCTTAATAAACTAGCCAACCTTATCTACCGAAAAGGGTGAACGTTTTATTAATTAACCAAACATTATTACATCAATAGGACATGTCAGTTTGGATTCGTAAGTACAATTAAGACCAATACAACTCAAATTTTAATTTGAGTTTCATTAACACAAGTTTCGAGGTCATGCATCTTCTTGGTTATAATGGAACAGCCAGCACAATGATCCTACAAAGATAAACTAACATTGATATCAGTCCATCAGAACACAAGAGAACTTTGTGCTTGTTATCATGGGTCGTGAAAACTCAAAAGAAGAAATGGGTGTATTCTTCAAGCTTTTTTGAAGCTAAGGTCATGGGACCAAATGGTCTAAGCCCACCATGTACAGTCGCGCCTTTAACCTTACAAATTATACGACTAACATATCTAAAGCTTAAAGAATAGATACACATACACATAAACCATAACTAGTATGATTTTGTATGATATCAAGCTTTAAGGTCGTGGTAGGTAGTGATTTTGTTTTTGGTAGGTGTCTTATGTATCCTAGTGAGTAGTGATTTGTTTTCTTGTTCAAAGGGTATGAAGCGTCTTATTATATAAGTTTTTCTGCCTATGTAACGTGCTGAGATATGTGACTTAACCAATATCTTTTGTACTTAAACGTTTTTTTGAAATAATATATTTGCCGAGAAAACCCTTTACCCAAAAAACCATAACTAGTAAATAAAAGCAAAAAATTAAAAATAAAAATCCTAACTTTCAGTTAGATCCCTAACATACATACAAACTTAATCACATAAATTTGAAAATAAACCTTAATTACATATAGCTAATAAACATAATCTCAAAAAGAAATGCAAACTTGAACCAAAATACACAAAAATAACAAAAAAACATTATTAGTATGAGATCATATGAACAAAGCCAACATGGATTCTATATGCAATCGATCTTCAAACCATCATCAACAGTGGCACTGAATCTGTTAAAAAATGGACTAATAACCATTAACACTTGAAATTTTATGAGTAAATTGAAAGTTAGATAAAGATTGCAAACCTGGCTGTCTAAGATTTTCAAAATCAAGCCATCCAACTGGAAACAAGTAAAAAGTGATTTTGGGTTTATGTTTATGTGGTCTAGGTGAAAAGAAAGAAGAAAGCAAAGTGAAAAAACAGAAGGTGAAGAAATACCGCTCAAAAGGAAAAAATGAAACAAATAAAGCCGGGTTTCATTTATAAACATGCCCTATTTTGTGGTCCAATTAGACCTCAGTTTTTTCAATTCATAATCGGGCTTTATGCCTTTGTTTTTTACGGAAGCCCTTACAGAACCCGGTTTTTTTTATTAAAGAGGGCTCTATGGAAGGGGCTATTCCTAGATTTGTAGTAGTGTGAGATGTAGGATTCACTCACATCCGATGTACTAACTAACTATTTTTTGTAGTAATATTTTTATCGAAATTAAACCTCTTTAAAAAAAAGAAGGTAAGGATAGGAGGTTGCGGTCTTGGATCAAATGAAAAACTACGTACTACGTAGTATGCATGTTATTTCTAGAATTCTAGTTGACACTTCTTGATATATATATATATAGGTCATTTCAAACTTATGGGCGTTTCAATAGTAAAAGCCCAAGTTATGCAAGCCTGCTTTCTAGCTATACACTTACTCACTTGATCCGATCGAGTTAAAGAGTACCATTATTGTATTGACCCTAAAACTTTTTCTTTTAGAAAAGATTCTTCAATATGATATAACATCTGAATCTCGTTTGATTGTAACATATTTAACCAAATGAACTACTCGTATCTAAAAGACTATTGCAAATCTAAATACAACATGGTATAACGAAATTATTCATTATATTGTATTAGATGATGCTCAGGTGTTAGAAGACTATTGTTTGTCCTAAAGTATACTAGTGGGATGCAAAACAAACAAAACTTCCAAAATACCTATCAAAATAAAGAAGAAATAGTTATTGTCTTTCTCTATCTCTCTCCATACCAAGGTTTCTTGAGTGAAGCCAAAACTGCGAAGTTGCGGCCAAAACCTTGACTTTTTGAAGTGGAGTTAAAACCTCCAGGACTTCTCCGGCAGTTTGCTGCCGGAGATAGTCAGCATCTCTCATAACTGAGAGCATAGCCGCCTTCAGTTGTTTAACTGCATTTTCCATATCAGACACTTCTCCATCAATCAAAATGGCTTCACGTTTGATCAGCCCACAAAAAGGCGCAGCCGCCACACTCTCTTGCACACTAGCCAAGGCGGCTGATATCTCTTTTTCCATGCGACGTGTCTCCTCTTTCACAGCTGAAATCTTTTCATTTTGGTCTTCAGTTAACTCATTCCCAACAGACTGCCTAAGTAAACGAAATGCTATAGATGGTTTAAAGCCAGAAGCCCATAAAAGAGTACGTTCGAAAGAACTGAACCAAGGTGGTGAAAACATGATAAAAACATCTGACTCAGCTGCTTTGCTTTTCTCATCATAGTATTCTTGGTAGTGAGACAACACTTGTTGGACCAAATGCCTTAACTCTTCTTCTTCTTCAACACTTGCTGAAGCTGCTGCTAATAGCTTGTCAAGGTAGCTTCTGTGCTGGACCTCCCAGCCCTCAAAGTATTCACCAAATGATCTAGTATCCATTTTTCGAAACAAGGCCCAGTACCAAGAAGTAAGGACTTGCTTATATAGTGCATCATAATATATGTCGACTCTTCGACTATTGACAAGTTGTTGGCTTTGATAGATTGACTCTTAGCAGTTAAGAATGACATATCAAAGAAGTTTGCTTTGCTTAGCTTGTTTGTGGTCAATATTTGTTTGGCGGTTGAAATGGCGGTTGTAACGCATTTTTATATTCGACTACATAATAAATATCTACAGCTATATTTTTATAAATTATTGCTACTGCTGAAAGATGACTTACAACCAAGTTAGAGATGTGACAAACAATAATTCCAGCTAGCCTTCTAAGTTGGGAAAGCTTACACTAGATGGCTTATATACTATATATTATTTAGAACCCTAAACCCTAACAGAAAACCAAAAGATTCTGTAACCTAGCACTTTGTATTGAAACTAATCATGCATGTTTTTAGTTTCGTTTTGATACCTTTTTTTGTTTTATCGAATATGTTAAGTTTTCATGCGTTGCTCTATGACGCAATTCTTCTCCCATGTTTCGGCGTTTGTTTTATTTCCTTGGTTGACTCATACCACTACGTGTCATTGTATTCGAGACCTTTACATTTTTTTATATTTTGGTCGAGTATTCAAAAGCTTCACCGAGCTTTGTCGTTTTCCGAAAAAAGAAAGCACTTTTTAGAATTTTTATGGGCCAAAATGTAAAATATATGGAAACCGTAATGAACCTTTCTCATATCTGTAAAAACGAATACCAAATTAAGGG
Source organism: Artemisia argyi (assembly GCA_030686995.1). Lineage (NCBI taxonomy): Eukaryota > Viridiplantae > Streptophyta > Magnoliopsida > Asterales > Asteraceae > Artemisia > Artemisia argyi. The sequence continues at coordinate 542,912 of CM060702.1, forward strand.
TTCTCGTAAGGAAAAAAGGAACTTTAAGCTACCCCCATCGTGCCTCCATGAGGCGTTGGCAAGCCCTCCTCACGTGGCAAGTAGTGTTGCGGAGGTGGCTTGAGTGATCGGCCACATCGATCGTAGGTGAGTCTTTCACTTTTCGGTTAGTTACCGTGTAATCGTGGGACCCAGTTAAAATATATCCGTTTTCCACTAAAAAGAAAAAAAATATCAATACCCCATTTTTTGCTTAATAATATTTTATTTTTTTATATATAAATATCCCATAAACTTTACATAATTTCATATTTAATCCCTACGAAAAATATGATATTGCTTATTCGCTTCCACATATAATCGATAAAATCATAGCTAGGGTATGTTTAACAAAATTAGTTGTAAGCTGTACGCTGTAAGCTGTTAACTGTAAACTGTAAGCTGTAAACTGCAAAGCTATTAACATGAGCTACAAGCAGTATATTGTTTTTCAATAAATGTGTTTGGTATGTTAGCTGTCAAATATAATTATAAGATGTAAAATGACATAAAAGGACATATTTATAATTGTAAACAAATTTTTTGAGGGTATATCAGTAATTCAAAATTTTAACAGCTCCAAAATATTTAAAAAGCTTCATAAATCAGCTTTTCATTTAGGAGCTATTTGTTTGAAATAAAAGCTTGAAGTTAATGTATCCAAAAGGAGCTATTTATTTTAGAAGAAATTATTTTTATAACAAAAAGCTAATAGCTCATCAAAAAGCCCTTACCAAACAGGCCTAGTTGATAAATTAATTCAGGAGGATATCGTTTGTCAGCAAGCGTTGATCGACTTAGCCGCCAATTTGACAAGGCACGCGAAGCTAAAGATGATCTGAGAAAAGCATACTAGAAACGCAATGACATTCCGCAAGAAAACCGTGCTCAGATAGAGACTTTTTTTAACCGAAGAATCTTCGAAAAATTACAAGATGCATAATGCTCAGTTTAAAAAGGCGGGAAAATACAAGAACAAATCAATGCTAAGTTTATTTGGCTACATGAAAACCACAATTAGGACGATTGTATTTTAAATTTCGTATCGTAACTTTTATTTTTTTTTAAATGAAGGCAATTTTGGTTTGTATGTTTTCGTAAAAGTTTGAAGTTTGGTTTGTATGCAATTTTGGTTCGTATGCAATTTTGAGGGGCAAAAACGTTTCAAAGTACGTAAAAGAGACCAAAAATGAAAGTTTAGTACCATAATGAGGAAAAAAAAATTCGATACTCAAAAGTGATTTTTTTTGACAATTATAGTGCTTTAATATGGTATTACCAAATCAAATCATGCTCACCCCTAACATTAAAAGATGAATATTTCGGTTCGATTTGTTTAGCGAACCCAAACCAAATCATGCTCACCGCTAACATTAACACTGATTACTCTAGTGAGTAGTGACTATATAAATTGCTTACAATAAGAAATCTATAGCTACAGCCCCAAAAGTTAAAAGATACTCCCTCCGTCCAAAAATATAAGTCTATTTTGACTTTTTGAATTAAACTTTGACCTTGAATATTTTTCGTTGTATTATATAATACTTGATGCAAAATATATAAATTGATAGTGTTTTATACGTATTGTCATTTAGTATAATTATCATCAAGTGATATATAATACAAACAAAAATATTTAAAGTCAAAGTTTAATTTCAAAAGTCAAACTGGACATATATTTTGAGACGAGGGTAGTAGTTTATATTTGGTGTCTTTAAGAGTTAAATATCAGTTATTTTATTATTTTTTTTTTATTTTTTTATTATATTTTTTTTCTTTTGATAGGAGTAGTTATACCTAGTTATGTATGTTTTACTACCTTTGTAATGGATTGACACTATTACAAAAAGTGACATAGAGCCCGCTTAAAAAGGGGCATAAAGCCCGGTTTTGGAGAAGGGCTCAAAGGGGTGAGGACTCTATTCAAAAAGCAAATAGAGCCCAGTTTTATAAACGAGCTCTATTACCTGTCATAGAGCCCGATTTTATATCAAAGAACATGGCTCTATGTAGCTGCAATCATCGTATAAAGATAATATGAGCTAATCAACTAATTACATCCTTCTCTTAATAAGCTAGCCAACCTTATCTATTGAAAAAGGTGAAAGTTCTATTAATTAACCAAACATTATTACATCAATAGGACATGTCAGTTTGGATTCCTAAGTACAACTAAGAGTACAACTCAAAATTTAATTTCAGTTTCATTAACACAAGTTTGGAAGTCATGCATATTATTGGTTATAATAGAACTGCCAGCACAATGATCCTACAAAGATAAACTAACATTGATATCAAACCATCAGAACATAAGAGAACTTTGTGCTTGTTATCATGGGTCTTGAAAACTCAAAAGAAGAAGTGGGTGTATTCTTCATGCTTTTTTTAAGCTAAGGTCATAAGACCAAAAGGTCCCAAGCTCACCATGTACAGTCGCACCTTTAACCTTACAAATTAGACGACTAACATATCTAAACCTGAAAGAATAGATACACATACACATAAACCGTAACTAGTAAATAAAAGTATAAAATTAAAAATAAAAATCCAAACTTTCAGTTAGATCCCTAACATACATATAAACTTAATCACATAAATTTGAAAATAAACCTTAATTACGTACAACTAATAAACCTAATCTCAAAAAGAAATGCAAACTTGAACCAAAATATACAAAAATAACAAAAATCATTACTAGTGTGAGATCATATGAACAAAGCCAACATGGATTCTATATGCAATCGATCTTTAAACCATCATCAACGGTGGCACTGGATCTGTTAAAAAATGGACCAATAACCATTAACACTTGGAATTTTATGAGTAAATTGAATGTTAGAAGAAGATTGCAAACCTGGTTGTCGAAGATTTTCAAATTCAACCCGTCCAACTGGAAACATGTAAAAAGTGATTTAGGGTTTATGTTTATGTGGTCTAGGTGATGGAAAAAAAAAAAAAAAAAAAAAAAAGTTGGTGAAATTCCGCTCAAAAGGAAAAAATGAAACAAATAAAACCGGGTTTCATTTATAAAACGGGGCCCTATTTTGTGGCCCAATTAGACCCCGGTTCTTTCAATTCATAACCGGGCTTTATGCCATTGTTTTTTACGGAAGCTCTTATGGAACTCGGTTTATGTATTAAGAGGGCTCTATTCTCAGATTTGTAGTAGTGTGAGATGTAAGATTCACTCAAATCCGATGTACTAACTCTTTAGAAAAAGGAAGGTAAAGATAGGAGGTTGCGGTCTTGGATCAAATGAAAACCTACGTACTATGTAGTATGCATGTTAACATTCTTTTCTAGTTGAAACTTCTAGATAGGTCATTTCAAACTTATGGGCGTTTCAATAGTAAAAGCCCACTACCCGAGTATCATATACAGATGATGAACTAAACCCAAGTTATGCAAGCCTGGTTTCTAACTATATGGAACCACAAAGATACATGTTATTATAAATCTTTTGCGAACCTTGTGGGTATAACATCTTTAACATCTGAATCTCGTTTGATTGTAAATGTGGTTTGATTCCTTCATATTTAACCAAATGAACTACTCGTATCTAAAAGACTATTGCAAATCTAAATACAACATGGTATAACGAAATTATTCATTATATTGTATTAGATGATGCTCAAGTGTTAGAAGACTATTGTTTGTCCTAAAGTATAACTAGTGGGATGCAAAACAAACAAAACTTCCAAAATATCAAATTAGATATCAAAATAAAGAAGAAATAGTTATTGTCTTTCTCTATCTCTCTCCATACCAAGCTTTCTTGAGTGAAGCCAAAACTGCGAAGTTGCGGCCAAAAACTTGACTTTTTGAACTGGAGTTAAAACCTCCAGGACTTCTCCGGCAGTTTGTTGCCGGAGATAGTCAGCATCTCTCATGACTGAGAGCATAGCCGCCTTCAGTTGTTTAACTGCATTTTCCATATCAGACACTTCTCCATCAATCAAAATGGCTTCACGTTTGATCAGCCCACACAAAGGCGCAGCCGCCACACTCTCTTGCACACTAGCCAAGGCGGCTGATATCTCTCTTTCCATGCGACGTGTCTCCTCTTTCACAGCTGAAATCTTTTCATTTTGGTCTTCAGTTAACTCATTCCCAACAGACTGCCTTAGTAAACGAAATGCTGTAGATGGTTTGAAGCCAGAAGCCCATAAAAGAGTACGTTCGAAAGAACTGAACCAAGGTGGTGAAAACATGAGAAAAACGTCTGACTCTGCTGCTTTGCTTTTCTCATCATAGTATTCTTGGTAGTGAGACAACACTTGTTGGACCAAATGCCTTAACTCTTCTTCTTCTTCTTCAACACTTTCATCATGGGCTGCTGCTGCTGAAGCTGCAGCTAATAGCTTGTCAAGGTAGCTTCTGTGCTGGACCTCCCAGCCCTCAAAGTATTCACCAAATGATCTAGTATCCATTTTTTGAAACAAGGCCCAATACCAACAAGTAATATATAATGACTTGCTTATATAGTAGTGAGGCATCATAACTCGACTAATTTGTTTTATTGACAAGTTGATTCTTAGCAGTGAAGAATGATATATCAAGCAAGTTTGCTTTGCTTAGCTTAGCTTGTTTGTGGTGAATATTTGTTTGGCGGTTGAAACTTGAAACGCATTTTTATATTCGACTACATACGTAAATATCTATAGCTATATATATATATTTTTTTTAAATTATTGATACTGATGAAAGATGACTTACAAGTTACAACCAAGTTAGAGATGTGACAAACAATATTTCCAGCTAGCCTTCTAAGCTGGGAAAGCTTACACTAGCTAGCTTATATATATAACCCTAAACCCTAACAGAGAACTAATTAATTATACCAAAAACAAAAATTAAGATTCTCTAACCTAGAAATTGTATTGAAACTAACCTATCGTTTTTTATATCTATCTCATGCTACTTTTTAATCTGAATGAAAACGAGATAGTTAACCCTTCAAACTTAAATCATGCATGTTTTTAGTTTCGTTTTGATACCTTTTTGTTTTATCGAATATGTTCAGTTTTCATGCGTAATTAATTCTTCTCCCATACAATTAAAAGTCCCACGTGATTATTAATCTCTTTCGGTGTTTGTTTTATTTCCTTGGCTGACTCATACCACTACGTGTCATTATATTCGAGACTTTACAATTTTTTAAATTTTTTTTTTTCTTGGTCGACGTACTAATTCAAAAAGCTTCACCGTGCTTTGTCGTTTTCCAAAAAAAGAAAACACTTTTATATACTCAGCATTACTTTTTAGAATTTTTTATAGGCCAAAATGTAAAACATATGGAGGAAACATGCAGTATATGGAAACCGTAAATCCGTAATGAACCTTTCTCATAAGGGTTCATATATTGAGAATGAATGTGGTCAAGCCCTTGTATTGTTTCTTTGATTGAGGGTATTCCATTTCTAAAATGTAATTAAGGGTGCGTTTGGTATGTTGCTGTAAATCACAATGGGTATGAGTTTAATATTAGTGGTGGGCTCTCACCTATGATAAATTCAAACCTTCTATCTTAAACTCCTATGGAGTATGGAAAATATCCATATTTCATTCCCATATAATATGAGCCTCTCATCTTAACCAAACACTTTTATTCATTATCACTATCATTCTCTCATTCTTATAGGAGGATACCAAACGCACCATAAGTTTAAATATTTTAGGGATGCGGCGATGGGTAACTAAGTTTTACTAGAACTTACCCATTTAAAGTGAAATTATATGTCAAGATTTGTAATTGTTATACTACCTCCTCCCATAATTATAGTCTACTATTAACTTTTTAAGTTTTCGTTTTGCAACTTTGACCTTATATATTTTTATTTGTGTTATATAATACTTGATAAAGATTATACCAATAGAAAATATATTTAAAACTCAATCCATTCATATTTCGCATCATGTAATATATAGCACAAATTAAAATATTTATGGTCAAAATTGAAAACTAAATATTTCAAAAGTTAGCAGGGAGATATAATTATGGGACGGAGGGAGTAACTTATAACACAAAGCTTCACTCTGAAAATTAATTGCTAATGACATTTAAAATAAAGGTTTTGTAAAAAACATCCCGTAGGGTTGTGTGTAATTATTCCAAATTTATGAAAACGAGAATGGCACTGGCCGCCGCGTTGCGGGCGGGCCTGTATTTTTTCCGTTGTATTACAGACGGATTCGGGAATGCAAATGCAAACATCACCTTATCAATTTATGAGTAGTCAACAAATGCAACCAAGCATCATATTTCCGGATTCCAATAAATAATCCTTGTCGGAATGTGCAGGTCGACTTGGCATTATATCTGCATTTTCTTTAGATGGAAACTCAGGCTGACCACTTACATCGTCACTCAGTTTGAGACGTCCACGATCCTCTACTTGACACTGATGAAATGTTAAACCTGTGAATAGATAAAGCAATACACTTATTATTAAGCATGTGACAAAAGACTAATGTCATGCAACAGTCCAACCATAGTTATCATGTCATGTATTTGTCAACACAATATATGAATTTACACTCCTTGTTAAACGCAATAAAAAGATAATTTTTTTTTTTACATAACAAATGTAGAGAACATGTATATGCCATCTCCATACATGAAAGAGCCATATCATTTTTACACTTTTTCTCAGACTTTTTACATACATTCCATTAGCTGCTGGTACTTCTTATATCCATATGTGCCACTTCTATTTTAGGTTGTCCAAAAAAAAAGAAAAAGAAAAAGGAATGCAACTTATCCCATTTCTCAAAGATTCCAAAATTTGCTTATTTCCCCATTAGAAATAATAAGATTTTGTGAGGATATTCCGGGTGTTCGCTAATGTATCAGACTTTCCCACAGTCCACAAAATTTCCCAGATTATCTTACTAAAGGGTAGTCTCCACGTGTTTAATCATTAATCGAAAGCTTTTATAGAATGAAAAAAGTTACATGATGTATAATAAATAGCATGTATAAATCAAGTGTTTTCTCATCTTCAGAAACAGAAGAATACTAATGCTACCAATTAGCAAATAAGCTTAATCGAGAGAAAGGAAAAGAGACGGAACCATCTTAAATATTGCAAAACTTTTGAAACTGAAAATTTAATATTAGAGCAAGATACACATAGATAGGCTATAGGATTTAATGATGTTAGCCTAAACTCAACATACATACAGAAAAACCTACGTCTGGTTTTATTGAAGTACTCTTAGATACATATTTAATGTCTAGATCTACACTTATCAATACATAGATCCTAACATTATCAGGCTACAGGTAAAATCGTTGTATATCTTACCCATCTGAATCTGCAGATATGGAACTCAAAACCAAAACAATTAATACAAAATATTCTTTAGGTTATCAATGCACACAAACGATTGGGCAAGACTTGGCACCTCGAGATGATCATCGCCACATTTTATTTTATATATAAAAAATAGACTACAGAATTTGTCGTTTTGGCTATCTCTACGGTTATCGTTGTATCATTCTATTAATTGCTAAAAAAACATTAAGCTAAACATACCTCAGGTGGTATAATTGGTGCAATGCAGCAACCGTTTTTGAAGATAAAGTTACTTGGATAGACTTAAAATGCTTAGCAGGTATTTCCTCTTCTCTGTCTCTATTGCTTTGCCTTCTAAAGTAGCTCTTTAACTCATTCCTGCAGAAACCGATTACAAAAATATTTCTTATTACGTAACATAAACATAACAAAAATTAAGAACATAATATGCAGATGGTCGGTACAAAGTTTGTCTCTCATACTAAATTGGTGGTGTTGCTGACAATTGCAATCCCCTTGTTGGAACAGTGTTGGTGACATAAGTTAGCGTGACATCTTTGGTGGGCGTTCTATGTGTTTAGTACGTACCTGCATACTGTTTGGTCCAGCATGCGCTGAGTGACGATGACAGGTGGTTCCAGTTCTGTGCACGCATTCGGTTCAATCCTCATTTCTATTTCATTTCAGACCATAATTACGCTGCAATTCATATTTGGGTCAGAAGTTTTTCGCTGGTGTTAGTAAAATAAGCAACGGAAAGGGACCAATTTTTTGTATGTATACCTCATCTTATCTTTTAACGGTTTCCAACTTTTGATGGTGGTCACATTTCCCCGTGTGTATTCATTATTGTTCACTCGCTACTTGTTTGCACCTCGCACCCTGTAAAACGCATAGATAAGATACTATTAACTCGAAAGTTATAAATTAAAGTGTGACAAATTAAAGTGTGACAGAGTATGGAGCTAATGCGGTTATATGAAACACATGAAACGTGTAGTCCTTTATAGCAGCGCGTAGCTTCACCCTGAAATAATTACCAACGTAGAACGAACCTTCAATCAAAAACATGATCAGTGGCTTATTTTTTTGATCTCACATCTGATTAGCCACTATCCATTGGGTCTGCAAAATTGAAGCAACCAAATCCGCATACATGTTGCGGGCGGTCCTGTTTTTTTATCGGCATATGGAATTTTTGCTATGATTTATTTAAAAATTCATAAGCAAACTGGTTTTTTAACAGCGAGGCTTAATTTTGTGCAAAAGGAAAATGTGGATCAGGGCTATCGACATTTGTGTGATGCTGCGTGTGTTTAATGGTTATGCACAGAGAGGTGGTGCAAGGACAAATCTTTTTGCGTAAATACATGTGGTAAAACAGCATAAGCAAATCAGAGAAGGAAACTGCATATGGCTAACCTGTGAATGGCGCTGTTGGTGTGTGCGTCTGTCCAGCAGTCGTTCCTGCAACCGCTGATGGTGTTGTTCTGCTTTTCTTAGCGTTCTATCTTGTTGGAAGGGTCAACCGTAAAGCACGGCGGCTATGGATCAGGGCCAATTCTCCACCAACTGCTGGACAACACCATCAGCGGTGCCATGCCGCGTTAGCCCATAGAAAATTCAAAATTGGTGCCAGGCCGCGTTAGCCTACAGAAAATCCAAAATTGCGAGAGCCAAATATGTTATTAAAATAGTTCCAAAGCTCTAGCTTCATTCATAAAACGTAAGTATAAAATTATAACCCTCCTAACTGATTGTAAACAAATCATATGAAGAAATAATGCCAATACAGAGATGTTACTTACATACCAACAGAAGGGCCACCATAGCAATCTTCCCAGCATCCTAGCGAACTATCGCTGCACACGGAGGTGTCCATCTCGCACTCCTTAATAAAAATGAGGAAACAACATATCATTAGTATCCAATAAATATCTTTTAAGAATATACACATAGTAAGCTAGTAGAGCTAAATTATGAAACGAAAACACAACATATGACTCCAACCACACGAACCGTATTGCCTGAGGGCAATAAGTTTATTTATCCCCCGTTAGTATTGGCTGTGACGGCCTGCATTTATGTTCGATATAGGCTGTTGAGCAATGAACAAATCTATCCACTACAAAGGTTATGGAAGTACACGGTTTGCTTTATTGTGTTTCAGTATTGCATAACCTATTAAATTGATTATAAAATAAAAAAGGTTAACCTACTTAAATAAGCTTACCTAAATCCTATTTGATTATAAAATAAAAAAGGTTAACCTACTTAAATAAGCTTACCTAAATCCTCCACATTTGTTCCAAACGACATAAAAAAAAAGTGGTCAGCCGCTGTTGTCATTGACGATGCACCATCCTCTGCTGATTGTGTGCGGTCAAGTCAGGGTCACCTAAAATGATAAGACCATTAGATGTTTGATAAGGCCTTCTGAGAGTATGCAAAAATGTTTTTAAATGTATGCTTATTAAAATTACAAACCTGTGCACAATTGACCAATATTCCGTTCGCCAGCAGCAGGTGGTTGGATCAGCGGTTGTCACCATAAGAGCATCAACGTCGTGTAGGTATAGAGGGGAGTGAATAAAAAAAATGCTATTTGGGTTTTACAACAAAGGTATCATTTCCCGAAAGTTGGTAACCTGTACGCGCAACCTTGGTCATGTGCTTGCTTGCTGGAACTGTTGTTGGGGTTGCCGTTGGCGCTGCTCCAGTTCTGTTGGTGCAATGCGTTGCTGCCCGTCTCTTATGGGAATCAGCTGAGCTTAAAACGACAACCTAAAAGTTAGTATAAGAAGGTAGTCGACATATGTAAGCCTGAAGGTGTACATGCACATGACATTAAACAATGGTTATAGCAATAGACACACTTAGCAGGTGACCAATATGCAGTGCTCAATGTAATTCATGAATCACATCGTATTATCAAATGGACTATATTGAAGCAAAATAGGCAGCAAACAAAAAAATTCATTAGTATAAAGTTTTTAAGCTTAAATGATATTAACTTGCCATAAATAATGGATACTCTGTCTTTCCAGTATAGTGTATGATCTTTCCTTGTCAATAATTGCATACCTTGTTCTTGATGTACCAAAATCCATCACTCAATATAACTTTTGACCAATTTTAACATGAGTTCTTTAACTTGCTTTACACTAACTTCTCCTTTTACTAATGACTTAAATACTTTTAATCTTTAATGTTTACTTGCTATGATATAAAATGAACAGTCAATGATTGGTATACCTGCCAAACTCGCTTCTAATAAGTGTCATAATAACCTGTTGAAAGGGCATATCTCTCCATCAAAATCCTCCTTTTTGCATGTAAAATATACAAATATTAGTTTTATTTAGTTAAATACCACAACTGTGGTCTGGTCATGATCAAATATTAGAAACTTTTTCACTTAGACGTTTCATCAAACATTTGGTGCGCAACCCATTTCTTTGACAAAAGCAACATAAAATTACATAAATCTCTAAACTTAGCATTACCCTTTATCAAGAATCATATTTTAATATCTAATTCATGAAACTAAGAATCGCAAACAAAATAATTTACAACAGCTATGTAAACAAAAATCATTAAAAAAATGTACCCATTATTAGAAGCAAAAAGTGAAACCCTAGACCAAGAGGGCTAAAATCTGCTATAGAAATCTTGAAACTTGTCGTCGTAAACATACTATCCGTCGCTTAAATCTCTCCATCCGTTTTTTTCATAGGTGGTTTTCATAAGTGGTTAGTTTTGTTAGGCTACAAAGCAATCAGGTTTTAGGTGGAAGGGATGAAGTAGGGAGGTTTCCAGAACTTCGTCGTAGTTATTGCTGCATCTATGATTTGAGTAGGTGTACGTGTGTGTGGAAAGTTGTGGGTGTGGAAACGTACGGATTAGTAAAGGTAGGTTTATGATAAACCTTAGCCGGGCTGGACTGGGATGGAACGGGCCACAAAGCTGGGCCTAATTTTGGCGGGAAAATAGGGGCAAAAACGGTGGCGTTTTACACGCTAAATATATATATAGGATAATGACAATTAATTAACTAATATAGTCCATAATTATATATTTTTAATTATCATAAAAGAGGTAAGTGATGTTAATCATGAAATGTTAAAAACAGCCCGAATGTTTCAAACCCCGAGCTAGGAAACAACGAGTTCTAACCAAATCACTACAAAAAATTGGTTCAATATATATCCACACTTTTTTCTCCGCACTTTAAACAAGTGTATAAAATTTTATTGAGTTATTAATATTTAATAATGTAAAAAACAAATGGTTACATTAATAAGTGTGGAAAAAAAATTGTAAAACAATAAATTTTCTATGTGTAAAAGAAAAATTCACACTTTTAAGTGTGAGGAAATCTAAAAAATGTTCATACTTGTACGTGTGGACCCAAATTCCCCACACTTTTTTAAAGTATGGATGCCCAAATTTTCCACACTTCCTCAAAGTGTGGGGAATTTGGGTGTTACAAATAATCTTCATACTTTAAAGTGTGGAGAAATCTTATAATTCTTCACTATTAAAAGTGTGAATTTTTTTTAGACAACTATAAGTGTGAAAAATCTATTGTTTTACAATTTTTTCCACACTTATTAATGCAACCAAATTTTACACACTATTAAGTGTTAATAAATTAGTAAAATTTTACACACTTTTTAGAAGTGTGGAGATTGAACTATTTTTTTGTAGTGAATTTTTGAGGCTTACTTGTTCCGAACCAGCAGGCCGGGTTTCTTTGATGTTTTTCCTTACTTTTATATTATTTTAAATGTTACCCTTGTAAAAAATTTAGCTGATATCAAGCATATTAAGATCAACAACCTGAAGCAAATAGCTAAGATTCGATGGGTAGCAGAAGGGGATGAAAACACACACTTTTTTCATGGAATTATAAAAAATAGACATAACCAGTCTAGGATTTGCGGGCTTAACATCCAAGGTGAATGGATCACTAACCCGACGGTAATCAAAAACCATCTATTCTCTTCCTTTGCTAATCGTTTCAAGGAGGTTAATCATTCAAGGCCTCTCTTCTCTAGTGTTCGGTTTCAACGTCTCTCCCTTTGATGATGTACATTCTCTTGATCGTCCTTTCTCTATTGATGAAATTAAAATGACGGTTTGGGATTGTGCATGGTATCTCTAAAGTCCCAGTTCCTGATGGATCTTCTTTTAAATTTTTCAAAAAACATTGAGCCACCATCGGAAATGATGTTGTTGCGTATGTCAAAGAATTTGAATCTTCATGTCTCAAGAGGGTGTAATTTACCCTTGTTCCTTAAGTAGATGATCCGTTGGTAGTGAGTGATTTTAGACCAATTAGTTTAATTGGTAGTGAATATAAAATTATTGCTAAGATCCTTGCTAATCATCTCTCAACAGTGGTTGCCTCGGTTGTTGTTGATATTCAAATGGTATATATTCGAGGTCGTCAAATCGGTGGATGAGATTATTGCTTGGGTTAGAAAACATTAAAAAAATTAAAATAAAAATAAGAACGCGTTATGTTTCTTAAGGTTGATTTTGAAAAATCTTTTGACTATTTGGGTTGATCATTTCTTTCCTGCACCATTAGAACAAATGGGTTTTAGCTCTAAATAGATAGATTGGATGAATTCTTGTTTAAACTCGATGTTTGCTTCGGTTCTTGTCAATTGATCACCTATAAATAAATTAAAACTGAAAGAGGGCTTAGATAAACGGATCAACTATCCCTTTTTCTATTTATTCTTGCGGTTGAAGCGCTTAATGTGACTCTTCTTGAAGCTACAAATAATTATGTATTTCAGGGCATCCATGTGGGTAATGACAAAGTGCATATTTCTCATCTCCAATTTTAGGACGATGTCTTGATTATTGGGGAATGGCCTCGTACTAATGCCAATAACTTGTCTAGAATCCTCTCTTGCTTTCAACTTACTTCCTAGTTGAAAGTTAACTTCAACAAAAGTAAGCTTTTTGGTGTTGGGGTATCTACAGTTGAATTAGAGTCTATAATTGATAAGTTAACTTCAACAATTGGTTACCTTACATCATAATTTCCTTTTACTTATTTGGGACTTCCTATTGGTGCTGAAATGTTTAGGTGTATAAATTAGAAGCCTATAATTGATAAGTTTCACAAACAACTCTCTAAGAAGAAATCAAAGGCTCTCTCATATTGTGGTCGGTTAACCCTTATAAGATTCATTTTTGAAAACTTAGGAGTATATTACTTCTCCACCTTCAAGGCTCTTAAAAAAATCATTGTTGAACTTGAATGTATTAGAAGAAAATTCTTTTAGGGTGGATGCTATAGAATCATTGTTGCACAGGTTTATACGTGACTTTTATGATCGAATCAATAAACAAGATTGACAAAGAAATGATTTTAATATTACTAACAACATAACATGGTTACATTGTATTAAGACACTCATTCTAAATGTTACATCGTATCCTATATATAGAGTATGAAAGGGTGCGAGTGAACCATCATGCCTGTTCACCAAACGACACACCTTTTAGAAATAACTAACTTACAACAATAACTAACTTTTAACTAACTTAACCATTATTTGGTTACTAACTATCTAACTAACATGTTTAGTCCTTTGTCTTTCAAAACTTATGAAATTACAAGGTCCAACATTTCCCCCCTAATTGTTTAAGTCTTGTTCTTGGAATCTTCATACTCTTCTCCGCTTCTTCTTTCTTTCCTTCTTCCTGTCTCACCAACGTGTTGTTGTTTTTCGTTGTTTACTTCTTGTCACGTTGTCTTTCTCTTTCTTGTGTTCCACACCGTATGTGCCACAACAAAATACCCCACGGTATTTTCAAAACAATTGATCAAGTTGTTTTATTTTCTCATTTTTGTTATCCTTGTATTGCTAGCGTGTCTCCAAACAATCCTAGATTGTTTCTCCGTTCTTCCTACCTGTTGCTTTGTAAGACAACTGTTAAGTTCTCTTGAATCTCTTTTGGTTCTCTTTGTCTCATCTCCAAATTTGATCTGTTGATCAAATTTCTTTTTCTCTGAATTAATTGATCATCTGATCGGTTTCTGTCTCTTCTCTATTCGACTTTTCTGAATCGAATTTGGGTTTCTCTAACCCATTTTGACCGGTCTGCTCACGGTCAGTTTTTCTCTCAATTGATTCCTCCGAATCAATTTGTCTCTGTTGATCTTCTTTGATTAGTTTTTCTCTTGACTGATTCCTTGAATCAATCGGTCTTTATCACTCTTCTTGATTGACCGGTATGCGCACGGTCTGTTTCTTCTCTTGATTGATTCTCTGAATCAATCGGTCTCGATTTCTCTTCCCTGGAACGATTCCCTGAATCGCTGTTCAACTTGATTCCCTGAACCAAATTGTTCTTCTCTCTGGTTGGTGTCTTTTCCCTTCTAATTCTTTTGATTCTTCTTGATCAAAAGTTGAATCAAACTTGTAATCTTTTTTTTTGGTGCAAAGATGAAATTATATTACTTCCAAAAATTTACAATATAAGAATAGAAAAGATTTGGACAAACCCCAAATCTATACAACTAACAGATACTACCTATCTTAATCAAAACAAGACATGTACTCATACTTGTCTGATAAACTTTCCAGAAGAACAAAACCAACAGAACAATCATTCTAGCTACTCAGAAAGCTTTCAACTTCAACATTCACTAGTAGTCACATACTATTATCCTTTGGATATTCACCTTTTCAAGCACCAACCATCTAGCTACATTTCCACCAATCCATTCTTTCAAGCTACTCATCCTGCCACCACAGTAGACAAGAAAGAAATGGATGGTGGCATCACTAGGAACCCACACCCATCCATTGAGGGGCTCTTCCAAACAACCTACATTTCCCTCTCAAAGAAAGGCTTCAATTGTTTGGAAACACACACCCTCAATGATGCCAACCATTCCTCCTGTGATGGTGTATTGAGAGGACCAAGAAGGTTCATCTTTCACACCTCTCTATTCCTCTCATCATACACCATCCTCCAAGATCATTTACCCTTCACAATGGGAACCCTTCATTATGGTACATTCATCCTAGTTAGGCCTCCTACTTAACCATTTTCACTGTCCAATTTCCTCCCAAGGCCAAATTGAACAATCAAAAGGTTATCATAGGTACAACCATACTAGTTAGAACTCCAAGGTACAAGGTATTACACCATTGTAATGGCCTGATTAATATAACAATGAAATATAATGATTATATCCACTGTTATCCAATGAACCAAACACCTCTTACAACAACAGGGGACATTCTTTCCACTAACCACTTTCCAATTCTAACCACAATTCCACTCAAACATCACCATTACCAGATCTATCCCAATCTTACATCTCAGTAACAGGAACCAACTTATCCTTCTCACATTTCAAATTCCAAATTTTAGCTACCAACAGAACAACATTTGATTTTCTAACTCTCAGACTTTGCAGAGCATCTTCCATGTATTTAATAATCACAGCTATTACCTCTTCCTCAGTTCTATTAGTATTCTGAAAGATTCTCTTATTCCTCTCATTCCACAAATAGTACACTGTAGCAGCAGAGATAAGCTTGTTAACAATGTTCCAAATTTTACATTTATTACCACCATCAGCAATATAATCTACTACACTGCTCAGATCATTACACCCCCACCCCCCCAAAACTCTACCTTTTATCTTCACTTCATTCCAGAATTTACTAGAGAAGGCACACTCAAAGAAAAGGTGTTGATGACTGTCAATAGAACTGTTACATAAAGAACATTTCAACTCCCCCCCCCCCCCTTGATGCCAAGCTAACATTCTATCCTGAGTTAACAGTTTCCTTTGAATTGCTAACCAGAATATAAATGCATGCTTAGGAGTACACTGACTAAACCATACCACATGACTCCACTCCACCTTTGGCCAATTATTCCTTAAACTTTCCCAAACTGCTTTAGCAGAATATTCACACTTCTTACCATTACTTTCCACCCAAACAGCTTTATCTATATCATCTGAAATCAATGGAACAATAACATTAATTGAGCAGAGCAGGAAACTTATTAGTCTATTCAGATGGCCACAACCACTCACCATTGCTAATGAAATCAGCCACCATACCATTAGTGTCTAATCTAGCCTCATGTAAATCTCTATTCTGCACAATTCTATTGAGAGGTCCCATTGAGCTCCAATTATCATACCACATAGATGTAGTTTTACCATTTCCAATTACCTTCTTAACATAAGGTCTAATAGTATCTCTAATCATCAATAACTGTTTCCAACCCCAACTATCAGAATTCTGGTACTCAATCTCCCAAATACTTTTACCTTTTAACTTTACTGTATTTACCTATGTAACCCAGAGAGATTCTTTGTTATCAATAATTTTCCACAAATGAGTAACCATAAGGACTTCATTCCACTGTTTCAAAGGTCTAAATCCCAAACCACCTTGATCCTTTGGTCTGCATACAAGATTCCATGCAACTCTAGCTTTACCTTGAGCTGATTTACCAGAGCTCCACAAGAATCTCTTAAATACTCTTTCAAGATCTTTAATCACAGTTACAGGTAGGATATAAACTGATGCCCAATACTGTTGCATTGTTGAAAGAACAGATGCAATAAGCTACATTTTGCCACCATAAGAAAGACACTTATGTTTCCAACTATTTATTCTTCCTTCCACACTTTCAATTAAAGATTTACAATCTTGAACTCCTAATTGCTTAGAAAGAAGAGGAATCCCAAGATACTTCATTGGAAGCTGACCACTCTTAAATTGCATTATATCAAGTAATTCAGCTTTCCTACCTTCAGGTATACTTCCAAGAAAAATTGTACTTTTACCATAATTTGTAAACAAACCTGATACTTTACTAAAATCCTCAAGAGATTTTTTAATCACCTTCAAAGACTCCTGATCACCATTACATAGAACCAGTAAATCATCAGCAAAACACATATGAGTAAGTTTTAGTTCCTTGCATAGTGATACTTGAGCTTCTGAGAATCATTAATATTCTTGATCATAATCATGTTAAAAACCTCCATAACAAGAGTAAACAGATAAGGAGACATGGGATCTCCTTGTCTAAGACCCCTTCCACCTTTAAAGAATCCACAAACCTCCCCATTTATGCAGATACAAAAAGATGTTGAAGTGACATAATTCATAATCCACTTTATCATCTTTTCATGTACCCCACTATCTTAAGAACATCTTGTAAGAAAATCCAGTCCACTGTATCATATGCTTTCTGGATATCAATCTTCATAGCACATCTTTAAGCCCCATTCTTCCTATTATACCCTTTCAAAAGTTCGTGAGCAATGAGAATATTGTCTTGACTATGTCTCCCAGGTACAAAAGCACTTTGATTGATACTAACTATTTTACTCAACCCCTATTTGATTCTATTTGTTAACACCTTACTGATGCACTTATAAATCACATTACAACATGCAATTGGTCTAAAGTCAGATACCTTATTAGGAGTATCTATCTTTGGCACCAATGCAATCAATGTTGCATTAATTTCTTTCAGAATCTTACCTTTTAGAAAAAATTCCTTGACAGCAGAACAAATATCCTTTCCAATGCATTCCCATGACTTTTTGAAAAAACATGATGTGTAGCCATCAGGGCCAGCAGCTTTGGTTGATTCTATATCAAACATAGCAGTTTTTATTTCCTCATCAGTCACCTCCCTAATCATATTAACAGCCTCAGCTTCAGACAACTTCAATTGCACTATAGCACCAAGATTATTCAGTGGCATTACTTCATGCTTCTCACCTAGAAATTGCTGAAAATGGTTCACAAACTGTTTAGGGACATCTTCACCTTCCACTTTGGTTCCATCTTCTTTACATATAGTCTCAACTCTATTTTTGTGTTTTCTGACTTTAAGAACTTTATGAAAGTATGATGAATTTTTATCTCCTTCTTGAATCCAGTGGATTTTAGCTTTTTAATGTAAAAGTTTCAACTCATCTTCCACAGCTATCCTATATTCATTATTCAACTTCACACTTTCCATTTTAATCTCCATACTATGAGGGTTGCTATCCAACATCTTTTGAGTCTCTTCCAGCTTCTTTTTTAAAACTTCCACTTTTTCAAACAGGTTCCCATGTTTCCAGTTGAGTTTCTTCAAAGGCTTTTTTAACAACTTCAATTTTTGAATCACTTGATACATCTTGCAACCCTGAATATCCCTATTCCATCCTTCTTAAAATATATCCACAAACTCCTTCTTATCAGCCACATAATTGACAAATCTAAAAGAATTTATCTTGAGCTGTATTCCATCAGGTAACACAAGTATTGCAGGGCTATGATCAGAAATTATATAAGGAAGAAAGATACCATGAGCTTTAGTAAAACTTTCTAAGAAGTCCACATTACTCATGATCCTATCAAGCTTTTTCAAAGTACTATTTGATGGATTTTTAAGTGATTTAGTCCATGTGAACTGAAAACCTGAACTGCATATATCATCAATCTCCAAATCATTAACAGCATCTCTAAACTCACCCATTTCAGAAGTAATTCCAGAAACACCATTAGATTGTTCCTCAGGCTTCATAATCACATTAAAATCTCCCATCAAAACCCATGGTTGACCCTGTAACACATTCTTATTCATCATTAATTGCCTCCATAAGATCCTTCTCTCAAAAGTTGAATTAGAAGCATATGTAAAACTGCAATAGAACCTTAGCCTCTTATCCACTGTTTCCACTAGACAGAGAATCTCTTGATTGCAACTATTAACCACCATCACATTCACAACTGAGTTATTCCATCCTACTACAATTCTACAACAAGTAGGACTATGAACCACATTAGAGATCCAATTCCAGTTGCCAAATACTCTGTCACAAACTTTAGTAATGCTTTTAGTCTTCAAATGAGTTTCAATAACAGCACAAACTTGGACTTTTTCATTCTCAATAAACTTTATTACCTCATTCTGCTTAATTTCATTGCACATTCCCCTTATGTTCCAGGTAGCTATTTTAAAATCCATTTAAAACTGATTTTGATTAACAAACCCCAGGATCTCATTGGCAATCACACATTTAACTGTTTTATTCCCATTCTCATACACATCTTCTTCCTCATTCTGATTCTCTCCACCCCTATCCACTTCCTTTTCCTGTTCCATATCATCAGCTAATATAGAGTACTTATTAGCACTTCTTTTCAATTCTTCCAAATTCTCACTAGAAACTTTCCATACTTTTTCCATATTAGGTGTTGATCCATTAGCATCTTTTCCATTTGTGTTCTTCTTCCCATCATAAACTTTCTCATATGATTTTTCTTCATTATTGGAATTACTATTCTTGTTATTATCCTTATTTACATTCTTAACTCCAACTTCTTTTGGTTTATAGACATACCTATTAGGATAATACACTCTCCTAACTTGCCTATAACCTTGACCATTTTGCTCACCTCTGTTCTTCCTATTCCTTGCTTCAACAAAACCCTCCTTATCTCCTTCCTTATCATACCTCAAATTAGTGTTTGCATTATCTGTCTCACTTGTTGTCTTACCAATACTTCCATTAACTGTCTCATTCTGTGATTTATGAACTTTACATTGACTCTGAGAATGTCCAAAAACAGCACAATGATTACACTTATCTGGTTTCCAAGAATATTCAACTTTAACCCACTTATTCCTCTTGACATTTAACTGCTTATCAACATAACTAAGTTCCACTTTCTCAACATACTCCTTCCCTGCATCTATCTCCACCAAAACTCTTGCATACCCAAGTCTACCAGATCATTCTTTGCGCATGGTTACAGTCATTTTATCCATCATAATTGGTCTCCCCAACCTGCTGGAAATAGCACTTATTCCTTTAATGCTCCATGCTTCCAAAGGAACATTCAATAAGCTAATCCAAACAGGGATTTTACAGGGAGTATCCTTAACAATCTCAATATCAGTTTCCCATTTTTGCACAACAAGTGGCTTTCCATTAACTAACCATGGGCTTTGATCCAGTACTACATTCATTCCATCCTCCTCTTTGAACTTAAAGTAACACATCTCATCATTATCCACCACTATGTCTTTCAGACCATATCTTCCCCACATTCTTCTTATATGGTATTTTAGCTCATTAACAGACATCTTACATCCAACAAAGTATCCACATACAGTTAGCTTCCACTTATCACTTCCTTCCTTAATCAAATCATCATAAAAAATAACCACCTCATTACCTTTATTATTAATCACAGTAGGCACAAAAAACAATTCACTACCAAACACCTTATTATTTTCAACTAGTTTTTGAGCATATGACAGTTTCTGATTAGCAGTTGCACTAGTCTCACCAACATACATTTTAGAATTACTAACTCCATGAGATTCAGAAGAACTTACACTACTATCAGTAACATGAGTACTTTCAGCTTCCTTAGTTGTAACATCCACCTTCTCAGCACCCTCAACTTCAACCACAGTCACCTTCTCACCACTAATACCATTCTCAGACACATCCAAATCCTTCTCAACACCATTTCTATCCTTCACAGCATTAACCCCATCATCATCAACAATATCCTTCTTCTTACCACATTCAAACACCTCCTTAATCACCTTAGAAGTCTCTCATATGTTTCCAGTATCAAACTTGTAATCTTGTAACCTTCTCTTCTGATGTCACTTCCCAGGTTTGAACCTTTGGCTCTTGATACCAATGTAGAATCGTAGTTGCATAGGTTTATATGTGACTTTTATGATCGAATCAACAAACAAGATTGACAAAGAAATGATTCTAATATTACTAACAACATAACATGGTTACATTGTATTAAGACACTCATTCTAAATGTTACATCGTATCCTATATATAGAGTATGAAAGGGTGCGAGTGAACCATCATGCCTGTTCACCAAACGACACGCCTTTTAGAAATAACTAACTTACAACAATAACTAACTTTTAACTAACTTAACCGCTATTCGGTTACTAACTATCTAACTAACATGTTTAGTCCTTTGTCTTTCAAGACTTATGCAATTACAAGGTCCAACAGATGCTTCGACGCAAATAATATCGCTTGGATTTCTTGGGATAAAGTTATCACTCTTAGAAATAAAGAGGTTCTTAATAATGAAAGCCAAAAATCTTGTAAAGCCTCATGCCATTTGGTGCAAAGTGATCAAGTCCATTCATGGTCCATCGAGAGGTCTCCATGATAACTCCAATCTAAAGGCTAACTCGGGTCAATAGTATCATATCATGAAGCTTAAAGACAATCTTGGTAACCTCAAGATTAATTTAAGCTCTTCTTTATGAACAAATTTGGGAGCGGTCATGACACTAGCTTTTGGCATGATAAATAGATGGGTGGGGATCCTCTTTGTGTCTCGCTTCCTTGTCTATATCGGTTAGAATCAAACAAATGCTATTCTGTGGTTGATAGATTTCCTATTGTAGGTGGTTCTAATATTGTGCCACTACATGTGTATCTATCATGATATAGGCGCTCGAGGCATAATCAGGATCTTTCAGCATGCATTATACGATCTAGGTAAGTATCGGATTTTCAGTTCGCATGTTTAGTAGATTAAGCGTGTTAGTTATATTTATGGCTTGTTATATCTAAAGTAATATGTGATTCATGTATTCACGTGACCTTTGTGGTCAAGTATTTAAGTCCAGTATCATGTTGACCAATGTGGTCATATTAAGTATCATGTTGACCCGTGTGTTCATATTCAGTGTCATGTTGACCAATATGGTCATATTCAGTATCATGCTGACCCGCATGGTCGTACTCAGTAATATGGCATAGTTCAGCCGCTTATCATATATAGTCCAGCTTTAGCATTTAGCTTATCCTAAGTATTATGTAGTAACCCAGTATTAAGTTATAGCTCAATTTCAGTTGTATGCCATAGTTCAGCCTCAACATTACGCTATATTATGTTTTTAGTAGTTCAACTTCAAATATGTTGTGTCACAGTTCAGTTTCCGAATTATATTATAGTTCAGCTTTAGTATCCAGTTTAGTTTCAGTATTATATAGTAGCTCAGTTTCCTCAACCTTATGTTACAACATAGCTTGGAAATTATGTCTTAACTCAGTTCCAATATTTAATATAGGTCAATTGTAGTATCAAGTTATAGTTTAGCCTTGGTTAATGTTATAGTACAACTTTAGTATCTAACTCAGTTTTAGTGTCATGTCTTAGTTTAACCTCATAATCATATTATAATTTAGTGTCTATATTCAGTTTAGCCTCAGCTTCGGTATTTAGCTTAGTTCAGTGTCATGTTGTAGTCAAGCCCAGTATTTAGCTCAGCCTTAATTTATATAGGAATATTATGTCTGAACAGTTCAAGACTCCAAATAGTTTAGTAATAAACTTAGTCCTAGTCACTCCTGTGTGGAATAATAGTGATTTATGCACATTAGTTAGTCCCGAGTCGGGATAAATGCTTTATGCATTCAGTAAGGCGCATGAAGTGTTTTATGCACTTAGTCAGGCATGTGATGTGTTCATACACATTTATCAGTCCCAACTGGGTAGATAATGCTTATGTATTTAATAAGGGGCGTGAAGTACTTTATGCATTTAATAAGTCAGAATAGTACTTTAAGCAAACAATCAGTATAGTGCTTATGTACTCCTTTAAGTACACAGTCAGTATAATGCTTATGCACTTAGCGAGTATAGTACTATAAGTACTCAGTCAGTATGTGCTTATGCACTTAGTTAGTATGTGCTTTACGCACTCAGTATGTGTTTATGTGCTCAGTCAGTTATGCACTCAGTCAGTAACATGCTCAATGTACTTAATCAGTCAGTAATATGTTTCATGTAGTTAGAATAGTACTATATGTACTTATTTAGCAACATGCTTTATGCATGCAGGTTCAATAGTAAGTTCTAGATATAGTTATTGTCAGCGTTAGAACTCTTCATAATCAAATTCAGTATGGTATACAATTCTTAATTCAATTAGTAACCAGCTCAAAAATAGCATTATAACTTAGTCAGTAGCCAAAAAATATCCTTAGAAGCAGTCAGACTTGTGCCATTGGCACTTAATACAATAGAATCTTATTCAAGTTTTATGATTTGACCCATATTGACCCGTGTGGTCAAAAGTTAGAATTATTTTGACCTGTTGGGTTGTTATATTATGTTAATTGGTTATGAAGTTATATTTCAGGTTGTATCTTATGCACATAGCTAGAATTGAGCTTTGTGTCATGATGTCAATCATGATGCTAGAACCGATTAGACACCAAATATGACCTAGTAGCCAAGTGAAGAAGTCGTGCTAGATGTGCACGTAGTTTTACGTTTATATATCATGCTTATGCACAGTTTATGATTTAGTGCAGTTTCGTTATCTAACTAAGTCTTATAGACTTATCGTTCTCAGTTTATATTTTTGTTGGTATGCAAGATGAGACCATGAAGCTAAATGGGGCAAATGAGTCAAAATGGTTTAATTCAAGGGTTAGGTAACAAGTTTGGCATTTATATAATTTGTTATCATTTTAAAATGCACTTAAATCAAGAACCAACTTTTGTATCAAGTTTGAAAAGTCAATGTTATGAATTTTACAAAATTTAGTATTTTAA
The DNA here is from genome assembly GCA_030686995.1 of Artemisia argyi. Lineage (NCBI taxonomy): Eukaryota > Viridiplantae > Streptophyta > Magnoliopsida > Asterales > Asteraceae > Artemisia > Artemisia argyi. The sequence continues at coordinate 566,859 of CM060702.1, forward strand.
AAAGAGGCGCTTGAGATAGGCCCGTATGATATATTAGACATGAAATTAGACACATGAATTAGTCATGTCAATCACTACTTTATAGAAAATATGCTTCAACTAGTTTTATCAATGTAGACAGTTTATTAAAAAAATAATAAATAAATAAATAATAAATTAAGAGCATTTCATTTATCCATGAAACGCAATTTCTTTATCTAGTATCTTTCCTAACACCTTGCTAGCTTCATAATAAAAGAAATATAAAAGAAGAGAAATCTATAAGCAGTAGAGGATACGTATTATAAAATTGTATACGTGTAAAGCACAAGAAAAATGTTACGAGTCCAATTTTTTCTTTACCATCAGCAAGAAACATGAAAAATAATTCGAAGCGACTGTGTGTGGATTAATAACATCATATATATTCATATACTATAAGATGATGTAAAATACAAATGATTCCATAAAAATACAAGTATTAGTGTTGAGTTACCATCATTTCATATAAATAAAATGATTGAAAAAAAAAAAAAAAAAAAAAAAAAAAAAAAAAAAAAAAACTAGTTCTATAAAATGGAATTCATAGATCATCACAGTGTTTGCGTTCAACCGCCTTGAGTTGCCATCATCTGCAAGCCAGCCTGCCTAACTCGAATTCGAAACTGACCAACAGCAGCATAAAACTTAACCCTTTGAACCACATCCAACACCTCAAGCACTCCTTTCACCACACTGATCCTTAAACCATCAGCTTCTGCAATCACCTCTCTCATGGCCTCCTTGACATCCTCCATTGCATCATCCAACCTTGACACTTCGCCATCCACCAGCCTCTCAACTCGGTTCACCAATCCATATAAAGGCGCAATTGCCAAGCTCTCTTGCACCATGGCCATGGCATCACCTAAGGACGAAATCAGGACACAAATAAAACATGAGCATCGAAGAAATATCAAACGAAACTAAAATGATTTTTTCACAAAAATTAACACTGTTGCAAAAATCCCGATACCCACCTTGGTTTCGTACTTGCCTCACCTATCTCTTGGTGTGGAAATAAGTCGAGCCCTAACCTGAGCCTGCTAGAGTTTGAGCTCGGGCTCGTTTATATACATAAAGCTTGAGCTCACTTCGAGCCTCATATTTTGAGCTCGAGTTCACGACTCGAGCTCGGGTCGTAAAAATTTTCACAAGCTCGAGCTGGGCTCAGGCTCGACTATTTCATATGACGTGTTGAAAGAAATAAATCTCAAATGAAACTCGACTCGTTAAGAACTTGTTTATTTTTCTAAGCTCGTCTATACATAGTTATACGTATATATTTTAGGGCTTGTTTAAGCTCGCCTTGTCAATCTCTTTATACATAAAGCTCGAGCTCGATTATTAAATAAGCCTAAACTTAAACCCGAGCTTGAGCTTGCTCGACCGAGCTTTTCACGAACGCTTCGGCTCATTTACACCCTTACCTATCACAGTCTCCTTCCTTGCAGTGTCTACTTTGATTGATTCCACCTTTGAAGACTGCTCATTTGTCATGTTTAGGTCCTTGATGAAACGAAAGAGCAAAGATGGCGGGAAGTCAGTGACCCAAAATAAAGCTTGTTCGAATGAAGTGAACCAAGGTGGCGAGCATGCTAAGAAAACATCCTCTTCTATTAAGGTTAACTTCTCTTGGTAGTATTCATGGTAATGTTGGGAGGCTTGTTCCACTAGTTTCCTAAGCTGTCTTTCATTGTCGGTTGTTAATTGTTGTTGGAGGTCATGGTGGCGGTTAAACCAACCCTCGTAAAATGTCGTGAATGTGGTTTCAAGGCTGTTCATTGAATGTTAAGGCCGGTTGGGATGATAACAAACTAACACATTTGTTTGTTTATTTTATATATGTTGATAAGATCGGTGAGTGGATTTGCTTCCATTTTTTTTTTTTTTACAAGTAACATTTAATACGTAGCGCATCCAACTTCTCAATGCCACCAAAGGCTGCCACCGCTTTTCTATTTTTTCTTTTCTTCCCTAGAATCGAAATATTACACGGAAACCATAAACCAGTGATGTGAGATAATATTATGAATCTAAGTCGTATTTTGGTTGACTTATTCGAGTTCACGAGTTAGTAGGTTGGTATAACTTTTTTGTCACCAGTTTAACATATTTAATTAAATAGGTTAAGTGGTTAAAAAGATCGGTAGTTTGTCGATTCAACTAGTTTAGAACCAAAACAGATATAATTACTTAAAAATGATAAAAATAGCATGTAAAAATCAAAGGCCATGTATGGTTAGGTTCCATTTGTATACCTGGTGGAATTTGGCATATCTTAACCAAACCCTTCGCATGGGCTCGAAGCGTACTTGTATGGTATAGAGAAGCTTACTTATCTTATAGTTTACCGGCTATATTTGTCTTTGGTGTCATTGCTTGTTGTTTTGTCTGGTTCAATAATACAACTTATCTTAGTGAGTTTTACGGACCCACTAGACCAGAAGCTTCTCAAGCCCAAGAATTTACTTTTCTAGTTAGAGACCAACGTCTTTGAGCTAATGTGGGATCCACTCAAGGGCCTACTGGTTTAGGTAAATATTTAATGCGTCTCCGATCGGAGAAGTCATTTTTGGAGGAGAAACTATGCGTTTTTGAGATCTGCATGCTCTTTGGTTATAACCTTTAAGGGGTCCAAACGGGTTAGACTTGAGTCGGTTGAAAAAAGACGTACAATCTTGTCAAGAACGTCGTTCCACAGAACATATGACCCATGCTCCTTTCGATTATGCCACAACGCACCAGCTGATCAATCAAATGCATACGTAATGTGTTTTGAATTCGCAATGCGGTCTCATTGTATCACATTCACTGTTTTTTCTTCGAAATGATATTCAAAGTGAAACGGGTTAGATTTAATAACTTATTAGTAGCTGTAAAAGCTACAAACATAACAACAGTTAAGTGTTAGACATTAAACAGACAAAACATATGTATTTAACATATTAATGTACACAATGATAAGGGTAGTCTCATAATTAAAGAAAAAATATCTTAGTTGTAGCAATATGCTAAAATGTTGAGTTAAGTTGAAAATAAATGTTACATTTATCTCAATAAAAATAAAAGATAAAGAAAAAGGGAATAGAATGTTAGGCTCTTGGCCCGAAAAGCCGAATAAGGGTGAGCAGTTGAATACCGGCAGTTGGATAACTTTCATTTGAGGGCTAAAAAGCCCAAACTTTTCAAATAATCTTCACTCCCTGTGATGAGATGAAATTGGTGAAACAAATTACTGATTTTGATGTTTAATATTAAGTTTAGAGGTCTTAAAAATGTTAAATATTTATATTTATATTTATATTTATACCATTAAAATCATTTAGTTCATTTATTAATTAAATCTTCTCACAAAATAACATTACTCATTACAAAAGTAAACTTATTGTTTAGCAACCAATTAAATGTGACAAAACAAATAGGTGTCAACATATGTTTTTTTAACACAAACATACAAACCTAGCTGCAATACCACAATAATAAAATTAAATATTGAAAGAAATAAAAAATATATCCTATACTAAATATCTTGACTCAAAAATAGCAAATTAGCAAAATTAAAGACAATCAAATTTTTGCATAGTTATAATCTTTTTTAGGATGAAAAGATTATAAATGATCCAAAAATATTTCTCCAGGGTATCCGCTGCCGTCGCGTGTGAAGACCATGCTAGTTATTTATTACTTGTTGATCAATAACTAGCTTATTCTCACACACAACACAAATGGATATTAAGTTATTCTTATTTCATTATTGGATGAACGCATTATTTTCTAGTTCAAACAAATACGTACATAATATCTCATATATCTAAAACAAATTGCAAACGTAATTCTGATCAACTTAATTTACTACTACATGGTTGATATAATTTATCTTTCGCTTAGTGTCATTACATATACGTATTTTGCTTTACACTTCTGTATATTAAAGAATCTGTTCTTGGTTACTTCATTTTGTAATTGTTTTATAAGTACAAAATTTTGTCTAGTAAATTTAGATTGCATGCATATGACAGGCCTTGCATCTCCAACGCATAGGCAGTAGTATTGGCTTTTGTATATTTGTCTTGGTAGCGTATCTTATTGGCTGTTTTAATTGATATTCTCTTATTTTGGTCAAGTCGCGATCATGTAAACGTCGGATAAGCTAATCAACTTAACGGATACAGAATGTTGAATAATGGTACTTGCTAATGAGTGTCAAGTAATAATCAAGGCATTACTTCAGCAGCTCAGTCAGATTTAAGCTATTTTGTGCTAATAGATTGTTGTCTCTCTAGCTTGTAAGGGGGCCAGTTGTTTGTTGGTAGCAACTCTCCAGCCTTTGGTGTAGCGGCCATCAGTTGCAGCCCTTTGCCAGGCCTTGTAGCCATCTTGGTCATCCCACTCAAACCCCAAAATTCTATTAGCCGGTATAATAGATTAGTCGGTCCAAGCCCGTTATGTGAGCTTAGGGTCCATTAGGGTTAAGTTTATGCTACATTGTAATCTACAAATATTGGTATCCGAGCAAGTGATCCATAGGCATAATCCGTCAAATTCTAAGTATCTTTTCCTTTCTCTTTTGTTTTTGATATTTCCTTGATATTGCATGTTATTACCTCTTCTTGCTTTTTCTAATATTTTTCTTTATATCGCCACTAATTAACAATCTAATCAAGCAAATGGCAATTCAATTGTCTGAGATTTCGTCGCTCAGCGGGGGTATTAGAAGATAAATAGGCCCAATCCCGGTCTGTGGGCTTCGGGTCCATTAGGGTTTATGAATAGGTTTTCAATGTATTGTATAATTATAAATAGTTATCAACAAAGACATGATACCTACGGAATTAACATCATTCAACAAATTCCATGGTTGTAATATCTGTATTTTTACGAAAACACGGTGGACACTTTAACAGATAATCTTCACTTTGTAAATACTACTGTATTACGTTACTTATAACGATATCTATGACTCTGAAGAAACTTAATGGTAGTTTTTCACTAAATGTGCAGAATCTTAATGGTAGTTTTTTTCACATTTTTTTTTTGCTTCCTCAAAATGTTGATCCGCGTTATTCTTTTTATTGCATTCTTGCGTTGGTATTAATTATATGTTTTGTACTAGATGAGAAAAGCAAGAAACTTTTTCATTATAGTTTTTAGGTTTGTGGCTATAATCAACCAAAAGGTTACAGATTCGAGCCATATATATGAACAGTCTTTTGATGGAGCCATGATGCTTCAAAGTTGCCTACAGCTTGAAAATGGTCCCCGTACAAGTTCGTGTTATCTTGGAATTGAGCTGGGTACATTGATTACACATTAGTGCATCAGCTATGATGCCTGGATTCTTGGTAGAAATGATGTTATGTCTTGAACCTCAATCGTCCGCCACATGCTTTGACAAATGGAAATATGCTGATCGATTAGAGATGTCCATTTGTGCTAATTTTCCACCTAAAGCGAAAGAATGCTCAGCTCCCTTTATACGTACCCTTTTCCTCCTCTGGTTCGTTTCATCTTTATTATTATTCTGTTTTATTCCTTGCTTTGTGACAGAATAAGTTCCTTACGATCTATTGCATCCTTTATCAGCATCGATAAAAGTTCGTTGCACCTTTATAGCAATCGTTGTTACCCAATGGCCACAAAGCATTTATGGAATTATTCCCTTTGTCAAGAATATTTCTTTTTTTTCCTCTTATTGCCTCATAAGATTTTTTTTAGTATTAGCCAAAGTGACTAGAAAAATGGGTGGGCATTTTTATGTCCTTTAAAGTTTGATTTGAAATCTAGGCAGATTGATCCTTTTTTGCATCTCTCTGTTCTCCTCCATTTAAGGGAATTACTTACACGTGCATGTCCACAAACTTCTACATTTGTTCGTATGCTACAATATGGAGTTATTGTACCAAGAAAGTTGGTCCTTATGTGCTAGCTAGCCAGCCCTAACTGAGTCGGTATATACCTTAGTCTAGTAACGAACGACCCATACGTGCTGCCTAATACCCAAAGCATTGATCGAATAGCTATCTAGTTGGTAACAGCGAATAGAAAGACTAGCTAAGTCCGTCGAAGCATGGTGCCTATCGTTAATTAGGCAATTAGGTACCAATTTAATTAATAGCTCCTAAGGTAAATAGGGATGCCTAAACGATAAAAACACTTTATAGAGCTCATTTGCTTTGATTCTTCATGTTTTGTTAAGTTTTGTACCATCTTATGGAATTGCATATTTCATGTCTCCTAGCTCTCTCCACTCAAAACCAAAGATTCACCGACATAATTAGTGCTTAAATTCCTAAACAACTTTTATTCGATGCATCGAAGGGTTGTGTAAAAACAGCACTATCTAGCTAGAGGTATATTCTGAACCAAAAATGCATTGCATAAGCTCAAGAAGCTGTGTTTTCCACAGAATCTTGAAGGTGGAGTGTTTATAACATGTCATCAACCGGTCACCATTTGTAAGAAAATTTGTTCTCATGCATGTCAATAATTTACTACATCATGAAATGTCCAAAATACCCTTGTATGAGTTGGGATTCTTTTCAAGAAACTATAATTGTGATTAAAAAAAAGCCAAAACCTGATACCTGTGTGTTTTTGTTTTTTCAGAGAACAGGCATAGTTGCAGAGGTGTTGGTGTGCGAGAATATGGATACAAGTTTAATGGTTTTTAAGGGTGCACGTAGTCTTTTTATCCTTGTTCCCCTTTCATACACCCAACCATCAAAAACCCCTCTTGTTATTATTATTATCTGTGCTTTCTTACATCATCCCACATTTATATATCTGCATATATGCCCATTCATGAAACCTATATATTTGTTACCACTTTATAGTACATGAATACAATCAATTTATATATATATGAAAATAACATGGAACAAACAAATCTTAGAGCATAAGGTACCCATGGTGCCATCCCGCTCGTGTTATGGGAAAAGTGCTGACACATCAGCATATTTTCTCATAACATCAGAATTCACCATAACACCAAAAACACCCCTCCTTCCTATAACACATATTCTGGTGCCGTCGTGCACCCATGAACCCCACACATTTTATTTTATTTTCATTTATTTTATTTAAAACAAAACATTTAACTAAAATTAAAATTTTATTAATAAAAAAATACATTACAAAAAAGTATATCTTTATACAAAAGGTGAACCGAGGTCATCAAATCTTCATCATTTTCGAAGCTAAGCCTAGTGGTTTGTTTGAAAAGCAAGTTTAACTTTACAACATCTCGTTTTATCGTAGTCCACTTTCCCGTCAAATTCGTACACCCCTTCCATAGCTTAAATTTTTTGGATAGAACTCATTTATCAAAAGATTACACAACCCAAATTAATCATCCAAATACTGGTTATAGCCCACAATTTCTGATATAGGCCCAAGTTAACAATTAGCATATATAAAGCAATTATACCCTAGCTTTTCACTAGTTCTACCCTAATTTCACGCCTACCACATGACCAATAGCAGTCATAAACACAAATCAACACCCCTGTACTTCTTATCTTAAATCTAACCACAAACACCTTTTTTCATTCGAAACAATCAAGGATACACTCGGCTTCACGATCTTTTAACGTTACACAACGGAAAAAAAAAGGTAAAAAAACGGGACTATTTGACGGGAAAACGCGAGCCACGGTGTGCATGTGGCGCCGTCCGGTTGCGTTTTCCGGGACCATCTCGGCTGGTGACGATGGCTCAGGACTCGAAAACACGAGCCACGGTACCCAACTCGCGCTGTCCGGTTGCGTTAAGCGGGAAAACGCACGGGAAAACGTTGGGTACCTAGGCCTCTTATAATTAAAGCTAGTATTGTGCTTGTCATGCAATCTCAGTACAAAGATTTCTTTTACCATTGCAACCAGTAACTATTTATATTTTTGTGGTGCTTGCTTCATAGCAAAATAAAACTTTACACCTCCAAACCTAACTTCAAACACTAGCCAAATTCATATCATATGTTTTCTAGGTATCAAGAAATCTTTATAGTGGAAGACATATCATTGCCATTTTTTCTGTCACATTCTTAAATAATTAAGCTAATACTATGATCACAATTTCTCATAAAAAAAAACGTGGCATATAAAGTACAGTTTATATAAGATATCAGAAGGCATTTATAACGTTTCCAATTAGAACTATGAGTGAGTTTAATAATTGGATTAAAACATCTAGTTAGTAACAAGTGCTTACCAAAGGTGTGTAAATGATGAGCATTCCGAGAATACTATTATGCGCAAGATGAGCAACCTGTCTGAAAATGAAGGTTAGTTAAATCATATGCCATATATACCCCACAGTCGCACACCAAAACGTGGCGAGTGTCCGGAGTTTGTGTATATGTAAACTTATGGCGCTTGGTTGGATCGGAGTTTCACTTTCATGCACCATTACCAAGCTCAAACATCTTGTTTATAACAAGCACACAATAACGATCTTTTATTGATTTGCTTGGAAACCATTCATCACCACATTGCAATACTTGGTCAATTAAAATAACGAGTTGTTCATTTCATGAAAGGGATAATAGAAGCATGGGATTATTATTTATACGGAGCTTCTGGCTGGTTATATATGGTCCCCAATCTTAACTCAACAACATGCATAAATGGTTGTCTAGTATATGCCAACATTTCATGGCCACCACTTCATGTCACCCATTTGGCTACCATTTTCATCCAAGTACATATATCATGTAGCTAGTTTTTAACATAACATATATCTTTGCTAAAACCTGATGCATTATGGGAGCTTAAATACTACTAAATCTTGTCTAACAACGTAACGTGTTTAATTCGTTATTATGCTCCAAAAACGTCTGTTCTATACCTCTATTAGTATTAGTACCTGCATATTAGTTAACACACATCTGTAAACAGCCTTTTGGATAAATTATAAACCAGATTAACCACTAATTGTCATGAAATATTATCATAACATGCAAAAGGTAATGTGCTAATTGTCATGTCAATCTTTACATGGACTCACACTTTTAATTGTAACTCCATCCATATACACAATTCCACTTGTCATACCTTAAATATCAAGAGTAATATTTTGGTAATATCACAAAACGCTTTAAAGGGTTAATGGGTGGATTATATGGAAACCTAAAAAGAGGTAAATTTTATAGATTATCCTTACAAAAACTAAACGGAAAGGTGAACTGATGTACATATAAATTGGTTAAAGTTAGTTACAACCTCTCAAAGAAAACATTATCTCCAAATTACATCTCTTGAGGCTGAAAACTTTTTGGCGGTGAAAAGCAAATTTAATATTTATAGTTACATAATTTCAAGTCTTTATTGCCGATAACTCGATAAGTTGATTATTATATCATATTTACAACTAATATTAAATTCAATAGTCCATTTTATAGCCAATAAAACTTATACATGTTTTACTAAGATTACAAGCAAAAAAAAAAAAAAAAAAAAAAAAAAAAAAAAAAAGTGAAATTCACCAATAATTTGATGGGACTTTTCCAATTCAAAAAATGGTAACACACAAGATAAGATAATCAGAACTTTCTTGGCTCCTCAAAGAAACAACCATTCGCTACCACAAAACGAAGCCCATTTCATCCTGACATATCTTTGATACTAACAATGAGAGTCATGAATTAAAATAATATAAGTTCTAGGAACATAAAGATATACACGTACGTAGAGTATATATATAGTTCTTTCTTATTACATGATATATTCTTTACTTAGATGGACCTTCTAACATTTGTAACTTCACGAAAGCAGCACATATATGAAAAAATCGTTCACACACTAATAGTGTTTATGTATATGTGTCCATAAAGGAAAGATTAAAAGATGTGGGTCGGTCCGAAGCAAATTAAGTATTTTTAAGACGCTTTTCCATGGCATCTCTCTCCATTAACTGTGATGAGTTTGTGGGGAACAACTGAAATTGGTAGGGCCTGACCCATTCATGTATATATACCCATGCAACTCTCAACACACACTCCATCATCAATTAATTCCTAAAGCCATTTTCCTTCTTTCCCTAAGAAAACAAAACACGCACAAAACTAGTACTTGCCTTTGCCTCGCCACCAACTAACCATCCCTTTTTGTTTGTTTTCAATTCTTTAACTTTTCAAGAATTATATATATAACTTGATTGTTATTAGTTCCCTCTTTCCCTAACACCAAGTATTTTGAGCCATGTGTAACCCAACACCATCAGCTTCCTCTTCAAATTTTGTCATTTCCAACAATAATGATCATGACCCCCCAAAATCTATTCATGATGATGATGACCACCTTCATTCATGGCCAACCCCTTCTCAGGTAACATATATTAATTACTAGTATGTCTTTTATTAGTAACTACTAACAATCTTCAATCAGTCTTTATTAATTAATGGTTTATTTATTTTTTTTCTTGTCTAGGCATTGGAGGAGATTAAAGCCATTGGAAAGATTTCAGGACCTACTGCCTTGACTGGTTTACTACTATACTCAAGAGCCATGATCTCCATGTTGTTTCTTGGCTACCTTGGTGAGCTTGAGCTCGCTGGAGGGTCTCTCGCCATTGGTTTCGCTAACATCACTGGTTACTCAATCATCTCAGGCTTAGCCATGGGTAT
>CM060702.1:3029964-3207464 GCA_030686995.1 Artemisia argyi
TCTTCGATAAAGTTGTGAATATGTCTGAGCTTGTTGCGGTGTAGTTGACCATATAACGTTACTAGGAATGTGGCAGTTATACATTGGTAAGAACATTGAAGACGACGAAGGCGGTGTTGTCGAGGGAGATGCATCATAATTGCCGTGTACATAATCTCTGCCACTTTTGCTCTGGAGATTGCCCTTTTGCTTCTGAAATCAACCCGCTGCCAGAGTGCGGAGATTAGTCCCACCACCACCCGAACGCCTTGCATTATCCTCATCTTCTTTTTCATCTTCCATTAATAACCTGTGGTAGGACGGGTTGTTAAACGACACTACCATGATGTAAAATGTTCATGAAGCAATTTGTGCCCCTCAACGACGCCACCAAATATTTGTCCTCTGGAATGGTATTAATATGACAAACTTAGCAAGAAAATTTGTGAACAAAACACAAAGAATACAAAAGAAAGAATTTATCCCACATCGACTATTGAGTCCATGTTAACATCGGATAGCTTACTATATATTGGAAGGTCCTGGTGAGCCAAACATTATGAGTATTTCATATAGATATATGTAAATATTTTATACTCTTAATAGTAGTTAACAATTTTATATATTTGTCTTTGCCAGAGTTGTTTTGTGTGTTGTAAACAGGGACGGAGCCAAGGGGCCGCTCGCGGGTGCATGTGCACCTTATGGATTTTTTCGATATAGTGTTAATTTTTGAAAAAATTATCGATTTTTCCAAAATCGATCTTAAATGCACTCGGTGTATTAAAATGTGTCTCTAGTATTATTTAGTTCGTATACTTACAATTAAAAAATAAATATAAAATTTTGTAAAAGTCCAAAGATGAAACAGTTTAATAAATTAAAGCACAAAAGCCCATGAAATAGGTTTTTTATTGGAACAAGTATATTCATCATCCTAACAATTTAAAAAATTCAAAATTGAACCAACACCACAAAGTTGAAACAGGTTCTTAAGTCGTAACATATATCTTTCATTTGTTTATTATGTCTTTTAAAGTTTTCATGTTTTGATTGGTTGTATGAAATCTTGACTAATTTGTTGGTTCCGTATAGTCTATCATCATCAATAAGGGCTTAGGGCAAAAGGGCGTTCGAGTGGTGGTGGGATTAGTCTCCACATTCTGGTAGCGGGTTGGTTTCACAAGCAAAAGGGCAATCTCCAGAGTAAAAGTGGGAGAGATTATGGTCACAATGATGCACCTCCCTTGACACTACCACCTTCGTCGTTTTCAATGTTCTTACCAACGTATAACTGCCACATTCCTAGTAACGTTATATGGTCAACTACACCGCAACAAGCTCAGACATATTCACAACTTTATCGAAGAAACTTGTTGATTCTTTCTTGGAGCTAGTTAAGGGATCTCCAGTAGCTGTAATCAATTTTGCATTGTTCTTGATCAGTAAGATAGTTCAAAATTTTTATAGAAGGTGAAACTAATTTGAGAATTTTTGTCGTTTTTTCGCAGATTTTCTTGAGAAATTTGTCATATCAATACCTTCGGGTCCAGCAGAGGAGGACAAATACTTGGTGGGGTTGATGAGGGGCCACTGATCGCTTCAGGAACAGTTTACATCGTAGCGGCATTGTTTAACAACCCGTCCTACCACAGGTTAACAATGGAAGATAAAAAAGAAGGCGAGGATAATGCAAGGCATTCGGGTGGTGGTGGGACTAATTCCGGAGGCACAGTGCAGTATCCACATACTGGTAGCGGGTTGGTTTCAGAAGCAAAAATTCAATCTCCAAAATCAGGTGGCGGATATTACGGACAGAACAATGATGCAGTACAATCTTCGTCGGCTGCAATGTCCTTACCAATGTATAGCAGCTACATGCCCGGTGGCGTCATATGGACACTACCACTTTATTGAATTGAAGAAAAATGTTGTTGAGTCTTTCATGGAGCCACGTACCAAGCCGTTTAATGGATTCTTCATGAGCATGGATTTGATAATCATTTGGTAGATTAATCACTCTTTGTTAATAGTTTGGTTAGTTTGATGTTGTTGACAAGTTTTAGTAGCTACTTTGTGACTTTAGATTAGCATGTTTTGTTTTGTTAACAGTGAAGTTTTAATAATGTGAAAACAGTACATGATGTAAACTGCATTTACTCGGCAATCTTATATTAAAACTGCTATAAACTGAAGCTAATAAATCTACAAATTAGTGACAACTTAAACCAAGCTTATATCAATTTGTAGATTATGTCGGTTAATATACACTTGATATCAAAACAGCTTTTTAATATAAGCAAATAAGCCAAATAGCCAAATGTGAGTCTTAAGCTGTACTTTTTGATCATACAAAATCTACAAACACGTTATTTTCTATACTTAACCAGTAGGCAAGTGTAACCATAAACCTAAAATGAGGGGGGGGGGGGGGGGGGGGGGGGGGGGAATCACTTTTGAACTTGAGTAGTAATATATTTGAACCTGCGACATAAAGCGTTTTGTTCATTTACAATAGTGTGATGGTGTCTCTGATATGGAATGAACTTCTCTAGGATTAACTTTTGTTGACGAGATTCAAAATCAGGTAATCAATATGATAAGTACTGTTAAAAAAGTTTTTTCTATGTTTGCTCTTGTTCAGGCTAGTATCCATTGGCACCTGGTGTGTTGTTCAGTTTGATGTCTCGAGCACATTGAAGGAAGATTCAGACCCTTTCATTAAAAGGCGCACGGTGAGGAACTTAAACCCATGGCCTTCAAAGTATTACCTACCGTTTAAAGGATAACATTGTATATTTTCATATACTCATACAAAGTGTGGGTGACAGCATTGTCCATGTTTCTAAAACAACCAACAATGATTTATAAAATCCAAGCTCAACCGGAACTTCAAAATGATAGCGATAGGACATTGAAAACTGATAAGCAAAGAGATTTTAACATTGTATTTACGGGCACTAGAAAGTTTTGCTTTCAACTTCTTCTGGGAAGTCTATTGGATTATTTCTTCAGATTACGTTTCCAAAAACGCATCTTTATCACGAAAAAGAAAACAGCTAACCAAGAAAAGGCCGACCCAAGTTGACAAGTTTAACAGTGAAGTTGCGTATTTATTAATTATCAAATCCAACAGTAATTGACAAGTGTTATATTTGACTAAAAATTGGGAAGGGGCCGCGCGAACGCAGGCCCCCACAGCAACAAATTACGATGTAGACTCGACCACTTGGGCCGATCTTAGGGTGGCACCCCTCCTGAGTGCAATGGAGGTCACCAACCTAGGCCATGAGCCTTCTTGATCACTCATAGACCCCATCCAGGTAAGTACCTAACCCTTTTGCTTCTTTCCCTTTTTATACAACCCCCCACTCCTTTACTTTTCTCTCTGAAACGATGTGGGATGCCTTCTAAAATGCTCATTCCATACAACAGAAATCAAATTCCAATAAAAATGCTCTGCGACTAAGTTTGATGGTACCCAAATTTCATCGAAAATAAGAAAAAGATAAGATTTACATATCTGGCTTAGTTCCGATTAATTTCTGTTAGCTACTTAATGGCTTTCTTAGGGTGATGCTAGTAGAGTATACTGATACTCCGATAGATATAAGGAGACCACCTGATCAAACGTATCACGAGACTTGCAAAACTTCGAAATGCAGACTCCTTCAGATGTATGAGTAGATGAGTCAAGGTCGGGGAAAACAAAACAAGATCATATCTTGCAAAACCATACTTCAAAAGCTAAATAACAATATTGGTGAAATTGAATATCAGATTCACATGTCCAAAAGTCTTTTACTGTTAGCCATTTTCGTGATTTACATTCCGTTTTTTTTCTATTTATTGTTCTGTAAGTTTCTTAGAACAAAACTAGTCACGTTTGACCAACATTTAGATGCGGGTGGTGGTGAGACTAGTTCGGAGGCAAAGGGCAATCTCCAAACCAAGTGGCAGAGTTTAAGGACGCAATTGTGATGCACCATCTTCCACACCTCCACCTTCGTCGGTTGCAATGTTCTTACCAATATATAGCTGCCACACGCCTAGTGAGGTCATATGGTCAACTGGACCACAACAAGCTCAGACATGTTCACCACTTTATTGAAGAAAGTTGCTGATTCTTTCCTAAAGCTAGTTAAGGATCTTCATTAGCATGGATTTTATTATAATTTGGTGTTCTTTTTGTTTTAAAAAGGGTTTAGTCAATCTTTGTTGAAAGTTTAGTTAATCTTATGTTCTTGACAAGTTTTCAAATATAGCTACTTCTAGACTTTAGAGCAAGGATTGTTTATGACAGTAGAAGTTTCAGTTACGTGAAAACGATAGATGATGTTACAAACTGAAGGTCCAAAAGAGCATCAATTTACTTGTAACAGATTTACTGGATAGAATTTGAGCAATTTTGTTTCATTCGAGATTTTGAGCACATAAGTGTTGATCTGTGTTTGAAAGTTACCATCCTATATCAATGAAGTTACATAATGACAATTGAGTACTAAGAATATATGGAACATGTACAAGATGGTTTAAGGAACATTATTAATAGATGATAGTTTTGCTGAATTGTCAAACTTAAAGACTCAAGTTTTTTTCATTTCATGTGGGCTATGTAGACATAATGACGAAAATATGCAATATTGGGGTATTTGGATGTGCATCTTTTGACTGATTATATGATACTTGATAAGTATATTAAGTCAAGTCAGAATAATTAGAGTAGTCTTTTTGAAAACGTGAATCCAAACACTCCATAGTCATACAAAAACTAAGATTAAAAAACAAACTAGACAAAAATGCATTTACTTGGCAATACGAGATCAAGTGAAGTTTTCCTAGCAAAATGAGGCGTGCTTTAGCAAAGCCTTAGTTTGTATAAGCTCTATACTGAACATGCAAATTAATCTAAAGTTTGAATATTAGAAATTATTAATATTAGCTGAGCTCGAGCTTTGAAATCAAGAATCGTGGCAATCCAAACTCAAACTCCATTTCGACCACAAGCACATTTTTTTTCTTCGTGAGTCAAGCTCAATAACAACTCGGGACCTTCACACTCTTGATTCTTGAATATAACTTGTGGTGACGGGGGACTTTTAGCGGCAACATATTTCGTATGATGTCGCTAAAAATCCAGACAAAATAATCGCTTTTCTATGTTTGACCTTTACCCAATAACACTACATGAATTTTAATGGTGACAAGGGACTTTGAGTGACAAGCCTACAATGTATCTCGTACGTCGTCGCTAAAACTCTAGACAAAATAGTCGCTTATCTACCTTCAGGGACAGACACACATGGGAGCCGGGTGTGGCACGGGGCACACCCAATTTTAGGTCACGAAGTGTAATTTTTTTTATAAAATATGGGCTCGTGCAACACCCATTTTTACCTAATAAAATCTTTATCGGGCAACTTTAGTACTCACGGTCATAAGAAAAATTTGTGCAACACCCTCTCAAAAATCCTGGGTCCGTCCCTGTCTACCTTTGACCTTGACCACTTTTAGCGACAACTTACACAGTCGCTATAACTGATTTAATTTAGCGGCGATTTCACCGTCACTATAACTGATTTCTTAATTGAACTGTCTGAATCAATATATTTTTACAAGTTTAAACCATAAGGAGTATGAAATTCATGTCTTGATTTGATATTGGACATTGACAAAGTTAATTTAAAGTGATCGTCATTTTATATTAAGAACCTTGGTCCTTGTATCTATACTAGATCATGTAACAGAAGTATGTGGACTTTAAGTTAGTGTATTAGACAAGTCCATTCGTCTAATCCAACAAGCAAGGCCTGTTTAGGCCCATATAGCCCAAACGAAACTAGCTATACAATATGATACACATAGTTCTTTCAAGTTTCACCACTCTTCTCTCTTCTGTTAAACGCCTACTTCTTCGTCATATTAAGTGAAATGATAACATGTTAGTGATTTGACCAGTGGTATCAAGAGCCTAAGATGATCTAGGAGTGTGTTTGTGTGTCGAAAAATTCAAAAAGTTTGTCTTGAATTTTTTTTTTGGCGAGTTTGTGGAGTATAAATTCAAAAAGCTATTTTAATAAATAGCTTTATTGACTTTTTTTAGATAGTTTTAACAATTATATTACAGTACGTCTTTTAGAAGTAGACATTTTTAAGCGATATGTTATAAAGTACTAAGTTTATACAAACAATTTATATTTTAATAAATAGCTTTATAGACTTCTTTTAGATAGTTTAACAATTATATAAATTTGCCGCTGATCATCAGGCTTTGTCACTTTGTGTTTCAAAAAGAAACAAAACCACAAAACCGTAGACAAATTTAGAAAATTATTAAATACTATTGAGATAAGAGTATAAATTATTGCTAAATAATATATACCCCATAACGAGTACCTCACCCGGACCTTCCAATTTATAGTAAGCTATCCAATGTACACATGGACTCATTGGTCGATGTGGGATAAAATCATTGCAAACTATGTATAGTATTGGATAGTATTAATTTTTACTATATCTTTTCACATAAAAGTTTGTCATATCGATGTCAGCGGGATTTTAGAGGACAAATATTGGTTGGGTCGTAGGCGGGCCAACAATTACTTCCGGGACAGTTTACATTATGGTTTAACAACCCGTCCCACCTCAAATTACCAATGGAAAATGAAAAAGAAGACGAGGACAATGCAAAGGTTGTGGCGAGACTAGTCATGGACGCAATTATGATGCACTCCTCTCAACGCCACCACCTTAGTTAACCACAATGTCCTTACCAATGAAAAATGAAATTGGTTATGGGTCTTTGTTTTGTGGTTCTCGAATAAATAAACGAGTTTTGGAACGAGCCGAGCTAAATGCTACTTTTAAAAGCTCGGCTCGTGAAATTATTCAAGTTCTAAATTTTGTTTCAGCTCGACTCGAGCTAAACGAGCTCGAGCACGAGCAATTTTAAAATTCATGAGCCAAGCTCGAACTTACCAAGGTTCGATTTGCGGGGGTTTTTTTTTTTCAAAATTTTAGAGTTACCTATTTTGAACAATATACATATAGGTTTTAAAAAAAGAGAAATTATCTATAACATTGATTTTATTATTTACTACTTTTATGATATAATGGCTTTTTACTTGCCTGAAGTAAACATCTACTAACATTGGTGTGGGACATCTGATTAATATTAATGTAACTTATGATGTTATATAAACTAAATATTTTTTGATGATTTGTCATGTATGATGATTTGAGTTTAATTATTGTGATTTGTGACGAAACAACTTTGCTATCATATTCGCTTTTCGATGTTAATTAATTATGCTACCAATGACATTTGACGTTCAACATCATGTTAGTGTTTGTCCATTTCTACTCGATTGAATGTCTAAAACAATTGACTCGGACATGAACTGCGGGGTAACGGCTCATTTCGGGTACCCACATATCTCGTTACAAGCCTAGTACGGTTTGGTTTCGCCGTTTCGGGTAGTAAAGCTAACTACCCGCCCCTAATAGATAGTTTAAAATTTACCCGCCCCTGATAGATTGTTCAAAAATTTACAACTAATCAAACCTAATCGCCTCGCAACAACCCTAGCATGTGATTACAAAAAGGTTTCCTTGGGTACCGCTTGGGATCGTTTGTTTTTTTTCCGATGTATAATAATGGTTTTGGAACACATCATCCAAAAAATGATTACCATATAAAAATTGTTAATGGGTTACATAAAAACACCATCAAACAGCAACAAATATTTTTTATTAGACTTTTTTAAATTGCTTAACTGTTTCATTTTATTGTTCCAATCCATTTGTTTTACAAATTTAAAAAAAAAAAAAAAAAAAAAAAAAAAAAAAAAAAAAAAAATCAAAATCAAATAGAGAAACCTTTTAAATATTGCTACATAAAGAATTTGAACTAACTTGGTATAAGAGAAAACAAAGGCATAATCGAGTAGCACATAAGTTAAATAGCTTTATTAACTTTTCTTAGATAGTCAGTTTATATTTTTCATAAATAGCTTTATTAACCTGTTTTAGATAGTCTAAGAATCATAAAATTTTCTTGGGATAAACCATCACGTGTTATAAAAAACACAAGTTTTGTGTTAAAAAAACACGAAACAGCTTTCACCAAAGACAAATTTGAAAAATTGTTAACTACTATTAAGAGTATAATATATATAAATAGAACTAATTTAAATAAAATACTCGTAATGTTTGGCTCACTAGGACCTTCCTATCTATAGTAACTATCCAATGTAAACATAGACTCAATAGTCGATGTGGGATAAAATCCTTTCTTTTGTCTTCTTTGTGTTTTGTTCAGCAAAATAACACTAGCAATAACATAATCTAGTTAATCTGTCAATCTTTGCAAACTATAGATAGTATTGGATACTATTCATTTTTGCTATGTCTTGTTCCATAAAAGTTAGTAACTAATTTGTAGATTATGTTGTTTTTTACCAAACTATAGATAGTATTGGATACTATTCATTTTTGCTATGTCTTGTTCCATAAAAGTTAGTAACTAATTTGTAGATTATGTTGTTTTTTACATATTTTATTACGAAGTTTGTTATATCAATGCCAGCGGGGGTCTCGGAGGACAGTTTACATTATGGTTTAACAACCCGTCTCACCTCAGATTACCAATGGAAGATGAAAAAGAAGATGAGGACAATGCAAGGCATTCGAGTGGTGGCGAGACTAGTTTTGGAGGCAGAGTGCAATCCCCAAAACCAAGTGGCAGAGTTCATGGACGCAATTATGAACTCCTCTCGACGCCACCACCTTAGTCACCCACAATGTCCTTACCAATGTGTAGCCGTGACACCTCTAGTGAGGTCATATGGACACCTATATCACAAACAAGTTCAGCCATATTCACCACTTTATTGAAGAAATTTGTTGATTCTTACCTAGAGCCGATTAAAGGACTTCATTAGCATGGATTTTATAATCATTTGGTATTTTCCGGTGAAAAAAGGGATCGGTCTTTTTTTTCTTATAGTAGCTAACAAGTGGGAAGATACCCGCGCGTTATGGCGGGACAATTTTTTTTTTTATTATTATTATTTTTTACGAAATTGCTAGGTATTTGTCAAATATTTTGTAAATAAGTTTGTTTTATAAAATAATTATTTACATATAGGGGGTGTTTTGTAAATAAAGTTTGTTATTTTAAAGTTTGGGGGTGTTTTGTAAATAAAATTTGGGGTGTTAGATACTTAGTAAATAAAGTTTGTTATTTTAAAAAGAAATGGGGTGGTCGGGCTGGTGGGTTGCGAGCAAAGTAAAAATATTTTTTTTATTCAATTGCGACCGAATCTTGAAATATACGCTCCATCCATAATATATATAGATAATTTGTGACTTTAGAGCATGTGGTTTTAGGTAACGTACAAGTTTCAATAATGTGAAAACATTAGATGATGGTAATAAATAAAAGTGCATCAAGTTACTTGTTACAGATTTATGAGTAATTTTGTATCACTCTCTTCAATAATTATTCAACTGTTTAATAAGCTTTGCAATAACACGCCATTGTAGTTATTCTACTGTTCAAATCGACCTCAAATGATTAATTAAAATGCATTTACTCGACAACCGAAGCTCGAGTGAAGCTTTCGTAGCAAAATGAAATGAGCTCTAGCTAAGCTTCGGTTAATATACGCTTGATATTAAGTGAGCCGATTCGTCAAGCTTGTTTAGAGACATGTTCAAGTCTTAAAATCGAATCTCGAAACAAGCCTAACACAAGCTCAAGCAATTTTAAAATTCATGAGCCAAGCTCAACCTTAGGGTGTTAACGAGTCGAGTTGAGTTTTAGCGTAAACGAGCAAGGCTCGTTTATTAGCTAGTTGGCTTGAGCTCGATTAAACTTTTATAAATTAGCTCGAAGCTCGTATAAAAGATCAAACTTGATAGGCTCGTTATTAACTTAAGCTCGAGTTCGAAAGCTCGTTTACAATTATAAAATTTGTTCTAATGCTCAAATTAAAGTTTATATAACTTATAATAAAAACTGGTTTGCATTTAAAGCACAGGAGTGTATTATACTCGTACTTATATTTTTATAATTTTAACTGTGTGTAGTTCTCTTATGAAAAATGAAATTGGTTATGGGTCTTTGTTTTGTGGTTCTCGAATAACTAAACAAGTTTTGGAACGAGCCGAGCTATATGATAGTTTTAAAAGCTCGGCTCATGAAATTATTCGAGTTCTAAATTTTGTTTCAGCTCGACTCGAGCTAAACGAGCTCGAGCACGAGCAATTTTGAAATTCATGAGCCAAGCTCGAACTAATCAAGGTTCGATTTGCGGGGTTTTTTTTTTTTTTTTTCAAAATTTTAGAGTTACCTATTTTGAACAATATACACATAGGTTTCAAAAAAAGATAAATTATTTATAACATTGATTTTATTATTCACTACTTTTATGATATAACGGCTTTTTACTTGCCTGATGTAAACATCTACTAACATTGGTGTGTGACATCTAATTAATATTAATGTTATTTATGATGTTATATAAACAAAATATTTTTTGATGATTTGTTATGTATGATGATTTGAGTTTAATTATTGTGATTTGTGACGAAACAACTTTGCTATCATATTAGCTTTTTGATGTTAATTAATTATACTACCAATGACATTTGACGTTCGACATCATGTCAATGTTTATCCATTTCGACTTGATTAAATGTCTAAAACAAATGACTCCGACATGAACTGCGGGGTAACAGCTCATTTCGGATGCCTGCATATCCGATTACAAGCCTAGTACGGTTAGGTTTCGGGAGCGAACTACCCTCTCCTAATATATAGTTTAAATTTTACCCGCCCCTAATAGATTGTTCAAACATTTACAACTAATTAAACCTAATCGCCTCGCAACAACCCTAGCATGTGATTACAAAAAGGTTTCCTTGGTACCGCTTTGGGATCATTTGTTTTCTTTCTGTTTCGAACACATCATCCAAAAAATGATTACCATATAAAAATTTTAATGGGTTACATAAAAACACCATCAAACAGCAACAAATGTTTTAGGAACGAGTAAATAACAAACGTGCCATATTTTTTGTTAGACTTTTTTAAATAGCTGGCCTGTTTGGTATGCAGTTTTTTTGGAGTTGTAACATTTTTATTACAAAAATAATCTCCTTTAAAACAAGTAGCTCTGTTTGGGTACATCAACTTCTAGCTTTTATTTCAAACAAATAGCTCTAAAATGAAAAGCTGATTCATGAAGCTTTTAAAATATTTCAGAGCTGTTAAAACGTAAAATTACTGTTATCAGCTTATAATTACATTTAACAGCTAATTTACCAAACACTTTTATTGAAAAAAAGATACAGCTTGTAGCTCATATTAACAGCCTTGCAGTTTACAGCTTACAGTTAACAGTTTACAGCTAGTTTTTGCCAAACATACCTAACTGTTTCATTGTATTGTTCTAACAATTATGTAAAAGCTGCCTTATCAGATTCTTTTATTTTACAAATAAACAATAAACAAAAGATTAAATAGAGACCAGTTTTAAATATTGTTAAAACAAATTAGAATTAAAACCAAATTGTGAAAGCAGCCCAAACCCAGATGTTTGGCCTATAGCAAAATATCAAAGGTAAACATTGATATAGTAGCCGATGTGGGATAAGATTACTTTTTTAGCTTTCTTTATGTTTTTGTCCAACAAAAAACACGCAATAACATAATCTGTTTAATTATCTTTGCAAACTAAGAATGTGTGGTGTGCAAGATGGTTTTTAAACAAGTTTTTTGTTGCTTGAAGTAACCTAAGAATGTGCTGTACAATATGAGCTCATGTCAAGTTTTCCAACAAAATGAGAACCACTTTATCTAAGCTTTAGTTAGTATAAGCTCTATACTGAATATGATCGTTAATCTCATGTTTGAATATTATAGATTTATAATATTAGGCTATTAGTTGAGTTCGAGCTTTGAAATCGAGAATCGTGACAATCCAAACTCACACTCCATTTCGACCAAAAGCACATCTTTGTTTCCTTTTCATGAATCAAGCTCAATATCAACTCGGGACCTTTACACTCTTGATTCTTGAATATACAAAAACCAATATTTTAGCAATACATTCGCCTGAACTTATTCTGTTTAATACTTACCAGGGTAACAACCCTTTACCCAAAAAAAATAGCAATAAAAGAATTTTAATTTTTGGTGCTCTACTATAGCTGATTTCTTAACTGACCCAGGTTCTAGGTTGGACCACTTGAATTAATATATTTTCATAAGTTTATATTTTTGAAAATAGCTTTTTTAATTTTTTTTAGATAAGTCACTTTATATTTTTCATAAATAGCTTTATTAACTTTTTTTTAGATAGTTTTAACGATCATAAAATTTGACTTTGAATATTATTGTTTTGTGTTGAAAAAACACAAAACAACTCACCCAAAGACAAATTTAAAAATTGTTAACTACTATTAAGAGTATATTTTTATATTAATATTTATATACATAGAGATATATATGTATATAAAAAGTAAATATAATTTTTGTAAATGCTCATAATATTTGGCTCACCAGGACCTTCCAATATATAGTAAGCTATCCGATGTTAACATGGACTCAATAGTCGATGTGGGACAAAATCCTTTCTTTTGTCTTCTTTTTGTTTTGTTCAGCAAAAAACACTATTTATAACATAAACTAATTTGCAAAGTATGGATAGTCTAGTATTGGATACTATTTTTTTTTTTACTATGTCTTGTTCCATAAAAAGTTGTAACTAGTTTATAGATTATGTCGTTTTTCACAGATTTTCTTGCGAAATTTGTCATATCAATACCATTCCAGAGGAAAAATATTTCGTGGCCTCGTTGAGGGGCACAAATTGCTTCATGAATGGTTTACATCATGGCAATGTCGTTTAACAACCCGCCCTACCACAGGTTAACAATGGAAGATAAAAAAGAAGACGAGGATAATGCAAGGCATTCGGCTGGTGGTGGTACTAATTCTGAAGGAGGCAGAGTGGAATATCCACATACTGGTAGCGGGTCGGTTTCAGAAGCAGGAGTTCAATCTCCAAAATCAGGTGGCGGAGATTATAGACAGAACTATGATGCAGTACTATCTTCGTCGGCTGCAATGTCCTTACCAATGTATAGCTGCTACATGCCCGGTGGCGTCATATGGACACTACTACCTTATTGAATTGAAGAAAAATGTTGTTGAGTCTTTCATGGAGCCACGTACCAAGCCGTTTAATGGATTCTTCATGAGCATGGATTTGATAATAATTTGGTAGAATAGTTACTCTTATGTTAATAGTTCGGTTAGTTTGATGTTGTTGACAAGTTTAGTATCCAGTTTTAGACTTTAGTTGTTAAGCAGCATATGGGGTGTTTGGATGTGTATCTTTGGACTGATTATATGATAATTATATGAAGTCAAGTCAGAATAATTAGACTAGTTTTCTAAAAATGCAAATCCAAACACTCCATAAACATACAAAAATAGAATTAAAAAAAAAATGATTTAGACAAAAGAATTTACTCGGCAATCTGAGCTCAAGTGAAGTTTACCTAGCAAACTGAAGCGCACTTTAGCTAAGCTAGTATAAACTCTATATAATATTAGTTGAGCTCGATCTTTTAATCAAGAATCGTCACAATCCAAACTCAAACTCAATTTCTACCAAATCACATCTTTTTTTTCTTTTCATGAGTCAAGCTCAATATCAACTTGGGACCTTTACACTCCTCATTCTTGAACATACAAAAAACAATATTTTAGCATTACAAAAATCTTAACTTTTGGTGACGGGGACTTTTAGCGACGACCTATGTCACGTCGTCAATAAGGGCATGTTTGGTAGGGAGAAATTTAGGGAAAAGAAATGGTGTAGAGATTAGAAATTCAGATAATCGAAATCAGTAGAGAATTTTGATAGATTCCACTGTTTGGTAACAATAGAGAGTTGACCCGAGAAATAAGTAATAAATTTTTTTAACCATTTTTTTTATAGCTACGCTAAAAACATGATAGTTTTGTATGAACCAACTAAGAGACAAAATACCCGAACCAAAGCATCATCAGACCTCATTTTCGCAATGAACAGCTTATATGATTATTCATTCAAAGTAAAAATAAAAAAAGTAAACATTGAACGATAAATCTAACATTTTGTAAAAATAAAAAAGTAAACCTTGAACAATAAACCTAAATGAAGTAGAGTTTTTTGTTAAATAAAAAAGTCATTTAACAATCAAATGAATCCATATGACAAACAAATATACGTAAGAAAAAAAAATGTAAAACGATTTGTTTATTAAATGCGTACTACGCAGTACAGTATAGGGAAAAAAATGGCAACTCTCTCATTTCCCAACAAAATGGGATGGAAATGGAGATTTCAAATTTACACTATCCAATTCTTTCACATTTCTCCCAAACTCTCCGCTTTTTTATATCCCTCCCAACCAAACATTAGAAATCAATTAATTTCCAATTCTTTCTTATCATTTCTTTGTACCAAACATGCCCAAGTCCACTGAACAACCAAATAGTCGCTTTTCAACCTGTAACCTTGACCACCATTAGCACTATAAAAAATTAGTTGATTCTACACACTTAATTTCTACACTTTTCAAAAGTGTGAAAAATTATATTAATTTATTAACACTTAATGATGTGTAAAAATTGATTACATTAATAACTGTGAAAAGAAATTACTATAAAACACTAGATTTTCCACACTTATAGTTATGTCAAAAAAAATCCACTCTTATGTGAAGAATTGTAAGATTTCTTCACACTTCTAAATATGGAGGTTATTTGTAACACCCAAATTCTTCACACTTTGAGAAAGTGTAGAGAATTTGTGTGTCACAAATTCTCCACACTTTGAAGAAGTGGGAAATTAATCTCCACAACTATCGGGAACATTTTTTAGATTTCTCCACACTTAAAAGTGTGAACTTTTATTTTGACACAACTATAAGTGTGAAAAATCTATTGTTTTATAATTTTTTTCCACACTTATTAATGTAACCAATTTTTACACATCATTAAGTGTTAATAAACTAATATAAATTTACACACTTTTGAAAGTGTGAAATTAAAAGTGGGTAGAATCAACTTTTTTTTTTTTTTTTTTTTTTTTTTTTTTTTTTTTTTTTTTTGCAGTGTAGCGATGACTTTCATCGTCACTATAGCTGATTTCTTAATCATGTCTTCATATTAGACTACCCTTATTGGCAACGCATGAGACTACATTTATTGGTAACACGAACTCACGTACCATCCCCACTAAAGCAATCTCACTCACGCGTGAATTAGCGAAAATTGCTCACAATGGTGAGCTGCTCACCTCTTACTTTTCGTGCAACTTTATATTATTTATTTAGTTTGTGAGTGTGTGTTGGGTATTTTTTAATATTTGTATAAAGTTGGTGTTTAATTAAAAGATGAGGGTGGTGTGTGCAATGTAAATGAAAAGTGAGAGGGAGGAAGCGGAATTGATTGAGGCGGCGCTGAGATAAAAGGTGAGTGAGTGTGTTTTCTAATAACTAATGGTAGTCTTACACATTGACCAATTTAGTTTATATTTTTCATAAAAGGCTTTAGTAACTTTTTTTAGTTTTTTTTAGATAGTCAATTTATAGTTTTCATAAATAGCTTTATTAACTTTTTTAAGATAGTCTGTCTTAACGATTATAAAATCTGCCTTTAAGTATACTTTGCTATGTTTAAAAAAACACAAGTTTTGTGTTGAAATAACATAAAACAACTCTAAGACAAATTTGAAAAATTGTTAACTACTATTAAGAGTATAATAAATATAAAATATATAAATATAATGCCTTTCTAAAAAAAATATATATATAAATATAAATAAAAAATAATTTATATGAAATACTCATAATATTTGGCTCACCAGCACCTTCCTATTTATAGTAAGATATCCAATGTACACATGGACTCAATAGTCGATGTGGGATAAAATCTTTTCTTTTGTCTTCTTTGTATTTTGTTCAACAAAAAAACACTAGTAGTAACATAATCTAATTTGCGAACTATGTATAGTATTGCGTATTGGTACTATTCTTTTTTGGGGCAATTACATATATACCCACTAAAACTTTCATATTTGCATATATACCCAAAACATGCTTAAACATCATTGTACATTGTGCATTAAAAACTTGTGTTTTGGAGAAATATGCAAATATTCATGTTTTAGTGGGTATATATGCAATTCCCCCTTCTTTTTTACTATGTCTTGTTCCATAAAAAGTTGTAACTAATTTGTAGATTATGTTGTTTTTCACATATTTTATTACGAAGTTTGTCATATCAATGCCAACGGGGTCTCAGAGGACAAATATTGGTGTGGTCGTAGAGAGGTCATCAATTGCTTTAGGGACAGTTTACATTATGGTTTAATAACTCGTCCCACCCCATATTACCAATTGAAGATGAAACAGAAGACGAGGATAATGCAAGGCATTTGGGTGGTGGCGGAACTAGTTCTGGAGGCAGAGTGCAATCCCAAAAACCAAGTGGCAGAGTGTATGGGCGAGGATTTGGTTTGACAGTGCCGACTTGAGCACGAGTGACTATGGGGTGAATTCGACATCTTAGGTCACGGGTAATGGGCTGGTGGATGTAACTAGCTAATGCGGTGGGGTAGTAGATGTTGGACCGGGAGAGATATTTGTGAAATGGTCCGATGTGGAAATTGACTATGGTAATGGGCTGATGTAGAAGGCTGGTGAGAAGGTTGGTAAGGTGAGCTGTTGTTTAGGGAATGGGCCGTAGGTGGAGTTGATTGAGCAGGGTGAATTAGGCGTATTTGGATTTAACACTCATAACGCTTTGTAGGTGCACCGCCACATCACCTTAAGTGACAAAATTGAAACAAAGTTGGTTTCGTGGGCAATTTTGCAATTTCAAAAAACATTAAGGACATAATTTGCAATTTACCCCTTTTAAAACTTACTATAAATTATAAAACCATTATCTTTTGACAAAATAAATTATTGTTAGAACCCTATGTTTCATGCTAATCGTATATAGCACACAAATAATCATAACTAAGAAAATGTGTTGAATCCAAATTTTGTTGGGCCTGGATGCGTATATTATTTGGGCTATACCTTATATTATTTTTGTATGTCGGTTTTGGTGAGGCGCAAATTTGGACATGATTCCAAATCTCAAATAGCCAGAAACTTATATATATTGATTTGATTAATTCACATTCATAATCCCAAAAACCCTACGTCTCTATTATCATTCCTCACGCTTAAGATCGATCTCATAATGAATGCTCTAGCTAGGTCGACCATGGAGAGTGGGACGAAAGTTGATAGACTAAGCAACTTGCCCGATGATCTTATATATAAAATCCTCTCGTACATCGACATCAAATATGCTATCAGATTAAGTTTTTTGTCTTCTAGATGGAGGTCTATTCGTGCTTCACTGCCGAATCTCAATTTTTCAATGCCGAATCTCAAACTTTCACGTTACGAACAATTGTCGAAATCCTCAGGCTATCATGAATTTGTTAACGATGTTCTCTCTGCCCGTAATAATAAGATAGATGTATCTTCTGTCAGCCTGCACCTTCCTGTTCGAGGGGATGCTGAATTGTCTGTCTACAGAATTCTGGATTATGCATTCTCTCACAATGTCCAAAAACTAACTATTAGCATAAAATAAAAAAAAAAAAAAAAAAAAAAAAAAACTCGCGCGTGCGCAGGTATTATAACTAGTATAAACAACAAAATAATCGCTTCTCTACCTTTGACCTTGACTATTATTAGCGATGACTTTCACCGTCAGTATAACTGATTTCTTAATTGACCAGGCCAAATACCCGGTTCTAGGTTGGACCACTTGAATTAATATACTTTTGTAAGTTAAATGAATGGGGAATACAAGTCACTTTATATTTTTCATAAATAGCTTTATTAACTTTTTTTTAGATAGTTTTAACGATCATAAAATTTGCCATTGTAATAGTTGTTGTGTGTTTACAAGACACAAAACAACTATGGCAAAGACAAATTTGTAAAATTGTTAACTACTATTAAGAGTACAAAATATTTATCTATATAAGTATAGAATATTTAAATAATTTATATGAAGTACTCATAATCTTTGGCTCATCAGGACCTTCCAATATATAGTAAGCTATCTGATGTTAACATGGACTCAATAGTCGATGTGGGATAAATTCTTTCTTTTGTATTCTTTGTGTTTTGTTCACAAATTTTCTTGCTAAGTTTGTCATATTAATACCATTCCAGAGGACAAATATTTGGTGGCCTCGTTGAGGGGCACAAATTGCTTCATGAAGAGTTTACATCCCGACAGTGTCGTTTAACAACCCGTCCTACCACACGTTATCGATGGAAGATGAAAAAGAAGACGAGGATAATGCAAGGCGTTCGAGTGGTGGTGGGATTAGTCTCCACATTCTGGTAGCGGGTTGGTTTCACAAGCAAAAGGGCAATCTCCAGAGTAAAAGTGGCAGAGATTATGGTCACAATGATGCACCTCCCTTGACACTACCACCTTCGTCGTTTTCAATGTTCTTACCAACGTATAACTGCCACATTCCTAGTAACGTTATATGGTCAACTACACCGCAACAAGCTCAGACATATTCACAACTTTATCGAAGAAACTTGTTGATTCTTTCTTGGAGCTAGTTAAGGGATCTCCAGTAGCTATAATCAATTTTGCATTGTTCTAGATCAGTAAGATAGTTCAAAATTTTTATAGAAGGTGAAACTAGTTTGAGACATTTGTCTTTTTTGGCAGACTTTCTTGAGAAATTTGTCATATCAATACCTTCGGGTCCAGGAGGACAAATATTTGGTGGGATCGTTGAGGGGCCACTGATCGCTTCAGGAACAGTTAACATCGTAGCAGCATCGTTTAACAACCCGTCCTACCACAGGTTAAAAATGGAAGATAAAAAAGAAGGCGAGGATAATGCAAGGCATTCGGGTGGTGGTGGGACTAATTCTGGAGGCAGAGTGCAATATCCACATACTGGTAGTGGGTCGGTTTCAGAAGCAAGAGTTCAATCTCCAAAATCAGGTGGCGGAGATTATAGACAGAACTATGATGCAGTACTATCTTCGTCGGCTGCAATGTCCTTACCAGTGTATAGCAGCTCCATGCCCGGTGGCGTCATATGGACACTACCACATTATTGAATTGAAGAAAAATGTTGAAGATTCTTTCATGGAGCCACGTACCAAGCCGTTTAATGGATTCTTCATGAGCATGGATTTGATAATCATTTGGTAGATTAGTCACTCTTTGTTAATAGTTCGGTTAGTTTGGTGTTGTTGACAAGTTTTAGTAGCATGTTTTTTCTTGTTAACAGTAGAAGTTTTAATAATGTCAAAACAGATTGACTGGATAGAAAATTTTGCAAATTTGTATCATTTGACTATTTGAGCATGCAAGGGGGTGTTTTGGTTTGTGTTTTAAGTTTACTATATCTTATACTAAATTATCAAATTAACATAACAATCGGTAACAAGACTGTGAACTCGGGAAGCTGTTTACCCTTACTTGTCATTCTTTTGTTGCTAAACCAGCTAAAAAGAGTTGGCATGTAACGGACGAAGTAAAAGAGCAAGAAAGACTAATCCAACTTAGCTCCTTAGGCGATACACTTGCTTCTGGACATGTATTAGCATAGCAGAGTTAGTGGCTATATACAAATGAAAGTGCATCAACCTACTCGTTACAGATTTACGGAATAGAACTTGAGGAATTTGTATCAATTTAGCACATATGTTTACTAAAATTACATAATCATTGATAAGAATGTGGTGTACAAGATGGTTTTTGAACAAGTTTTTTGTTGTTTGAAGTAAACAACATGCTAATGAAGTTTACCTAGCAAAATGAGGCGCACTTTACCAGCTTTTGTTAGTATAAGCTCCATAGTTAACAAGCAGATTCATTAAACTATGCTCGAGTTTGCATATTATAATATGAGCCGAGTTCAATATCAACTCACGACCTTTACATTTATGTACATAAATAGAAGTAAAGGCATAACTTATCACAAATGAGGTGTTAGGATCGGATAGATGATTAAGAGCTTAAATCTTAATCAAGAGGTCATCAGTTCCACCCTTTTCAATGTCCAAAAGTAAAATAAAAACCGAGGACTTTTTCATTTCAAAAAAACTAAACCATACCTTACTTAGTAATAATATTATTTTTAAAAAAAAAAGATTATTTTCTTATTAGGTAACATTTTATATTTACCCATAATATAAGTAGAAAATAAATACAAAAAATATAGATAAGATACAATTAACAATATGATTAAAATTTTTAAATAATTATCTTTAATAATAAAAAATTATAATTAAAAATCATAAATCAAACAAAACAAAGATTAAATTATTTGATTTTTAATAAATAAAAATAAATGATTCAAAAAATTTAAAAAAAAAACTCTGCGCGTGCGCGCATTATAACTAGTTTGTCATTATGTAACTTCACTGTACACATAGACTCAATGGTCGATGTGGGATAAAATCCTTTTCTTTTGTCTTCTTTGTGTTTTGTTAAGCAAAAAACACTAGCGATAACATAATCTAATTTGCAAACTTGTCAATCATTGCAAACTATGGATAGTATTGGATACTATTCATTTTTACTATGTCTTGTTCCATAAAAGTTGGTAACTAATTTGTAGATTATGTTGTTTTTCATAGATTTTATTAAGAAGTTTGTCATATCAATGCCAACGGGGTCTCGGATGACAAATATTGGTTGGGTCGTAGAGGGGCCATCAATTGCTTCAGGGAAAATTTACATTATGGTTTAACAACCCGTCCCTCAACATATTACAAATGGAAGATGAAAAAGAAGATGAGGACAATGCAAGGCATTCGGGTGGTGGCGGAACTAGTTCTGGAGGCAGAGTTCAATCCCCAAAACCAAGTGGTAGAGTTTATGGACGAGGATTTGGTTTGACAGTGCCGACTTGAGCACGAGTGACCATGGGCTGGTGGATGTAACTGGCTAATGCAGTGGGGCCGTAGATATTGGACCAGGAGAGATATTTGTGAAATGGTCCGATGTGGAAATTGACTATGGTAATGGGCTGGTGTAAAAGGCTGGTAAGGTGAGCTGGTGTTTAAGGAATGGGCCGTAGGTGGAGTTGAATGGGCCTTAGGTGAATTAGGCGTATTTGGATTTAACACTCATAACGCTTCGTGGTTGCACCGCCACATCAGCTTCAATGACAAAATTGAAACAAAGTTGGTTTCATAGGCAATTTTGCAATTTCAAAAAACATTAAGGACATAATTGGCAATTTACCCCTTTTAAAACTTAGTATAATTTATAAAACCATAATCTTTTGACAAAATAAATTATTATTATAACCCTATATTTCATTTAATCATATATAGCACACAAATAATCATAACTAGAGTTACAATCAAGTCAAGCTTTTATCAAGCAACTCGAGCTCGAGCTTGGCTCGATTGAGTTAAGCTTTTATCAAGCTCAAGCCCAAGCTCAAGCCCTAAAATTAGCTCGAAATATTTAACAAGTCAAGCTCAAGCTTTGGATAGCTTGGCTCGAGCTCGTATCAAGCTTTTATCAAGCTTTAATATAGATAGTTTCATATAAATTTCATATAAGTAATTAGGAGCAAATTTGGTTATTAAGCTAATTATAATTTATAAGGGCTTAGTTCGTAAATATTGGATAATGTATTCTAGAAACTTTTAACCCTACCAAACGTCCAAACGATTTATATTCTAATGATCTAATCTAAGCGTCTCCTCAATCTCCTCCATTCATTCAACCACCAAGTCCAAAGTTTCTCTTTTTTTTCTAGAAGTATTCGTAAGTTCAGTTATCAATTATCATTATCAAGATTTTTAATTTAATAATCTTAAGTGTTGCATCATCAATCTATATTATATACATGTATCTGTGTTTTTTATCTTACCATTGTTAAGTGTTAACATCATCAATCTATTTACGCAAGTACTCCATATGTAAATATTTACGCAAGTATTACTTAATATTGTGTTGCTACTGTTGCTTACTTAAAATACATATACTTATTGTTGAGTTTAGTTATTGAATAAAATATTTTTGTATTCATTCAAGCTTTTCAAGCCAAGCTCAAGCTTTGCTCAAAAACCTACTCAAGTCAAGCTCAAGCCTGGATGATGAAAGCTTGACAAGCTATCAAGCCAAACTCAAGCCTAGTGTTTTTCTTTCAAACCAAGCTCAAGCCTTGTTGAGCTTGAGCTCGGCTCGACTCGATTGCAGCCCTAGTTATGACCTATTATAAGTCATAACGAAGAAATTGTTTTATGTGAGCTCGACCCAGCCTATCGACTAGAATCCAAATTTTGTTGGGCCCTGGATGCGTATATTGTTTGGGCTAAAATATACAAACGCTATACCTTATATTATTTTTGTACGTCGGTTTGGTGAGGCGCAAATTTGGACATGATTCCAAATCTCAAATAGCCAGAAACTTATATATATTGATTTGATTAATTCACATTCATAATCCCAAAAACCCTACGTCTCTATTATCATTCCTCACGCTTAAGATCGATCTCATAATGAGTGCTCTAGCTTGGTCGACCATGGAGAGTGGGACGAAAGTTGATAGACTAAGCAACTTGCCCGATGATCTTATATATAAAATCCTCTCGTACATCGACATCAAATATGCTATCAGATTAAGTTTTTTGTCTTCTAGATGGAGGTCTATTCGTGCTTCAATGCCGAATCTCAATTTTTCAATGCCCAGACTCAAACTTTCACGTTACGAACAATTGTCGAAATCCTCAGGCTATCATGAATTTGTTAACGATGTTCTCTCTGCCCGTAATAATAAGATAGACGTATCTTCTGTCAGCCTGCACCTTCCTATTGCAGAGGATGCTGAATTGTCTTTCTACAGAATTCTGGATTATGCATTCTCTCACAATGTCCAAAAACTAACTATTAGCATTCAACGTTATACTATTTTTCCCTCTCCGTTGAAATCTAAGTCGCTCAAACATCTCAGATTGATTGGCAGCAGTGGCACCTCTATTGATTGGGGTTCTGACCCTTGGGATCTCCCGGCTTTAACTACTTTACGTCTCCATCATATCTCATTGCGTAACTGCAGTTCTCTTTTAGCCATGTGTCAGAACTTGAAGAATCTTACCTTAAAGGAATGTGAAGTTCTTGAATATGAATACTGCAATGATTCCACTATAATTAATGGTTTCACTATAATTAATCCCCAACTTCGTAGTCTGACGCTTAAAAAAGTAGAATGGAATGTGGATTTTGTACATGTGAACACACCTCAGCTAAAGAACCTAATATTTGTGGATAAACCTTATCAGAATTACGCTGGACAATTCCCAGGGGAACTTACTATTTCTGCGCGTGACCTTACCTACTTACGCATTAAAGGTACTAATTTTCCTAAGTTATCCTTGGATGGATGCCGTTCTTTGGAGAAGGTGGATCTCTGTATATCTTCTCCACAAAAGACAAATGTTCATAGAATCTCTGATGTGTTTCAACGTCTCCACAGTGTCAAATCTCTTGCACTTAGCTTGGAGATTGTCGAGCTTCTTTCTACCTCGGAAGAAGTTATCTCACATCAACCTTCCCCGTTTCCTAGCTTAAAGAGTTTAAAGATTTATCCGTTACAGGGTTTTAAGACACGGCCGTTAGCGTGTTTAAACACTCGTCAATTAAAGAGTAGTTTAGAGATTTTTGAAACGGATGAGGAGCAAGAAGCAGCGGATGAGGAGCAAGAAGCAATGGAAATAAAATTGTCTGCTGAAGTTACAAATTATTTGCTTGGCAGTTCTTCAAATGCGACCTTTACAATGGTCTCACATGAGGAGGCTAGAGCTATAAAAATCACCACAGTGGCATACCGCCTTATGGCAGCTTTATGGAAGATTCTAGAGAAAATAGAAGCTTATACTACTGACACTAAAAGGGCTAAGTGGATGAAGACACTTGCTGATAGCAATGATAGAGATTTCAGAAGACAGATTAGACCACCGCGTGATACTAAAGAGATATTCCGCACACTGCAAAATTTAAAACTACTACTCACCAAGGTGCTTGCATCAAAAAGGGTTGAGATGCAAGCATGTTTTTCTAGATTGTATGCAAAAACCAAGACCATCGTGAATAAGATGTTAGTTGATATGAAGAATCAATTTGATATACAACAACGCATTTTCAGTGGGTACTTAGATGAAATTGCTTCGTCTTCTTAGAAAAAAGCTTCTATGTGGATCGAACTAAGACGGTTAAGTATCTAAAAGAACGATGGTTGAAACTGCAATGGAATTTTTTTGACATTTTTTGTTTCTAGTTTTGTTATGCACGAATTTTACACTTTTGGAACGAAAGATTAGCTTTCTTCCCAAGCTATTCACTTGTTTAAATACCCTCGTTGTCTAGGTGTTAGTTTGTATTGAAATCAATAAACGAGTTACCCAACTTGGGACTTCAATTATCTTCTTATTATTCTTATTGTTATTTGGCCATTACGATCCGGCATTAGCATATATATTCCGTTTTTAAGCATATCAGACATGGTTAATGCTTCTTGTTCTAGAATAATGTTTGGTAGAGGTGGCAAGGTAGACGAGGCGGGTGGTTTGGATGCGCCATTTATTGTATAGTTTGAATCCAGCCGAGTTGGCTTTGGCTAGTACATTTTTCTTTCAAAATGAAAAGGTTGTACACCTAAAAATTAGACTTTTGGTATTCAATCCAAATGACGTGTTCAACTATTAGCTAATTCGACCCATCTGACCCGTTTGGCGATTTTTTCTAACCCAATATGTCCGAACATGAGTAAATGGCTCTAAATTGTCCAGACATGAGGTGGCAATAAATATGGGCAGGGTTTCGTAATGGGTCAAATCATTTAACTGCTGTACTGTTTGAAACGGGCGGGTCTGGTTTACCCAAAGCACGTATTGCACTGTTTTACTGATAAACTGTGGCAACTTCTGGCCTATCTGACTTGTGTCTTTCAATCTTGATTTTATGCTACTTTCGAGTTTCACCTATTCATCGATGGGCTAAAACCGCCACTTAAGTTTCCATTCATTTCAATTTTTAATATGCCATCACAATTATTTCTCATATTATTCTAATTTATCCAAAGCCTTTGACATGGTTAAAAATTCCAACTTTTCCAGGAGCCAAGGGGTCCTTCATGTGACAAAAGAGATGATCATGGCAGTGGAGAATTCAGAGGACGGGAAAGGGAGGGGACGTGGCAGAGCTGGCTAATACTTGCCCTTAATCTGCAGTTCTGCACTATTAGGTAAGGAACGAAATGGATCAAGCCTTCCCACACATAACTAACAAATGGATCAAGCCTTTAGTATTGGGCTTAACAGCGAGTTAAAGGCTTTTTTTGGCTTGAAAAATATGGAATTATGAACCCCTTTATGCACTATATATATATGGCTGCAACCACAATTCAGATTCTATATATATATGGCTGCAATTGATTGTTGAAGTCGCACCAATTCGGGCGAAATTATGTTTAGGACACTACATTCGCAGGCCTCAATCACATTATAGTAATCTTTCGATATATGTAAAGAAGATGCTAATGTACAAGTGAAATTCAAAAAACTAAGCTGAGCTCATTATTAGTGAATCATAGTTTTGCTGAAAACATATAACATTGTCACACAATGACGAAAAAAACGCTGTATTCGGGTGTTTAATGTGCATCTTTTGACTGATTATATGATAATTATATCAAGTGAAGTCAGAATAATTAGTGTAGTCTTTTGACAACGTGAATCCAAACACTCCTGTCATATAAAAAAACAAACTAGACAAAAATGCGTTTATTCGGCAATATGAGCTCAAGTGAAGTTGAAGTTTTCCTAGCAAAATGAGGCGCACTTTAGCTAAGCTTTAATTAGTATAAGCTCTATATTGAATATGCTCGTTAATCTCAAGTTTGAAGATTATAAATTTATAATATTAGGCTATTAGCTGAGCTCGAGCTTTGAAATCGAGAATTGTGACAATCCAAACTCAAACTCCATTAAAACCAAAAGCACATATTTTTTTCCTTTTCATGAGTCAAGCTCAATATCAACTCGGGACCTTTACACTCTTTGATTCTTGAATATACAAAAACCAATATTTTAGCAATACAAGAATTTTAACTTTTGGTGGCGGGGCACTTTTAGCGACAACGTATACTGTATGTTGTCGTTAAAACTCCGCTAAACAACAAAATAATCGCTTTTCTATCTTTGAACTTGGCAATTATTAGCAATGACTTTCACTGTCACTATAGTGGATTTCTTAATTGACCCGGCCAGATACTCAGTTCTAGGTTGGACCACTTGAATTAATATACTTTTGTAAGTTAAATGATTGGGGAATATGAAATTCATGTCATGATATTACACACTGACCAATTAAGTTCATATATTTAAAAATGTAGCCTTTTTAACTTTTTTAGATAAGTCACTTAGGAGAAAACTTAACATACCCCGCACAATGAATATAGTTCTTGTAATATGTGGCATGAAATGAATAAAAACACAATTAATGTTTTGTTACTTCTCTCCCAATTATTGAATGACACCTCATCCGAGTAAACTACCCGGTGGGTAGGTGTATCCATGCCCAGTCACTTAATATATTCATCAATAGCTTTATTAACTTTTTTAGATAGTTTTAACGATCATAAAATTTGTCATTGCGATATTTGTTTTGTGTTTACAACCATGGACGGAGCCAGAAAGAAATATGACCGGGTGCACAATTTTTTTTAACCATAATATAATAAAGTTAAAAAATAGATTAAAATGAAGATTTCATTAAAACGATAAATAAATGAACATATTACATTCTAATTTTTTTTAGAACGGCAATTTTATTAAACTAGCAAGGAGCTAGATCAAACAATTACATGATACGGATTCTTCAGCCAATCGACCCATTTAAACGAAGCTTTAAGTCTATACTTACACCAACTAAAAGAAACAGAAACTAAATTATCAAAGATTACCGCCTTTTTTGGGATCTTCTTGTCGAACAAGTGCTTATTACGGAAATTCCATATAGACCACCATAAACCATAACACACACCTTCCAACATGCCTTTCATTTTGTTCTGCATACGGATAGACTCCATCAAATCACACCATTCCTCATAAGAACTTGCTGTCGACTCATCAATATTCCACCACGAAGATATTTTACGCATGAGTTGTTTAGCCATATCACATTGGAAAAATAAATGGCTAGTCGTCTCCACTCCTCCGTTACAAATTGGCACACAATCTATATCCATTCCACGACGTGAAAGATTAAACCGCATAGGCAAAGCATTCGTCTTAATTTTCCAAGCCATAATGTTCACCTTGATTGGCACGGATTTAGTCCATCTAGTCGGTAAGCCTACCTGCTGAGATCGCATCCCATCTATCACATACTACCTTCTAATTAGTGATTCTACGATCTCTCATAGCAAAAAAACACTTACGTGCACCCTCATTTTTAATATTAATAAGTTCTTCTTTCTCTATAGCACATGTTAAAGCATCGTTAAAATAATCATCACTCATCTAATTACGCAAATCAGTTTTAATGAGCTTCATTAAAAAAAAAAAAAAAAAAAAAACATCTTTCAACCGTAGCGGTAGCAACATGCAAGACTAAAACCAACTTCATTTAAGCACTACTTTTCATATATATTGTAAATACGGCAACTATAAAAATGCCCCATGACAATACAATTGGAGTACTATTCATATTCTAATATATTGTTGGCTATCACTTAAACTTGTTATCCCTATTTGTCTTAATAGAAATTGCATAGTTATTCACTTATTCTTATTGCCCTAAGCCCTTATTGATGATGATAGACTATACGGAACCAACAAATTAGTCAAGATTTCATACAACCAATCAAAACATGAAAACTTTAAAAGACATAATAAACAAATGAAAGATATATGTTACGACTTAAGAACCTGTTTCAACTTTGTGGTGTTGGTTCAATTTTGAATTTTTTAAATTGTTAGGATGATGAATATACTTGTTCCAATAAAAAACCTATTTCATGGGCTTTTGTGCTTTAATTTATTAAACTGTTTCATCTTTGGACTTTTACAAAATTTTATATTTATTTTTTAATTGTAAGTATACGAACTAAATAATACTAGAGACACATTTTAAT
The DNA here is from genome assembly GCA_030686995.1 of Artemisia argyi. Taxonomy (NCBI): domain Eukaryota; kingdom Viridiplantae; phylum Streptophyta; class Magnoliopsida; order Asterales; family Asteraceae; genus Artemisia; species Artemisia argyi. The sequence continues at coordinate 3,058,209 of CM060702.1, forward strand.
ACACCGGGTGCATTTAAGATCGATTTTGGAAAAATCGATAATTTTTTCAAAAATTAACACTATATCGAAAAAATCCATAAGGTGCACGTGCACCCGCGAGCGGCCCCTTGGCTCCGTCCCTGTTTACAACACACAAAACAACTCTGGCAAAGACAAATATATAAAATTGTTAACTACTATTAAGAGTATAAAATATTTACATATATCTATATGAAATACTCATAATGTTTGGCTCACCAGGACCTTCCAATATATAGTAAGCTATCCGATGTTAACATGGACTCAATAGTCGATGTGGGATAAATTCTTTCTTTTGTATTCTTTGTGTTTTGTTCACAAATTTTCTTGCTAAGTTTGTCATATTAATACCATTCCAGAGGACAAATATTTGGTGGCGTCGTTGAGGGGCACAAATTGCTTCATGAACATTTTACATCATGGTAGTGTCGTTTAACAACCCGTCCTACCACAGGTTATTAATGGAAGATGAAAAAGAAGATGAGGATAATGCAAGGCGTTCGGGTGGTGGTGGGACTAATCTCCGCACTCTGGCAGAGATTCTATGAACATTTGTCTTTTGTGGAGAAGATATACAGAGATCCACCTTCTCCAAAGAACGGCATCCATCCAAGGATAACTTAGGAAAATTAGTACCTTTTATGCGTAAGTACGTAAGGTCACGCGCAGAAATAGTAAGTTCCCCTGGGAATTCACTAATACGCCTAGTGTAATTCTGATAAGGTCTACCAACAAATATTAGGTTCTTTAGCTGAGGTGTGTTCACATGTACAAAATCCACATTCCATTCTACTTTTTTAAGCGTCAGACTACGAAGTTGGGGATTAGTTATAGTGAAACCATTAATTATAGTGAAATCATTGTAGTATTCGTGGTCAAGAAATTTACATTCCTTTAAGGTAAGATTCTTCAAGTTCTGACACATGGCTAAAAGAGAACTGCAGTTATACAATGAGACATGATGGAGACGTAAAGTAGTTAAAGCCGGGAGATCCCAAGGGAGGGAATCAGAACCCCAACCAATAGAGGTGCCCCTGCCAATCAATCTGAGATGTTTGAGCGACTTAGATTTCAACTGAGAGGGACAAATATAATAATCTCGAATGCTAATAGTTAGTTTTTAGACATTGTGAGAGAATGCATAATCCAGAATTCTGTAGAAAGACAATTCAGCATCCTCTGCAATAGGAAGGTGCAGGCTGACAGAAGATACGTCTATCTTATTATTACGGGCAGAGAGAACATCGTTAACAAATTCATGATAGCCTAAGGATTTCGACAATTGTTCGTAACGTGAAAGTTTGAGTCTGGGCATTGAAAAATTGAGATTGGGCATTGAAGCACGAATAGACCTCCATCTAGAAGACAAAAAACTTAATCTGATAGCATATTTGATGTCGATGTACGAGAGGATTTTATATATAAGATCATCGGCCAAGTTGCTTAGTCTATAAACTTTCGTCCCACTCTCCATGGTCGAACTAGCTAGAGCACTCATTATGAGATCGATCTTAAGCGTGAGGAATGATAATAGAGACGTAGGGTTTTTGGGATTATGAATGTGAATTAATCAAATCAATATATATAAGTTTCTGGCTATTTGAGATTTGGAATCATGTCCAAATTTGCGCCTCACCAAACCGACGTACAAAAATAATAAAGGTATAGCGTTTGTATATTTTAGCCCAAATAATATACGCATCCAGACCCAACAAAATTTGGATTCTAGTCGATAGGCTGGGTCGAGCTACCTATGGCTTATCACCTATGAAACCTTTATATCTTTCCCTGAATTAGAAGCATAAACAAAGCAACAAAAGAAACTTTCTGATAAAATGTTTTTGTAGTATATAATTATTCCGAAGAAATACCGGTGAAAGTATTTCCCGGGTCGTTTTCCCAGCGAAGGTGGAATGGAATCGTGAATAATCGAATCGCGAAATCGAGTCGTGAAAAGCGGTAAAGTGAAAAATATGATTTTGGAATTCAAGTTGTGATAAGAAATGATGAAATATGAAGAATTTACAAGCTAAATATGTACAAATGTTGAACACGTAAAAACGGAAATGTAACCGCAAAATTTAAAACGTAACATATAACGAAAAATGAAACTACAAACTTGAAAATATTTTCTAAAAATCTTAAACTAATAAAAAGAATTTTAAGAAAAAGAAAAATATTTTTTTGAGTTTTTATTTATTTTCTAGAATTAATTTCCTATTTTTGGAATTAAAAATGAATTAAAAAATAAAGAAAAATAGAAAATTAAAGTGGAAAAATAAAAATTTAATTCTAAAAATCCTAAAATATTATAAAAGAATTTCTAAAAACATTTTTTTATTTTTCAAAGCTTTTTCTGATTTTTATGGATTTTTGTTATTTAAAAATGATTTAAAAATTGATTAAAAACTAAAATTTAATGAGAAAAATACTAAATTAAGCTAGAAAAATTTGAAAAAATTCTGGAAAATCTAAAATATTATTCTAATACTAGGAAAAATAAGAAAGTTTAAATAAGCCCACTATTAAGCAGTTTGGACACAATAAGCAGTTTGAATAAGCACTTAGAATAAGCACTTCTTCATGAAATCGCACCAAAAGCTTAGAGAATGTGTAATGGACCTAAACAAACTTAATGAAGCTCAAAAATCTCAAATAAGCCTTGCCCGTAAGCCAGAAAGCTCAGCCGCGTGTCCTATGTTACTAAAGCAAAAAGTGTGTAAACCTCAACTTGCAGGCACAAATAAGCAGTCTAAATAAGCTCTAAACATCAAGTTAAGCACAAAATCAAGAAGCTAGCTGTAAAATCTATCGAACGAGCCAAAAATCACTCAAATGTGAGCTTATATGAGCTTCTAAACCTAGCTGCAAAAAGGCTACTTGGGACAGCTCTAAAGGAGCAGGGCATCAATTAAGAGGACACATATGCAGGCCTGTTGGGTCAGAAATCATGGAGCAAGGTATGAACTAAACTAGCCTATTGCAGGCCTAATCACTCTACTCAAATAATCGATAAACTACAAAATAAGCTCAAGAGGACAAACTATAAACTACTAGCTACTTGTATGGTTAAAATGAAAAATTATTCCAACCAGTTACTGATCTAAAAATTATGTTTTAAAAGTCTATTTTGGACAGTTATGAGCAGATGCGCTAATCAGTTTAATGAGGTACTTAGCAAGACATTGAAAATTTAATCAATTCAGCGCTGGATTTCTGATTAAGCACACTAATATCAAAACAAGCTATCAAAAATTACCTAGAAACAACTTTACTTGATTACCAAAAACATTTGAGTACTGAAATATTATCTGGTTCGAATGCTTTTGAGAACAAATATGTTTATTTATGCAGTCATGGTAAACAGTCAATAAGACTAGCTGAACCAAAACTTCCAAAGTAGAACTCCTATTAATGCAATAACAAACTAAATTGAATCTAGATTAACAACTATTATGCTTCTAAAACCAAATTACTCTATATGAATCTATGTGATCTGATATTAGACTAAACATTAAAATAGCTTATGCAAATCCTACTAACTAACTAGAAACTAGTGCAATTTCATTCTAAACACCTAATATGATCAGATTACAGTCAAAACAAATTCAAATTTTGACTAACCTGAACAACTAGAACAGTAATAAACCAACAAGATTACTTAAAACTTCCAAATGCCAAACACTACTTAAGCTACAACCAAATCTACGAAACGTTATAAACTGCTACAATCTACCAATGCAATGATCTAAATAGCTATTCTAACACTAATAGAAGCTAAATCAATCAACAAACACTACTTATTCCAACTAAACCACAGAGATCAGAGCTGCAAAACAATCAGATCTATAAATGTAACAGTAGATTATTCAACAAAAATCCAACTCAGAATCTCAATTAGACAGATGATCAATCAACTTATCACAACAGAAGCATAGTAACACAAATTAATTCTGAGATTGAAGTTAAAATGAAACAAACTTACAAAGTTTAATCACCTCAGCTCAAAAGAGAGGTGTTCACTGTGCTTGCCTGTCTTTGTGACAGGCTGAGTGCTTCCCAGTTTCACTCAAACTATCAAATATACCCAATGATTCACCAAAATTCGCCAATTGAACCAATCGTTTGATTACTATTGACCAAAGAGATACTATTTTTTATATTTTCTGTATTTATTAAAACTTTAAAATGAAATGAACACTTGAAATTAATTTGAAAGATATATGAAATAAGCTGAGATCAAACTAGTAAAAGCTGATTTAGGACAGTTATAACAACAATATGTAAAGATTAAAAGAAGCTAATTTCATTAAAAATTTAAAATGAATTACAATAAAACTAATCTAAATACATTCAAAAGTAAATTTTGGCAGAGTGCCTTTACACTAAAACTATCTACTCTACACTACTCCTAAGCTAACCACTAATTATCTAACAGCCTCAATGTGGTGAGGAGAGGAGCTATTTATAGCTGAGCTCAAGCCTTTGGGATGAGCATCTTCAAATCGAATATCCTTCTTTGATCCCTTGTGACAAACTTGGACCAATCATAGCTCTCTATTCGCTTCAGTGACGTGTTCCAACCAATCACAATGCCCCATTATGCCATGCTGTCATTCCCTCTTGCCAGTCACATGTCAGGGGTGTCACGGATATGACCATATTACCCTTAATTGTGGTTAATTCTGGTTGGGAGAGGGTAATTGTGGGTAAATGATTTTTTAGGGTTCTTGGTGATTTGGGGGTGAGGATGTACGGAGTAAAAGGAAAAGCGGGGTTATTTTTTTATTTTTATTTGACTGAGGTGTGTGGATCGGGTTATGAGTGGGCTCGGGTCAAGGGATAAAATGATGGGCTTGGGTTTATGTTGGATTGGTTTTAGGAGAAAAAAAGCTTTGGCAGATTTTTTTGTAAAACTTGTTTAGTTTTAAGGGACTAACTTTGCCAATTAGCAAAATGTATGGACAAATGTTGTAAATTTATCCAAAGGCTATATTTGGCAAATGAATATTCTTCAAGGTGGATATTGAAACTTTGAGCTCAATTGTGATCCATAAATGAAAATTGCTCCCCGGCTTCGGCTCTTGAACCTTTTCATACTCTCGTGCTCGTGTTTGCTATTTTTGTAAATATCCGTACCTGCATAATCACAAATGCAAAAACACAACATTTTGGCATAATTGGTTAATAAAATAGTCCATTTGGGTTGATATTTGGCCATGAAAAGGTGTGTAAATTAATACACACCAAAATCCCCCCGACTAAAGTATTGCCGTGTCCTCACGCAATGTGATCAATTCACGCCTTTGGGATAAATAATTTCAAAACTCTTTTTACTAACTTTGAAAAGTAGCAAGGAGGTTCGAAAGAAGTAATAAAATCATTTATTCCCGAAAACGCTCCGTTTTCCAAAAAATTTCTTTTTATTCCTTTATTCCACTTACACTTCTATTTTTGTACTTTTCCATACTTCATACTTGTGACGGTTTGTTGAACTTTCATTATTTTACGATAATTATTAGGGTCAACGAGTAGAAACACTTCTATTTAAGAAGCGACCTTACGGATAAAAATCGTCATCCTTGATTTTTCACGAGTCCCCAAACTAAGCGTACAAACGAGATCACAGCTTATCTACAAATTAGATGCTAACACTACTCATAACAGTTACTTGTGGAAACTCCTTACTCCCATTTCCTAGGTTTTGTATCTCAATATTTTATTTTGTTGAGAAATGAATTGCTTCATATTTTCTCGTTTCAATAATTTTTAGTCCGATAGTGATACCTAAGTTAAAACAATAAATAGTTATTCATTTTCTCTTAAGAACCACTGCAATAGAAATTCGGTCCACATCAAGGAACTTGGGATACATACAATATCAAGAATATAAGTTGTGGAGTACGATCACGTGCACCTCATGTGACTGATTACTAATCACGTATCACATGCATCTCACGCGCCAACAACTTATTGATACATACATAGCTCTTATTCAACAATACTACAACTTTCATTTTTCTTCATTTTTCACTTTTTTCACTTTTTTCTTACTTTTCACTTTTTTCCTTTCTTGACTTTTTTCTCAACATCAATGGAAGCTTAACGGGTAGCTCCAAAACCACATAGATAATCAACTTTTGACTTTTGATTTTTACACTTTTTGACTCTTATTTTTGGTGTTCCTTGATATGTACCCAACTTCTAAAGCAAAAATTCTCTTAAGAAAATAAAGAACTAAATATTATTCAAACCTAAATACCACTAATTAACCTAGAACATCTATTATATATAGGTGACGTTTCTGATGGGAGTAAAAAGCCACAAGTACCTCTTATGAGCTCTAAAGAGAACCACTATTCCATGTTTAGCATCTAACTTCTAAATAAACTCTATCATCTCTCGCTCTTCGCAATTTAAGATTCCAAATAATGAAACCCGCGAATACTTAGCCGATAATCAGCCACGCATATATAAAGTCAGATACGGAAACTTGCAAATTCTAGAAGAAGAATTCGCGTTTTCTAGCTCCTGATGTAAAAGACTAGCGAAAGCTTTTAAGCTGCGCATGTATAAAGTTAAGTACGGGAGCCAACAAAAGAGTAGCTCCTTGTGTACAAAACTAGCACAAGCTTATGTGATTATCATTGGTTAAGGGAACAAGCTAGGGCTCAACACGCCCGGTCAAGTCAAAATATTTATTCCTACTCTCGCCAGCAAGAAAGTCAACAAGGTGTCAAAAAACTTATTCAAACTTTATTATATTTTTGTACAACTTTTTCAACTTTTTTCACATCTTTTTGTGTACTTTTTCATGACTTTTCTTCAAAATTTTTTGAAATTTTCTCATTTTTTCAATTTTTTTATTTTTGGTGGAAAAACGGAGTTGCGAGAGTACACTACTTTTGTGAAAAATGCAAGGTCAAAATCGAATCGAAGATTCACCCTCCCCCCGACTAGAACGAAACATTGTCCTCAATGTTTTAATGGGTTAAGGTAATCCTAACAAAATTCTAGGCCGTTTATTAATTATGCCAAAGAAAACGTTAGTCGATAAGATTTAACGGATATAGGATTTCCAAGTAGCACTGATGAATGAGACTCCAAGTGAAGAGATAACGAGCACGAGAGTCATCATAAATCATGGACAATCCTGAACAAGCATCACAAACAACCACGAAACACAAGAGTAGAAGAGGCACCCCCTCCTCACATTATTCGTTAGAAAATAGAAAAATAAGAAGATGAAATTGGATAAGCATGGGTTGCCACCCACGAAGCGCTTGTTTTTGTTCACCGAGTCACATGAGCTTGACTCGATCCCCGAATTAATTCGTCCTTGGGGAGAGCAAATAAAACGGCCACTTGGCAATAGAAATGCCGGGATCAAATATGGTATCCTCACTCCCGGTGGAGTGGAAAGAAGAAATGGTGGGATAGGTATAGAATGGTTGAAACACCCGGATAGTATAAACATAGTCGATCTCTGAATCAAGGGTGGGTAAAATATTTAGCACGGGATCTTCAAGATCAAAAGTCTCGTCCACCACTCTAACAACAACTTCATTTACATCGAGCTCAAAATTTTCATCGGGTGGTTTCAAGGGTGGACGAGAAGATGGTAAATCGAAGAGAAATGAATCGGCATCGGTAGGTAAATCATCATTATGTAATTCTTTAGTAAGCACACTTCTCCGAAGATCATTATCGTCATTTTCAACATCCGGTTGAGAAATGGTATGAGAAAGTTCATCGGAGAACTTCTCGTGAGGAGAATCAAGTATATCATGTAAAACCTGAACCTCGGGTTCCATTTCAGACTCATCACTAAGAATATCGAAGATCGGATTATTTGAAATTTGATTAAAATCCGATTCAAAATCAAATAACGGATTCGTGAAAGTCTCATTGAATGCTTCGGAAACCTTTGGAACGAGGTCATCATCATCCTCATCATCATCATCGATATCTCCACAAGAGTCTTCATCACTCGTAGTATACTCATTGTGAGAATCGGTATAACTTTCCACTTCAACTAAATCTTCATTGCTCATCGGAGGGAGAAAAGTTGACGGTTCTTCATTCAATAACTCTTCAAGTAAACGAATATCCCCCTCCGGATCAAAATTAGAATCGTCCGTTATCGGAATGGAATCATTAGAAAGAAACGCCTCAATCTCATCTAAAACGACATCACTTCCTTCAACCGGTGTGAAAGAAGGATGGAAAGCAGAATTACCGTTAGAATTTTCCCCGGACTCACTTTGGATTGGAACGAGGTTCTCAACACTTGACGTATTGAATTCGTCCAATTCCGTTGCCGGATTAGTGTCAAGAGGCTCGTCCCCCATTATTAGAGAGTCCACGGGCTTTACGGGAGAAGAGATAGAATCATTTTGAGGGTTTATATTGATCATGATTGTGGAACTATCATCGTATAAACAACACTCGCAAAATTGGAATTTTCTTTCTTCAACTCGAGGTACTTCCATCGATCTCTCATTAGGCTCGGGAGTAGATGTATAACATCTATTCACCATCTCTTTCAACTCATCCATCATGGATTTGATTTCCAAAATTTGATTAGAAAAATTGGAAGATTGTGGGGGTTGGTTAAAACCATGAGAATCGTAACAAAAATTAGGTTCATTATAAGAATTTTCAAACGATCCCCCACAATTTTCAAAATTTGATGTATTTTGGAAAGAATCACCATTGTAGCACGAATTTGGCTCATAAAAATCATTTTGAGGAAAATTATTGAAGCTCGAGTCATAATCGTGAGACGTGTCAGCACTCAGGGCATAGCACATACAATCGGTGTATCCACATCCATCACAAAAACATCCTCCACACGGCCTTCCTTCTTCGGACGGGTTTCCACAATTATAGCAATAAAACGAAGGTGGTGGTGGTGTATAAAAATCGGGAATATTAGACGAATTGTTGAACGTATGAGAATTACAATTCAAACAAACGCCATCACGAATATTATCTCCACATTCGTCGCACGTACACCAAACACACAACCCTCCGAAGAACGGTTCTCCACAATTAGTACAAATTGGATCCATAAGAATTAAACATAAGAGGGTTTGAGAAGAAGAATCAAATTTTAGAGGATAAGAAGATTATTTTTGTTTTTCATTTTTCAAATTTTTATATTTTTTATTTTTTAGACAAAATATATACAAGATAGTGGAAAACTTAACACAACACGATTTTTCAACACGAATATTCAAAACTCACGTCCACCTTCCCCGGCAGCGGCGCCATTTTGATAAAATGTTTTTGTAGTATATAATTATTCCGAAGAAATACCGGTGAAAGTATTTCCCGGGTCGTTTTCCCAGCGAAGGTGGAATGGAATCGTGAATAATCGAATCGCGAAATCGAGTCGTGAAAAGCGGTAAAGTGAAAAATATGATTTTGGAATTCAAGTTGTGATAAGAAATGATGAAATATGAAGAATTTACAAGCTAAATATGTACAAATGTTGAACACGTAAAAACGGAAATGTAACCGCAAAATTTAAAACGTAACATATAACGAAAAATGAAACTACAAACTTGAAAATATTTTCTAAAAATCTTAAACTAATAAAAAGAATTTTAAGAAAAAGAAAAATATTTTTTTGAGTTTTTATTTATTTTCTAGAATTAATTTCCTATTTTTGGAATTAAAAATGAATTAAAAAATAAAGAAAAATAGAAAATTAAAGTGGAAAAATAAAAATTTAATTCTAAAAATCCTAAAATATTATAAAAGAATTTCTAAAAACATTTTTTTATTTTTCAAAGCTTTTTCTGATTTTTATGGATTTTTGTTATTTAAAAATGATTTAAAAATTGATTAAAAACTAAAATTTAATGAGAAAAATACTAAATTAAGCTAGAAAAATTTGAAAAAATTCTGGAAAATCTAAAATATTATTCTAATACTAGGAAAAATAAGAAAGTTTAAATAAGCCCACTATTAAGCAGTTTGGACACAATAAGCAGTTTGAATAAGCACTTAGAATAAGCACTTCTTCATGAAATCGCACCAAAAGCTTAGAGAATGTGTAATGGACCTAAACAAACTTAATGAAGCTCAAAAATCTCAAATAAGCCTTGCCCGTAAGCCAGAAAGCTCAGCCGCGTGTCCTATGTTACTAAAGCAAAAAGTGTGTAAACCTCAACTTGCAGGCACAAATAAGCAGTCTAAATAAGCTCTAAACATCAAGTTAAGCACAAAATCAAGAAGCTAGCTGTAAAATCTATCGAACGAGCCAAAAATCACTCAAATGTGAGCTTATATGAGCTTCTAAACCTAGCTGCAAAAAGGCTACTTGGGACAGCTCTAAAGGAGCAGGGCATCAATTAAGAGGACACATATGCAGGCCTGTTGGGTCAGAAATCATGGAGCAAGGTATGAACTAAACTAGCCTATTGCAGGCCTAATCACTCTACTCAAATAATCGATAAACTACAAAATAAGCTCAAGAGGACAAACTATAAACTACTAGCTACTTGTATGGTTAAAATGAAAAATTATTCCAACCAGTTACTGATCTAAAAATTATGTTTTAAAAGTCTATTTTGGACAGTTATGAGCAGATGCGCTAATCAGTTTAATGAGGTACTTAGCAAGACATTGAAAATTTAATCAATTCAGCGCTGGATTTCTGATTAAGCACACTAATATCAAAACAAGCTATCAAAAATTACCTAGAAACAACTTTACTTGATTACCAAAAACATTTGAGTACTGAAATATTATCTGGTTCGAATGCTTTTGAGAACAAATATGTTTATTTATGCAGTCATGGTAAACAGTCAATAAGACTAGCTGAACCAAAACTTCCAAAGTAGAACTCCTATTAATGCAATAACAAACTAAATTGAATCTAGATTAACAACTATTATGCTTCTAAAACCAAATTACTCTATATGAATCTATGTGATCTGATATTAGACTAAACATTAAAATAGCTTATGCAAATCCTACTAACTAACTAGAAACTAGTGCAATTTCATTCTAAACACCTAATATGATCAGATTACAGTCAAAACAAATTCAAATTTTGACTAACCTGAACAACTAGAACAGTAATAAACCAACAAGATTACTTAAAACTTCCAAATGCCAAACACTACTTAAGCTACAACCAAATCTACGAAACGTTATAAACTGCTACAATCTACCAATGCAATGATCTAAATAGCTATTCTAACACTAATAGAAGCTAAATCAATCAACAAACACTACTTATTCCAACTAAACCACAGAGATCAGAGCTGCAAAACAATCAGATCTATAAATGTAACAGTAGATTATTCAACAAAAATCCAACTCAGAATCTCAATTAGACAGATGATCAATCAACTTATCACAACAGAAGCATAGTAACACAAATTAATTCTGAGATTGAAGTTAAAATGAAACAAACTTACAAAGTTTAATCACCTCAGCTCAAAAGAGAGGTGTTCACTGTGCTTGCCTGTCTTTGTGACAGGCTGAGTGCTTCCCAGTTTCACTCAAACTATCAAATATACCCAATGATTCACCAAAATTCGCCAATTGAACCAATCGTTTGATTACTATTGACCAAAGAGATACTATTTTTTATATTTTCTGTATTTATTAAAACTTTAAAATGAAATGAACACTTGAAATTAATTTGAAAGATATATGAAATAAGCTGAGATCAAACTAGTAAAAGCTGATTTAGGACAGTTATAACAACAATATGTAAAGATTAAAAGAAGCTAATTTCATTAAAAATTTAAAATGAATTACAATAAAACTAATCTAAATACATTCAAAAGTAAATTTTGGCAGAGTGCCTTTACACTAAAACTATCTACTCTACACTACTCCTAAGCTAACCACTAATTATCTAACAGCCTCAATGTGGTGAGGAGAGGAGCTATTTATAGCTGAGCTCAAGCCTTTGGGATGAGCATCTTCAAATCGAATATCCTTCTTTGATCCCTTGTGACAAACTTGGACCAATCATAGCTCTCTATTCGCTTCAGTGACGTGTTCCAACCAATCACAATGCCCCATTATGCCATGCTGTCATTCCCTCTTGCCAGTCACATGTCAGGGGTGTCACGGATATGACCATATTACCCTTAATTGTGGTTAATTCTGGTTGGGAGAGGGTAATTGTGGGTAAATGATTTTTTAGGGTTCTTGGTGATTTGGGGGTGAGGATGTACGGAGTAAAAGGAAAAGCGGGGTTATTTTTTTATTTTTATTTGACTGAGGTGTGTGGATCGGGTTATGAGTGGGCTCGGGTCAAGGGATAAAATGATGGGCTTGGGTTTATGTTGGATTGGTTTTAGGAGAAAAAAAGCTTTGGCAGATTTTTTTGTAAAACTTGTTTAGTTTTAAGGGACTAACTTTGCCAATTAGCAAAATGTATGGACAAATGTTGTAAATTTATCCAAAGGCTATATTTGGCAAATGAATATTCTTCAAGGTGGATATTGAAACTTTGAGCTCAATTGTGATCCATAAATGAAAATTGCTCCCCGGCTTCGGCTCTTGAACCTTTTCATACTCTCGTGCTCGTGTTTGCTATTTTTGTAAATATCCGTACCTGCATAATCACAAATGCAAAAACACAACATTTTGGCATAATTGGTTAATAAAATAGTCCATTTGGGTTGATATTTGGCCATGAAAAGGTGTGTAAATTAATACACACCAAAATCCCCCCGACTAAAGTATTGCCGTGTCCTCACGCAATGTGATCAATTCACGCCTTTGGGATAAATAATTTCAAAACTCTTTTTACTAACTTTGAAAAGTAGCAAGGAGGTTCGAAAGAAGTAATAAAATCATTTATTCCCGAAAACGCTCCGTTTTCCAAAAAATTTCTTTTTATTCCTTTATTCCACTTACACTTCTATTTTTGTACTTTTCCATACTTCATACTTGTGACGGTTTGTTGAACTTTCATTATTTTACGATAATTATTAGGGTCAACGAGTAGAAACACTTCTATTTAAGAAGCGACCTTACGGATAAAAATCGTCATCCTTGATTTTTCACGAGTCCCCAAACTAAGCGTACAAACGAGATCACAGCTTATCTACAAATTAGATGCTAACACTACTCATAACAGTTACTTGTGGAAACTCCTTACTCCCATTTCCTAGGTTTTGTATCTCAATATTTTATTTTGTTGAGAAATGAATTGCTTCATATTTTCTCGTTTCAATAATTTTTAGTCCGATAGTGATACCTAAGTTAAAACAATAAATAGTTATTCATTTTCTCTTAAGAACCACTGCAATAGAAATTCGGTCCACATCAAGGAACTTGGGATACATACAATATCAAGAATATAAGTTGTGGAGTACGATCACGTGCACCTCATGTGACTGATTACTAATCACGTATCACATGCATCTCACGCGCCAACAACTTATTGATACATACATAGCTCTTATTCAACAATACTACAACTTTCATTTTTCTTCATTTTTCACTTTTTTCACTTTTTTCTTACTTTTCACTTTTTTCCTTTCTTGACTTTTTTCTCAACATCAATGGAAGCTTAACGGGTAGCTCCAAAACCACATAGATAATCAACTTTTGACTTTTGATTTTTACACTTTTTGACTCTTATTTTTGGTGTTCCTTGATATGTACCCAACTTCTTAGCATCAAATACATCCTCCTGCAGATACTTCACCCCATTTAACTACCCATTTCTCATGGAAGTACTGAAACATTCCATCATTCCACCCAGTAGTATCCTCCAACATCCTCCAACACTGGTTTCCTCTAATAGTTAACAAACTTATCTACAATTTCTCTTTCATTTCTCAATTTAACTTCAGGGCACTCATTGTTTTCAAATTCTTCCAATACAACAACTTTGGGGTAAATTGCAAAATTGCCCACGAAACCAACTTTGTTTCAATTTTGTCATTGAAGCTGACGTGGCAGTGCAAAAAGCCCACGAAGCATTACGAGTGTTAAATCCAACTACGCCTAATTCACCTCAGGCCCAATCAACTCCACCTACGGCCCATTCCTTAAACACCAGCCTTCTACACGAGCCCATTACCATAGTCAATTTCCACATCGGACCATTTCACAAATATCTCTCCTGGTCCAACATCTTCGGCCCCACCGCATTAGCCAGTTACATCCACCAGCCCATGGTCACTCGTGCTCAAGTCGGCACTGTCAAACCAAATCCTCATCCATAAACTCTACCACTTGGTTTTGGGGATTGAACTCTGCCTCAGAACTAGTTCCGCCACCACCCAAATGCCTTGCATTGTCCTCGTCTTCTTTTTCATCTTCCATTTGTAATCTGTGGTGGGACGGGATGTAAACTGTCTCTAAAGCAATTGATGGCCTCTCTACGAACCAACCAATATTTGTCCTCCGAGACCCCGTTGGCATTGATATAACAAACTTCGTAATAAAATCTGTGAAAAACAACATAATCTACAAATTAGTTACCAACTTTTATGGAACAAGACATAGTAAAAATGAATAGTATCCAATACTATCCATAGTTTGCAATGATGGACAAGTTTGCAAATTAGATTCTGTTATTGCTAGTGTTTTTTGCGGAACAAGACACAAAGAAGACAAAAGAAAAGGATTTTATCCCACATCGACCATTGAGTCTATGTGTACAGTGAATTTACATAATGACAAACTAGTTATAATGCGCGCATGCGCGGAATTTTTTTTAAAAAAATTTTGAATCATATATTTTTATTTATTAAAAATCAAATAATTTAATCTTTGTTTTGTTTGATTTATGATTTTTAATTAAAGTTTTTTTATTATTAAAGATAATTATTTAAAAATTTTAATCATATTGTTAATTGCATCTTATATATATTTTTTGCATTTATCTTCTACTTATGTTATGGATAAATATAAAATGTTACCTAAGAAAATACTAGCATATTTTTTTTTTAAATAATATTATTACTAAATAAGGTATGGTTTAGTTTTTTTGAAATGAAAAAGTCCTCAGTTGGGGTTTTTATTTTACTTTTGGACATTGAAAAGGGTGGAACTGATGACCTCTTGATTATGATTTAAGCTCTTAATCATCTATCCGATCCTAACACCTCATTTGTGATAAGTTATGCCTTTACTTCTATTTATGTACATAAATGTAAAGGTCCTGAGTTGATATTGAACTCGGCTCATATTATAATATGCAAATCTCGAGCATAGTTTAATGAATCTGCTTATTAACTATGGAGCTTATACTAACAAAAGCTGGTAAAGTGCGCCTCAGTTTGCTAGGTAAACTTCATTAGCATGTTGTTTGCTTCAAGCAATAAAGAACTTGTTCAAAAACCATCTTGTACACCACATTCTTATCAATAATTATGTAATTTTAGTAAACGTATGTGCTAAATTGATACAAATTCCTCAAGCTCTATTTTGTAAATCTGTATCGAGTAGGTTGATGCACTTTCAGTTAGTATATAGCCACTAAGGAGCTAAGGAGCTAAATAGCCTATAAGGAGCTAAGATGGACTAGTCTTTGCTCTTTTGACTTCGTCCGTTACATACCAACTCTTTCTAGCCGGTTTAGCAACAAAAGAATGACAAGTAAGGGTAAACAGCTTCCCGAGTTCACAGTCTTGTTACCGATTATTATGTTATTTTGATAATTTAGTGTAAGATATAGTAAACTTAAAACACAAACCAAAACACCCCCTTGCATGCTCAAATAGTAAAATGGTACAAATTTGCAAAACTTTCTATCCAGTCAATCTGTTTTGACATTATTAAAACTTCTACTGTTAACAAGAAAAAACATGCTAATCTAAAGTCTAAAACTAGATACTAAACTTGTCAACAACATCAAACTAACTGAACTATTAACAAAGAGTAACTAATCTACCAAATGATTATCAAATCCATGCTCATGAAGAATCCATTAAACGGCTCGGTGGCTCCATGAAAGAATCATCAACATTTTTCTTCAATTCAATAAAGTGGTAGTGTCCATATGACGCCACCGGGCATGGAGCTGCTATACACTGGTAAGGACAATGCAGCCGACGAAAATAGTACTGCATCATAGTTCTGTCTATAATCTCCGCCACCTGATTTTGGAGATTGAACTCTTGCTTCTGAAACCGACCCACTACCAGTATGTGGATATTGCACTGTGCCTCTGGAATTAGTCCCACCACCATCCGAAAGCCTTGCATTATCCTCGCCTTCTTTTTTATCTTCCATTGTTAACCTGTGGTAGGACGGGTTGTTAAACGATGCTGCTACGATGTAAACTGTTCCTGAAGCGATCAGTGGCCCCTCATCAACCCCACCAAGTATTTGTGCTCCTCTGCTGGACCCGAAGGTATTGATATGACAAATTTCTCAAGAAAATCTGCGAAAAAACGACAAAAATTCTCAAATTAGTTTCACCTTCTATAAAAATTTTGAACTATCTTACTGATCAAGAACAACGCAAAACTGATTATAGCTACTGGAGATCCCTTAACTAGCTCCAAGAAAGAATCAACAAGTTTCTTCGATAAAGTTGTGAATATGTCTGAGCTTGTTGCGGTGTAGTTGACCATATAACGTTACTAGGAATGTGGCAGTTATACGTTGGTAAGAACATTGAAAACGACGAAGGTGGTAGTGTCAAGGGAGGTGCATCATTGTGACCATAATCTCTCCCACTTTTACTCTGGAGATTGCCCTTTTGCTTCTGAAACCAACCCGCTGCCAGAGTGCGGAGATTAGTCCCACCACCACCCGAACGCCTTGCATTATCCTCATCTTCTTTTTCATCTTCCATTAATAACCTGTGGTAGGACGGGTTGTTAAACGACACTGCCGTGATGTAAAATGTTCATGAAGCAATTTGTGCCCCTCAACGACGCCACCAAATATTTGTCCTCTCGAATGGTATTAATATGACAAACTTAGCAAGAAAATTTGTGAACAAAACACAAAGAATACAAAAGAAAGAATTTATCCCACATCGACTATTGAGTCCATGTTAACATCGGATAGCTTACTATATATTGGAAGGTCCTGGTGAGCCAAACACTATGAGTATTTCATATAGATATATGTATATAATTTATACTCTTAATAGTAGTTAACAATTTTATATATTTGTCTTTGCCAGAGTTGTTTTGTGTGTTGTAAACACAAAACAAATATCGCAATGACAAATTTTATGATCGTTAAAACTATCTAAAAAAAGTTAATAAAGCTATTGATGAATATATTAAGTGACTTATCTAAGAAAGTTAAAAAAGCTACATCTATACTTGTAAACTAATTATAATGTGAAAATAGTCAAAGTGAAATATGAAATCCTTAACTTTTGGTCAATCCCCATAATGCCCTTGTCAAGTAATTATCTAAATCTTAATTAATTTAGGCAACTTTGTAAACATATAAAAACTACACGTTTGATTACTTATATAATACTAGACGAGTACCCGTGCATAGGAACGGGATTTATAGCGACAAATAGTTTATTGATAAAAAAAAAAGTTTATAGGTTATAAACGAAAAATAATGTTTTGAAACCCGGTTCGACCTGGGTGGTTCAACCGGTTGAACCGCTCTGGTCGAAAAATAGGTTGATTTAAACCGGGTCAACTTGCTAGGTTGGGTCGAAAAAGGGGTCAAATTAAACCAGGTCAATCCGCCGGGTTTGAAGCGTCCCGGGTCAACCCGGTTTGTGTTTTAATTGGTTGTATTTAATTTGGTAGATATTTTTTTTAATTGGTTGTACAATGTGAATAAATCATTGTACTTTTAAGTAAAGGATAATGTTTTGAAACCCGGTTCGACCCGAGTGGTTCAACCGGTTGAACCGTTCCGGTCAAAAAATGGGTCGATTTAAACCGGGTCAACTTGCTAGGTTGGGTCAAAAACAGGTCAAATTAAATCGGGTCAATCCGCCGGGTTTGAAGCATCCCGGGTCAACCCGGTTTGTGTTTTAATTGGTTGTATTTAATTTGGTAGATATGTTTTTAATTGATTGTACAATGTGAATAAATCATTGTACTTTTAAGTAATGAATAATGTTTTGAAACCCGGTTCGACCCGGGTAGTTCAACCGGTTGAACCGCTCCGGTTGAAAATGGGTCGATTTAAACTGGGTCAACTTGCTAGGTTGGGTCGAAAACGGGTCAAATTACCGGGTCAACCCGGTTTGTGTTTTAATTGGTTGTATTTAATTTGATAGATATATTTTTAATTGGTTGTACAATGTGAATAAATTATTGTACTTTTAAGTAATGGGGTGTTTTAATTAGAGTATTAATTACATTAATTTTCTCTCACATTTGACTTTCAATACTCAACTTTCAAGACTCAACTTTTCAAGTTTGACCATTTTTCCATTATAGATAGTATAGATAAGCAAGTATTAATAAATTTTTATCTTCTACTTTTACTTATTACTTAACACAAGTTGGTAGAGATAGTCAAATTTCAAATTCATTTCAAAACACACGGTTTGTAACACAACACAAGATTTGTTATAATATTACGTAATACTTTTCAAAACATTATCTTATTTTCCATAGCAACGACATTTTATCGCGTGCAAAGCAACGACATTTTATCGCGGCTAAAGTTGAAACTTATGAAAGTATATGAAAGAATATATGGCATTTTTTTTTCATTGTCTATATCAACAACCCAGTGTGTTAATTCAAAGTTCTAAATGAAATTTCAAATAATTTTCATAATCTGTATGATGAAAAAGTATTTATATGTACCAAAAATTAAGTGATACTTGATTAGTTTATTTAAATGAAAAATATTAATAAACAAAAAAAGAAAAAATTATTGTTTTCCTTAGATGATAGTTGATCATTTTACTTTTGCTTTACGAACATATCAACGGGTTATGTGCAAGTTATATAAAAAGAGGCATATGCATATTGGAGGTTTCAAAAATAACTAAACGAGTACCTATTCATAGCAAAAAAAAAAAATTTCTAGCGGCAAACAGCTATAGTTATACAAAACATTACGCAAAACACTTAACCAAAATATCACTAAAAATGTCTGCCATTATAAATCCGTTGCTATGCACGGGTACTCGTCTAGTTTTTAAATATATGAACTTAATTGGTCAGTGTGTAATATCATGACATGAATTTCATATTCCCCAATCATTTAACTTACAAAAGTATATTAATTCAAGTGGTCCAACCTAGAACTGAGTATCTGGCCGGGTCAATTAAGAAATCCACTATAGTGACAGTGAAAGTCATTGCTAATAATAGCCAAGTTCAAAGATAGAAAAGCGATTATTTTGTTGTTTAGCGGAGTTTTAACGACAACATACAGTATACGTTGTCGCTAAAATTCTTGTATTGCTAAATATTGGTTTTTGTATATTCAAGAATCAAGAGTGCAAAGGTCCCGTGTTGATATTGAGCTTTTGGTGGAAATGGAGTTTGAGTTTGGATTGTCATGAAGCTCGAGCTCAACTAATATTATAAATTTATAATATTCAAACTTGAGATTAACGAGCATATTCAATATAGAGCTTATACTAATTAAAGCTCAGCTAAAGTGCGCCTCATTTTGCTAGGAAAACTTCAACTTCACTTGAGCTCATATTGCCGAATAAACGCATTTTTGTCTAGTTTTGTTTTGTTTTGTTTTTTTTTTTTTTTTTTTTTTTTTTTTTTTTTTTTTTTATATATGACTGGAGTGTTTGGATTCACGTTGTCAAAAACTACTCTAATTATTCTGACTTCACTTGATATAATTATCATATAATCAGTCAAAAGATGCACATTAAACACCCGAATACTGCGTTTTTATCGTCATTGTGTGACAATGTTATATGTTTTCAGCAAAACTATCATTCACTAATAATGATACCAGCTTAGTTTTCATGATGGATTTTGCAACCATAAAGGGTTCATAATTCCAGATTTTTCAAGCCAAAAAAATGCCTTTAACCCACCATTAGGCCCACTACTAAAGGCTTGATCCATTTGTTGGTTATGTGTGGGAAGGCATGAAAAAGACATAAAGATTTCATTGTTTTAGCAATGTGGGATAGAAACTTTTCATGTTCCAACAAAAACTTGTCCAAAAACCATCTTGTACATCACTATTCACTAATATAGGATGGTAACTTTCAAACATAGATCAACACTTATGTGCTCAAAATCTCGAATGAAACAAAATTGCTCAAATTCTATCCAGCAAATTTGTTACAAGTGAATTGATGCACTTTCGGAATTTCAGTTTGTAACTTCATCTATCGTTTCACATAACTGGCCCTTATACTGTTAGAAATAATCAAATAAATAATCCATGCTCTAAAGTCTAGAAGTAGCTATATATGAAAACTTGTCACGAACATAAAATCAGCGGAACTATCTACAAAGAGTGACTGATCCTTTAAAAAAAAAAAAAAAAAAAAAAACATCAATTGATAATAAAATCCATGCTAATGAAGATTCTTAACTAGCTCTAGGAAAGAATCAACAAATTTCTTCAATAAGCGGTGAACATGTCTGAGTTTGTTGTGGTGCAGTTGAGTCAGTTGACCATATGACGTCACTAGGCGTGTGGCAGCTATACATTGGTAAGAACACTGCAGACGTCGAAGGTGGTGTTTTTGAGGGAGGTGCATCGTAATTGCGTCCATAAACTCTGCCACTTGGTTTTTGAGATTGTCCTTTTGCTTCTGAAACCGACCCACCATCCGAATGCCTTGCATTTTCCTTGTTTTCTTTTTCATCTTTCATTGGTAACCTGTGCAGTGGTAGGACACTAGGACGAGTTGTTAAACGACGCTGCCATGATGTAAACTGTTCCTGAAGTAATTCATGTCCCCTCTACAACCCCAAAAAATATTTGTCCTCCTGGACATGATGCTACACTCTCAAACCTACCGCATCTAAATGTTGTTCTAAGAAACTTGCAGAACAATAAATAGAAAAAACGGAATGTAAATCATGAAAATGGCTAATAGTAAAAGACTTTTGGACATGTGAATCTGATATTCAATTTCACCAATATTGTTATTTAGCTTTTGAAGTATGGTTTTGCAAGATATGATCTTGTTTTGTTTTCCCGACCTTGACTCATCTACTCATACATCTGAATGAGTCTACATTTCGAAGTTTTGCAAGTCCCGTGATACGTTTGATCAGGTGGTCTCCTTATATCTATCGGAGTATCAGTATACTCTACTAGCATCACCCTAAGAAAGCCATTAAGTAGCTAACAGAAATTAATCGGAACTAAGCCAGATATGTAAATCTTATCTTTATCTTATTTTCGATGAAATTTGGGTACCATCAAACTTAGTCGCAGAGCATTTTTATTGGAATTTGATTTCTGTTGTAGGGAATGAGCATTTTAGAAGGCATCCCACATCGTTTCAGAGAGAAAAGTAAAGGGGTGGGGAGTTGTATAAAAGGGGAAAGAAGCAAAAGGGTTAGGTACTTACCTGGATGGGGTCTATGAGTGATCAAGAAGGCTCACGGCCTAGGTTGGTGACCTCCATTGCACTCAGGAGGGGTGCCACCCTAAGATCGGCCCAAGTGGTCGAGTCTACATCATAATTTGTTGCTGTGGGGGCCTGCGTTCGCGCGGCCCCTTCCCAATTTTTAGTCTAATATAACACTTGTCAATTATTGTTGGATTTGATAATTAACAAATACGCAAGTTAACTGTTAACTTGGGTCGTCTTTTTCTTTGTTGCCGAGCTTAATTTACTTATGTTCGAGCTGGTTTCTTTTTCGTGAGGAATATGCGTTTTTGGAAACGATATTCTGAAGAAATAATCCAATTGACTTCCCAGAAGAAGTTGAAAGCAATACTTTCTAGTGCCCGTAAATACAATGTTAAAATCTCTTTGCGTATCAGTTTTCAATGTCCTATCGCTATCATTTTGAAGTTCCGGTTGAGCTTGGATTTTATAAATCATTGTTGGTTGTTTTAGAAAACATGGACAAATATATGCAAATATACAATGTTATCCTTTAAACGGTAGGTAATACTTTGAAGGCCATGGTTTTAAGTTCCTCACCGTGCGCATTTTAACGAAAGGGTCTAAATCCTCCTTCAATGTGCTCGAGACATCAAACTGAACAACACACCAGGTGCCAATGGATACTAGCCTGAACAAGAGCCAACATAGAAAAAACTATTTTAACAAATATATTACTACTCAAGTTCAAAAGTGATTTTTTTCCCCCTAATTTTAGGTTTATGGTTACACTTGCCTACTGGTTAAGTATAGAAAATAACGTGTTTGTAGATTTTGTATGATCAAAAAGTACAGCTTAAGACTCACATTTGGCTATTTGGCTTATTTGCTTATATTAAAAAGCTGTTTTGATATCAAGTGTATATTAACCGACATAATCTACAAATTGATATAAGCTTGGTTTAAGTTGTCACTAATTTGTAGATTTATTAGCTTCAGTTTATAGCAGTTTTAATATAAGATTGCCGAGTAAATGCATTTTATCTAAATCGTTTTTTATTCTAGTTTTGTATGATTATAGATTGTTGGGATTTATGTTTTCAAAAGACTACTCTAATTATTCTGACTTGACTTTATATATATAATTATCATATAATCATCCAAAAGATGCACATCCAAACACCCCATATACTGCACATTTTGGTCATTGTGTGTGATATCAGCTTGTTTTTTCGACTTTCATAGAAAAAACTTCAGCTTGGTTTTCGACTTTCTATCAAGTAAATCTGTAACTAGTAAATTGATGCACATTCATTTAGTTGCATCATCTACTGTTTTCACATTATTAAAACTTCTACTAAAAATGCTAATCTAAAGTCACAAAGTAGCTACTAAAACTTGTCAACAACATCAAACTAACCGAACTATTAACAAAGAGTGACTAATCTACCAAATGATTATCAAATCCATGCTCATGAAGAATCCATTAAACGGCTTGGTACGTGGCTCCATGAAAGACTCAACAACATTTTTCTTCTATTCAATAAAGTGGTAGTGTCCATATGACGCCACCGGGCATGTAGCAGCTATACATTGGTAAGGACATTGCAGCCGACGAAGATTGTACTGCATCATAGTTCTGTCCGTAATATCCGCCACCTGATTTTGGAGATTGAACTTTTGCTTCTGAAACCAACCCGCTACCAGTATGTGGATACTGCACTGTGCCTCCGGAATTAGTCCCACCACCACCCGAATGCCTTGCTTAATTATCCTCACCTTCTTTTTTATCTTCCATTGTTAACCTGTGGTAGGACGGGTTGTTAAGCGATGCTGCTACGATGTAAACAGTAAACTGTTCCTGAAGCGATCAGTGGCCCCTCATCAACCCCACCAAGTATTTGTCCTCCTCTGCTGGACCCCAAGGTATTGATATGACAAATTTCTCAAGAAAATCTGCGAAAAAACGACAAAAATTCTCAAATTAGTTTCACCTTCTATAAAAATTTTGAACTATCTCCAAGAAAGAGTCAACAAGTTTCTTCGATAAAGTTGTGAATATGTCTGAGCTTGTTGCGGTGTAGTTGACCATATAACGTTACTAGGAATGTGGCAGTTATACGTTGGTAAGAACATTGAAAACGACGAAGGTGGTAGTGTCAAGGGAGGTGCATCATTGTGACCATAATCTCTGCCACTTTTACTCTGGAGATTGCCATTTTGCTTCTGAAACCAACCCGCTACCAGAATGCGGAAACTAGTCCCACCACCACTCGAACGCCTTGCATTATCCTCGTCTTCTTTTTCATCTTCCATTGATAACCTGTGGTAGGACTGGTTGTTAAACGACACTGCCGTGATGTAAACTCTTCATGAAGCAATTTGTGCCCCTCAACGAGGCCACCAAATATTTGTCCTATGGAATGGTATTAATATGACAAACTTAGCAAGAAAATTTGTGAACAAAACACAAAGAAGATAGAAGAAAGAATTTTATCCCACATCGACTATTGAGTTCATGTGTACATCGGATAGCTTACTATATATTGGAAGGTCCTGATGAGCCAAACATTATGAGTACTTCATATAAATTATTTAAATATTCTATACTTATATAGATAAATATTTTATACTCTTAATAGTAGTTAACAATTTTACAAATTTGTCTTTGCCATAGTTGTTTTGTGTGTTGTAAACACACAACAACTATTGCAATGGCAAATTTTATGATCGTTAAAACTATCTAAAAAAAAGTTAATAAAGCTATTTATGAAAAATAGAAAGTGACTTATATTCCCCATTCATTTAACTTACAAAAGTATATTAATTCAAGTGGTCCAACCTAGAACCGGGTATTTGGCCTGGTTAATTAAGAAGTCATCATTAATAATAGTCAAGGTCAAAGGTAGAAAAGCGATTATTTTGTTGTTTAAAAGTTAAAATTCTTGTATTGCTAAAATATTGGTTTTCGTATATTCAAGAATCAAGAGTGTAAAAAGGTCCCGAGTTGTATTGAGCTTGACTCATGAAAAGGAAAAAAGGATGTGCTTTTGGTCAGTGGCGGAGCTAGAAAAAGTTGTGGGAAGGACGAAACAAAATTTTTTTCAGAAAAACATTAGATGTGAGGGCTGAGATGAAAATAAAAAAAAAATTCACACATGAAATCGCGAAAAAATATACTAACGGGCTTAGGCTTATGGGGCCGAGACCCTTCCCGGTCCTCACTAAGCTCCGCCCTTGCTTTTGGTGGAAATGGAGTTTGAGTTTGGATTGTCACGATTCTTGGTTTCAAAGGTCGAGCTCAGCTAATAGCCTAATATTATAAATTTATAATATTCAGACGTGAGATTAACGAGCATATTCAATATAGAGCTTATACTAATTAAAGATCAGCTAAAGTGCGCCTCATTTTAGCTAGGAAAACTTTACTTGAGCTCGTATTGCCAAGTAAATGTATTTTTGTCTAGTTTGTTTTTTAATCTTAGATTTTGTATGACTGGAGTGTTTGGATTCACGCTTTCAAAAGACTATTCTAATTATTCTGACTTGGCTTTATATGATTAGTCAAAAGTTGTACATCCAAAATATAGTAAACAGTACTACAAAAACATTTTTTTTAGAGACCGGGTGCATTTAAGAAAAATTTAAAGTTTTTAACAAAATTAACAATATGTCACAAAAATCTATGGTGTCCCGAGACCCTCCGGGACCCACCATGGTCATCCAAACATCCCAATACTGCATATCTTTGTCACCGTGTCTACATAGCCCGCATGAAATTAAAGCACTTGAGATTATTTAAGTTTGACAATATTACTATATGTTTTCAGCAAAACTATCATCAACTACTAATGAGCTCAGCTTGGGTTTTCGACCTTGATCACTTGTACATTAGCATCTTCCTTACTTCAAGCAGCAAAAAACTTGTCCAAAAACCATCTTGTACATGTGCCATATATTCTTAGTACTCATTTGTCATTATGTAACTTCACTAATATAGGATGATAACTTTTTTCATACACAAATAAACATATTTCTTCAATTCAATGAAGTTATGAATATGTCTGAGCTTGTTGTGGTAGACGTGCCCATATGACGTCACTAGACATGTGGGAGCTATGCATTGGTATGGACATTGTGGTCGACGAATGTATTAGTGTTGAGAGAGGTGCATCATAATTGCGTCCATAAACTCTGTCACTTTTGCTCTGGAGATTGCCCTTTTGCTTCTGATACCAACCCGCTACTAGAATGCGGAGATTAGTCCCATCACCACCTGAACGCCTTGCATTATCCTCGTCTTCCTTTTCATCTTCCATTGGTAACCTGTGGTAGGACGGGTTATTAAACGACGCTGCCATGATGTAAAGTGTTCATGAAGCAATTTGTGCCCCTAAACGACGCCAGCAAATATATGTCCTCTAAGGTATTAATATGACAAACTTCGCAAGAAAATCTGTGAAAAACGACATAATCTATAAATTAGTCAAAAAGAGTAGTATCCAATACTATCCATAGTTTATGTTATTACTAGTGTTATTTTGCTGAACAAAACACAAAGAAGACAAAAGAAAGGATTTTGTCCCACATCGACTATTGAGTCCATGTTAACATCGGATAGTTTACTATATATTGGAAGGTCCTGCTGAGCCAAACATTATGAGTATTTCATATAGATATATGTAAATATTATGCACTTAATAGTAGTCAACAATTTTACAAATTTGTTTTTGCGAGAGTTGTTTTGTGTTTTGTAAACACAAAACGACTATTGCAACATTCACAAATTTTCTAAAAAAAAGTTAAAAAAACTATTTACAAAATTATACGTTGTTTAGCGGAGTTTTAACAACAATATACGTTGTCGCTAAAAGTGCCCCACCACCAAAAGTATTAAAATTCTTGTATTGCTAAAATATTGATTTTTGTATATTCAAGAATGAAGAGTGTAAAGGTCCCGAGTTGATATTGAGCTTGACTCATGAAAAGGAAAAAAATATGTGCTTTTGGTCGAAATGGAGTTTGAGTTTGGATTGTCACGATCCTCGATTTCAAAGCTCGAGTTTGGATTGTCACGATCCTCGATTTCAATGCTCGAGCTCAGCTAATAGCCTAATATTATAAATTTATAATCTTCAAACTTGAGATTAACGAGCTTATTCAGTATAGAGCTTATACAAACTAAAGCTTTGCTAAAGTGCACCTCATTTTTCTATGAAAACTTCGCTTGAGCTCGTATTGCCAAGTAAATGCATTTTTGTCTAGTTTGTTTTTTCATCTTATTTTAAAGCTCGAGCTCAGCTCGTGTTTGGAGCTCGTATTGCCAAGTACTGCGTTTTTTTCGTCATTGTGTGACAATGTTATATGTTTTCAGCAAAACTATCATTCATTAATAATGAGATCAGCTTAGTTTTTTTGAATTTCACTTGTACATTAGCATCTTCTTTACATATATCGAAAGGTTACTATAATGTGATTGAGGACTGCGAATGTAGTGTCCTAAAACATAATTTCGCCCAAATTGGTGCGACTTCAACAATCAATTGCAGCCATATATATAGTGCATAAAGGGGTTCATAATTCCAGATTTTTCAAGCCAAAAAAAGCCTTTGACCCGCTGTTAAGCCCACTACTAAAGGCTTGATCCATTTGTTAGTTATGTGTGGGAAGGCTTGATCCATTTCGTTCCTTACCTAATAGTGCAGAACTGCAGATTAAGGGCAAGTATTAGCCAGCTCTGCCACGTCCCCTGCCCCTTTCCCGTCCTCTGAATTCTCCACTGCCGTGATCATCTCTTTCAAAGCTAAACATGCACTTTCTTATATCATCTACTTTTGTCACATGAAGGACCCCTTGGCTCCTGGAAAAGTTAAATGATTTGACCCATTACGAAACCTGCCCATATTTATTGCCACCTCATGTCTGGACAATTTAGAGCCATTTACTCATGTTCGGACATATTGGGTTAGAAAAAATCGCCAAACGGGTCAGATGGGTTGAATTAGCTAATAGGTGAACACGCCATTTGGATTGAATACCAAAAGTCTAATTTTTAGGTGTACAACCTTTTCATTTTGAAAGAAAAATATACTAGCCAAAGCCAACTCGGCTGTATTCAAACTATACAATAAATGGCGCACCCAAACCACCCGCCTCGTCTACCTTGCCACCTCTACCAAACATTATTCTAGAACAAGACGCATTAACCATGTCTGATATGCTAAAAAATGGAATATGTATGCTAATGCCGGATCGTAATGGCCAAATAACAATAAGAATAATAAGAAGATAATTGAAGTCCCAAGTTGGGTAATTCGTTTATTGATTTCAATACAAACTAACACCTAGACAACGAGGGTATTTAAACAAGTGAATAGCTTGGGAAGAAAGCTAATCTTTCGTTCCCAAAGTGTAAAATTCGTGCATAACAAAACTAGAAACAAAAAATTTCAAAAAAATTCCATTGCAGTTTCTACCATCGTTCTTTTATATACTCAACCGTCTTAGTTCGATCCACATAGAAGCTATTTTTCTAAGAAGACGAAGCAATTTCATCGAAGTACCCACTGATCACGATGATCGTGGTTTTTGCACACAATCTAGAAAAACATGCTTGCATCTCAACCCTTTTTGATGCAAGCACCTTGGTGAGTAGTAGTTTTAAATTTTGCAGTGTGCGGAATATCTCTTCAGTATCACGCGGTGGTCTAATCTGTCTTCTGATATCTCTATAATTGCTATCAGCAAGTGTCTTCTTCCACTTAGCCCTTTTAGTGTCAGTAGTATAAGCTTCTATTTTCTCTAGAATCTTCCATATAGCTGCCATAAGGCGGTATGCCACTGTGGTGATTTTTATAGCTCTAGCCTCCTCATGTGAGACCATTGTAAAGGTCGCATTTGAAGAACTGCCAAGCAAATAATTTGTAACTTCAGCAGACAATTTTATTTCCATTGCTTCTTGCTCCTCATCCGCTGCTTCTTGCTCCTCATCTGTTGGAAAAATCTCTAAACTACTCTTTAATTGACGAGTGTTTAAAACCACCAACGGCCAAGTCTTTAAACCCTGTAACGGGTAAATCTTTAAACTCTTTAGGCTAGGAAACGGGGAAGGTTGATGTGAGATAACTTCTTCCGAGGTAGAAAGAAGCTCGACAATCTCCAAGCTAAGTGCAAGAGATTTGACACTGTGGAGACGTTGAAACACATCAGAGATTCTATGAACATTTTTCTTTTGTGGAGAAGATATACATAGATCCACCTTCTCCAAAGAACGGCATCCATCCAAGGATAACTTAGGAAAATAAGAACCTTTAATGCGTAAGTAGGTAAGGTCACGCGCAGAAATAGTAAGTTCCCCTGGGAATCCACTAATACGCCCAGTGTAATTCTCATGAGGTTTATCCACAAATATTAGGTTCTTTAGCTGAGGTGTGTCCACATATATAAAATCCACCTTCCATTCTACTTTTTTAAGTGTCAGACTACGAAGTTGGGAATTAATTATAGTGAAACCTTCAGAGGGTTTACGTTCAAACATTACTTGACATCCCTCTAAGGTAAGATTCTTCAAGTTCTGACACATGGCTAAAAGAGAACTGCAGTTACTACACAATGAGACATGATGGAGACGTAAAGTAGTTAAAGCCGGGAGATCCCAAGGGAGGGAATCAGAACACCAACCAATAGAGGTGCCCCTGCCAATCAATCTGAGATGTTTGAGCGACTTAGATTTCAACCGAGAGGGACAAATATAATAATCTCGAATGCTAATAGTTAGTTTTTGGACATTGTGAGAGAATGCATAATCCAGAATTCTGTAGACAGACAATTCAGCATCCACTGCAATAGGAAGGTGCAGGCTGACAGAAGATACGTCTATCTTATTATTACGGGCAGAGAGAACATCGTTAACAAATTCATGATAGCCTGAGGATTTCGACAATTGTTCGTAACTTGAAAGTTTGAGTCTGGGCATTGAAAAATTGAGATTCGGCATTGAAGCACGAATAGACCTCCATCTAGAAGACAAAAAACTTAATCTGATAGCATATTTGATGTCGATGTACGAGAGGATTTTATATATAAGATCATCGGGCAAGTTGCTTAGTCTATCAACTTTCGTCCCACTCTCCATGGTCGACCTAGCTAGAGCATTCATTATGAGATCGATCTTAAGCGTGAGGAATGATAATAGAGACGTAGGGTTTTTGGGATTATGAATGTGAATTAATCAAATCAATATATATATAAGTTTTTGGAATCATGTCCAAATTTGCGCCTCACCAAAACCGACGTACAAAAATAATATAAGGTATAGCTTTTGTATATTTTAGCCCAAATAATATACGCATCCAGGCCCAACAAAATTTGGATTCTAGTCGATAGGCTGGGTCGAGACTCGAGCTCACATAAAACACATTTTCTTCCTTATGATTATTTGTCAAAGATATTGGTTTTTTTAAATTTTAGTAATTTTTTTTTTATTATTTTTTTATTTGTTTTGTTGTTGTTGTTGCAAAAGGTGAATGCATTATACTAACTTCCAAGAATTTGCAAAAGGTGAATGTATTATATTAACTTCCAAAAAATTTACATCATAAGAATAGGAACTAAGATTTTGGACATCCCCAAAATCTTGATACAAACAGAAACATATACTACAACATATCCTATATATTACAACATATCCAATATCAGATAGAACTAACACTCTGATAACAATGTTCTCTGATAGACCAAACAGAGCAACATTTGATTCTATTTTTAAGAGCACCAAATGCATCATACCAATACCAAGTATTAACAATCATACTCTTCATCAATTCACCAATACTGCACCTACCATCTAGCTACATTTCCTCTTCTTCATTCTACCCAACCACTCAACCTGCCACAACAGTAGACAAGGTAGAATGAAGAGAGGCTTCACTAGGCACTCATAACCCATCCATTGTGGGGCTCTGCCAAAACAACTTACATTTCCCTCTCAAAGGAAGGCTTCAGTTGTTTGGGAACACACTCCCACAATGATGACCAACCATTACCTCCTTGATGGTATATTGGGTGGACCAAGAAGGATCATCTTTCATTCTTATCTATTCCATCCATCATATACCATCCCCCAGCCATTTACCCTTAACAGTGGAAGACCCTACTTTATGGTACATTCCAACTGATAGAGACCTCTTACTTAGCCATACAAGATTGTCCAATTACCCCCCAAGGCCAAATTGGCACAATCAAGAGGTTATCATAGGTACAGTCTTATAGGAACTCCAAGATACAAGGTATCTTACCACTGTAATGGCCTGAAAAAGAAGACATCATCAAATTATAATCAGATTTGTTGCTTTTAAATAGATTTCCAAACACTCCTTTAGCTTCAGAGGAGACCATATGCTTCATACTATACTTGCAAGACTACTCACATCATGTTGTTGGTTGTTGCTTTATTCAATTTCTTCCATTAAACTTCTGCAATCCTTTTTGACATTCATCACAACTCTCCATTCTTTTTCAATTGCCTCAATTTGTGCAGACTTCTTCACTGTCAAACATGACAGTTTAGTCTAATGTGATTAATCACACTAGCTAGTAAATCTTTGAACTCTCTTCTTTCATTAGTGAACAATCTTTTATTTCTTTCATTCCAAATGCAGTATACACAGGCTGCAAGAACAATCCTTCTCAACACACTTCTTATTGATTTGTTATGCTTCACATTAGTCATATCTCTCACAATATTCTCCCAAGTATCAGTGATCATTTGCATATTAGTCCTTTTCTTCAATTCCACCCATAACTCATTAGAGTAGGAGCACTCAAAAAAATAAGTGATTCAATGGGTCAGGACATAGTTTGCACAAAGAACAAACCATTTGTTTATCAGGATACCACTTATTAAGCCTGTCTTGGGTTGATAATCTTCCATTAACAGCAATCCACATCATGAATGAGTGTTTAGGAGTACAATTAGATAACCAAATAAGATCACCCCATTCCACTTTAGGACCACTAATTCTCCAATCTTTCCATGCTCTGTTGGTTGAGTAATTAACATTGTTTCCATCACAAGTGCACCAGAATACTCTGTCTTTTGACCCATCTGTTAAGCTAGGCATGTTGATTGTTTGTAAGATTGGGTAATCAGTACTCCAATTAGAAGGCCAACACCACTGACCATTATGTACTATATCACTGACTTTACTTGATGAGTCCAGTCCAGCTTGTACCACAACATTAGTAGGAATAAACTTGCTCAAAGGTTCACGCCCCCACCACATGTCATGCCACAAAAAAGTATTGGCTCCATCACCAATTTTACTTGTAACATGTTTCCTCATTCTATCTCTGAGTATCATTAAGTGTTTCCACCCTGCACTTGAATTATTCTCACAATTATAGCTCCAAACACTTTCACCTTTTAGTCTTTCCATACATATCCATTTGACCCATAATGACTTTTTATTGCTAGCTATGTTCCACAAATGCTTAATCATCAAAGTTTCATTCCATAACTCCAAATCCTTGGTACCCAAACCACCTTCATCTTTAGGTTTACATACTTGTTTCCAGGCTATTTTAGCTTTGCCTCTTGTTAGCTCACCTTGACACCATAAGAACCCTTTCAATACTTTGTTGATATCTTTGATCACAGCTTTAGGTAGTATAAGAACAGAAGCCCAATAAACATGCATAGATGATAGGATGGACATGATAAATTGAAGCCTACCAGCATATGACAACATCTTGTTTTTCCAATTAGAAACTTTTGTTTTTATCTTATCAATCAAGCACTTACAGTCAGTGTAAGTCAATTGTTTGGTTATGAGTGGAACACCAAGGTAAGAAACAGGTAAGGTTCTAATTTTAAAAGGAAGCATATCCAATATATGTTGTTTTATGTGATCTTGAACATTTCCAAAAAACACTGTACTTTTACCAATATTAGGATGAAGACCAGATATAGAGCTAAACTTATCCAGAGCCTCTTTGATTACCTTCACTGAGTTGACATTACCATGGCAGAGAACCAGTAAATCATCAGCAAAACATAAGTGTGAAATCCGCAACTCTTTACACCCCCAGTGATATTTAAATTTGCCATTTTCTCTGATTTGTTGCTTCAAAATGAGACTGAAAGCTTCCATTACAAGAGTAAATATATAAGGTGAGATTGGGTCACCTTGTCTAAGTCCTCTTCCTCCTTTGAAGTAGCCTATCCTTTCACTGTTGACATTGATTGTAAAAGCTGCAGATACACACCATAATCTAATTAATCATCAAAGCTGGAAACTAGAATGCATGAAGAATACTTTCCAAGAAATCCCAATTAACAGTATCATATGCCTTTTGTATATCAATCTTCATTGCAACTCTCATAGCTTTATTCTTTCTATTATAACCCCTTAGAAGTTCCTGAGTTAGAAGAATGTTGTCAGTGATTTGTCTTCCTGGGATAAATGCACTTTGACTGGGACTAACAAACTTGCACAGAGCATTTTTGATTCTATTGGTTAAGATTTTGCTGATGACTTTGTAAATGACATTGCAGCAGGCAATAGGCCTGTAATTAGATACCTTCATCGGTGTCTTACTCTTTGGTACAAGTGTTATGAGAGTTGCATTTATTTCACCTAAGATCTTGCCATTTCCAAAAAACTCCTTAACTGTATCATAAACATCTTTCCCAATGACAGGCCAAGTTTTCTTGTAAAACTTAGCAGTATAACCATCAGGTCCTGGAGCTTTATTATCATTGATATCAAAAACTGCTTCTTTCACTTCATCATCACTTATATCTCTAATCATATGATCATCATCAGTAGAAGAAACAACATTTGGGTTTAGACTACTCAGATTATTGCTCTGCACAGGTACTGCTACTCCAAGGAAATTCTGAAAATGTTTGATGAATTGTTCTGCAACTTGTATTCCTTCATATATCTATCTCCATTTTCATCATGTATAGCTTCAATTCTACTTTTATGAGCTATCTCCTTCAACATAGTATGGAAGAATTTTGAATTTCTATCTCCATCACATAACCAGTCAATTTTAGCTTTTTGAACAAGTAATTTCTCCTCATCTCTAGCAGCAATGTTGTATTCATTAAGGATCAAAGCTTCTTCTTGTTTGAGTAAAGGATTATGGGGGTCTTTATCTACCTTGGCTTGAATAATCATAAGTTTTTCTTGCCATTCAATAACTTTCTCATGAAGATTCCCAAACTTCCAACTTAGCTTCTTCATGTGTGTCTTTAAAGCCTTTAGTTTCTTCACCAACTTGTACATATAACATCCTTCCACATTAATATTCCAATTTGCTTGCACAATCAGTAAAAACTCAGGTTTATCAGCAATGAAGTTAGAAAATCTAAATGCTTTTTGTTTTTTTCCGCATAATATGTGGTATCATAAGAACAGCCGAACTGTGGTAAGAGGTGATATGAGGAAGAAAGATGACATGTGAATTGGAAAAAACTATTCATGAACTCCATATTGCCAATGACTTTGTCAATTTTCTTCAAAATACCACTGATTAAGCCTACTCTGTACCCATGTAAAGTGTATCCCTGAGCTGTTAATATCTTCCACTTCAATATTATTGAGGCATTCTTGGAATTCAATCATGTCATTAGTTAAAGCAGAGCCTCCTTCAGAATGATCTTCAATATACAAACTTACATTCCAATCATCCATAAGAACCTATGGCTTATCACCTATGAAACCTTTATATCTGAACAAAGTTTTCCATAAATCTCTCCATTCTTTCCCTGAATTGGAAGCATAAACAAAGCAACAAAGAAACTTTCTCTGGTGTCTTTGATCTCAATCTGACAAAGAATAGCCTGATTACTAGAGTGCAATTTCATAACATTCACCACATCAGCATCCCATCCAACTATGATCCTACATCCTCTTTGAGTGTCCTTCATATTAGACAACCAATTCCATTCACCAAATACAAATTCAAAAATTCTATTAATATGTTTTTCTTTAATGTGAGTTTCCAAAACTGCACATATTTTCAATTGTTCTATGGAGATAAATTTCTTCACATCTTTTTGCATATCCCTGTTACACATACCTCTGACATTCCAAGCTGCTATTTTCAAATCAGAATTCATGGCTGACATAAAAGGCTTTCTTTGTATGATCCTCTATTCAGGCTATTTGTATCCTTGTCAGCTAATTAATTATCAACCATACTCTTATCAATACCATTCTCAGCATCAAATACATCCTCTTGCACATACTTCACCCCATTAAACTACCCATTTCTCATGGAAGTACTGAAACATTCCATCATTCCACCCAATAGTATCCTCCAACACTCGTTTCCTCTAATAGTTAACAAACTTATCTACAATTTAACTATAGGGCACTCATTATTTTCAAATTCTTCCAATACAGCAACTTTGGGGTAAATTGCAAAATTGCCCACGAAACCAACTTTGTTTCAATTTTGTCATTGAAGCTGATGTGGCGGTGCAAAAAGCCCACGAAGCATTACGAGTGTTAAATCCAAATACGCCTAATTCACCTAAGGCCCAATCAACTCCACCTACGGCCCATTCCTTAAACACCAGCTCACCTTACCAACCTTCTACACCAGCCCATTACCATAGTCAATTTTCACATCAGACCATTTCACAAATATCTCTCCTGGTCCAACATCTTCGGCCCCACCGAATTAGCTAGTTACATCCACCAGCCCATGGTCACTCGTGCTCAAGTCGGCACTGTCAAACCAAATCCTCATCCATAAACTCTACCACTTGGTTTTGGGGATTGAACTCTACCTCCAGAACTAGTTCCGCCACCACCCGAATGCCTTGCATTGTCCTCGTCTTCTTTTTCATCTTCCATTTGTAATCTATGGTGGGACGAGTTGTTAAACCGCAATGTAAACTGTCCCTAAAGCAATTGATGACCTCACTACGAACCAACCAATATTTGTCCTCCGAGACCCCGCTGGCATTGATATGACAAACTTCATAATAAAATCTGTGAAAAACAACATAATCTACAAATTAGTTACCAACTTTTATGGAACAAGACATAGTAAAAATGAATAGTATCCAATACTATCCATAGTTTGCAATGATTGACAAGTTTGCAAATTATATTATGTTATTGCTAGGGTTTTTGCTGAACAAAACACAAAGAAGAAAAAAGAAAAGGATTATATCCCACATCGACCATTGAGTCTATGTGTACAGTGAAGTTACATAATGACAAATGACTATAGTTTTTTGAAACAACATGCTCAGCCCCATCGCGTAAACAAGGACTGTAACTGCTCGCAAGTTGCGGCGTAGATCAAAAGACAAGTGCTAGAAAGATTCTTGCTACCATAGAAGCTAACTGGAACTCGTGACTTATAGAAATAAGGCCTGCTTATAAACCATTTTTTATTTTACTCACTGAAAAGGGTGGAACTGATGACCTCTTGATTAAGATTTAAGCTCTTAATCATCTATCCTGACACCTCATTTGTGATAAGTTATGCCTTTACTTCTATTTATGTACATAAATGTGAAGGTCCTGAGTTGATATTGAACTCGGCTCATATTATAATATGTGTTTACGTAATTTCCTGCCGAAGGTACGGATGCCACTAAGTGTCCCTTAATGTAGCGTCCAAGGTCTTCGGTATCTGCAATGAAACCAAAAACGCGTTGGCTTCGCCCCGGGTGTTATCCCAGGACCAAGCTCCGGCGTGAGAGTAAGTTGTGGGTTCGGTTATAAATGTATGTGTGTTTTTTCACAAAAGAATCTTAAATGCATGTGAATAAATGAGTTCTATTTATACTACTTCAAAACTGTACCTGTCTACTATTCTGATACTGTGCGAGGTACAAGTAGGTCACTATTCCTGACATCTAGGGTCTGTTCTGACAAGCCACTCTACTGTTAGGGTG
Source organism: Artemisia argyi (assembly GCA_030686995.1). Taxonomy (NCBI): domain Eukaryota; kingdom Viridiplantae; phylum Streptophyta; class Magnoliopsida; order Asterales; family Asteraceae; genus Artemisia; species Artemisia argyi. The sequence goes on from CM060702.1 coordinate 3,094,583, forward strand.
TCAGATGGATTTACCACGTGGTCGACATAATCCCAGGAATTTAGGGGGAGATGGACGAAGTTGTCTAGTACGTCCGGTGTTGTTCCGGAGTGTGTATCCGTCCGAAAGACATGACCGGATGGTCACCTACACGAACATGTCCCCCCCAGTGTCGTGCTATAACTTGACGAAGTGTGGTATGGCATTTTGCTTCTGTTTTACGGACGGAATCTTTTGCATCCCTCTGTCTTTCTATTTTTATGCCACTCGCAGGGGTTAACTGTAACACCCCCAATTTTAAAATATTTGCAGCGGAATAAAGACTGGGTGTTCTTCATAGCTCACAATTTTTCAGTAGAAAATGATTATCAATTTAGTCATTTTAAAACATTTATCATTCGAATTTTATAAATATCAGAGTTTTCAAAATGAGGTCCCAGTGGTTTTAAAGTTTGTTAAATAAGTTTTCGAATGATAGTAAAATTTATAGCCTTTGTAAGAATCCGTGCTCCTCCGTACCATCGTTGCTCATTATGGACCTGAGATAAACACATGCTAAAAGTGTCAACACAAATGTTGGTGAGTTCATAGAGTTTATAAGTAGATTAGTTGATTTCAAAGAATCAAAAGAGTTTGGAAGTCCATAGTAGTTAAAATAAACGATTTATTTTCAAAAACAAAGTGTGAGTAAAATCCATAGTGTTTATAGTCAAAAGCAATTGATTTATCAAAATCAAAGTTAACATGAAATAGTTTGTTTTTGCCAAGAAATAATGATTTTCTGCTATATAGTGAACACAAATTAGTAATTTGATAAAAACAATGAGCTACGCTGTTATACGCCCACAACACTACTACCTGATTTCCCTAAGCCTCATGACACTCATCCGATTAACATATCTCATCATAAATGATGGATAATAGTAACAATGGCCCTCGGGATAGGTTCTTGCCAGTAACCTATTAGATTTCAAATAAAGTGCGTTTGGTAGCTTTCTCCAGCGCCCAAACGGGGATTGCCAGTCCCAAATAGATCTATCCACAATTATTTACGTTCACCCTACGGGTGACTAAGGCTCATGATATGAGGGACTTTTTGGCAGTAGCAAACTTAGACGATGGAAATCAGATATAGCATACAATTGAAAAGTTACTTGTAAACATGTTTATAGTAGTTATCTCTCCATGAGATATAAAATGTATTAAAATGGTGGGCTATGGTCCCACAGTAATTTGTAAATAGTTTGAAATACTTAAGAAAGTAAAAGTAGTAGTTGAGCATGTATCTCCCCCAAAACATTTATAAAAACGGGGCTAAGAACTCACCTTAAGTGATACTAGGAATGATGAAAGTAAGTGCGAGTGAGAGTATGAGAATGATTTTGGAAGCGTCCTTAGTACGAACCTGATAAATAAATTTATCTGAGAATCTAACCAAATACTATTTGGTAATTGAATAACGATTAATCGTTATGATGAAAAGATGATGAAATGGTGTTGTGGCAGAGGTGACTTGCGTGGCAAAATGCTTAAGGTTCAACGACAAAGTTATATACTATATAACTTGTCTGTTATGTATTACTTATTGCTTTCGTATAGGTTATTCGTTAACGATATATATATATATATATATATATATATATATATATATATATATATATATATATATATATATATATATATATATATATATATATATATATATATATATTTCATGTATACAAGTTTTATAAAGTAACCCGAGCCGTTTAAAGTGTTAACATATATTCCCAAAATATTATATATTTATTGATTTCGTGGTTAAATAATATATTAAGACCATATATTATTTATAGTTTACGTTGACGTGGTCGCCAAATAAAATAAGTGTTAAACATACTTAAATGAAAAGTGATAGAATATATAAGTTTATTAAGATTATAAAATTTTGGGTGAAAAGTGCCAAATATTTAACTCGAGGGGCCGAGAAGTATATACCAAATATAAGTTTCAGAATTTAGAAAAAGTTTTATGGAAAGTGTAGGGGCTGAAGTTGTCAATACGCAAAAGTGACAAAAGTAAAAAGAATAAATAAAAACGTGGCAACTGCCACTGTTATGAATCGAACCATGGACCTCTCGCTTGACCATCAAGGGACACAACCAACTGAGCTAAGGCTCTTTAGTGTCATATGATACGCTCGAGGGTGTTTTATATTCCGTTGGCTGAGCTTAGTTTTGGCTAAAACAAACTCTGTGAGCTTGGTTCGTTTTACAAATCAAGAGTTGAGGTTTCAACTCTTTGTTTAATCCGTTTGGTTTGTATATCTGCGTGGCAAGTGAGATGAGTTTCGACCTCGTGGCTTGTCTAGATCGAATGTTTATTTACATGACCACTCGAAGAAGTCTAGTGGGTCGTGGGTTTTTGGATGACAAATGGGTTTGATGAGCAAGATTTGGCTCGAGTAAACAAGAACCTAAGTCACCTAAACCGAAATGTGTATATTCCAAGAATAAGTCAAATACTTAATGAATCTAGCACGTTTACTTCCATATGATTTTTGTACATTCAAAAGCTTTTTAAAAATCCATTTAAAAGTCGAATACGCTCGAAGTGTTTATTTGTTTATTTTAACGTGAGTAGTACGAGACTGTAGTGAGAATAGTTCGGCATAATTTTTATTAGTTGGACACACATGTTTTTAGACATAACAAGCCACCTAGAAGTATGCATGCATGCGCCATGAAAGTTTGTATGTGTACGTATACAGAGAGAAGGAAATGGAGTTTTGGGAAAAACTTACTTCACCAAAGCTTGTTGGTAAGGAGACGAAATGGAATTGTGAACGAGGGACGAACGAGAGGCGAAGTCAAAACAACTCCATGGCTCCCAAGTCTTCAAATGGTAGAAAGGAAAAGGAAAGAAGGTAGTTTGCATGGAGGTGTGTTTATACGTATGAAATGAGAGGAGTGAGTAGAGGCTTATATAGAGTTAGTTTGTATATACAAGTTGGCATGTGTATGCATGGTTTTCCTTGTTACCCTTCGTATAACAGAGGCAACAAGAGACAAAGAGAGTGCACTTGTGGTTGTCTTCGAATGGCAGGAAGGAAGAAAGAAAGCAAATTGCATGTGTGCTTGTACGTATGAACTGAGATGGAAATGAGGGTGGAGGCTTTTATAAGCTAGATTATATACACATGTGCATGCTTTAATATGATACTATTGATTTGAGAGGTTGCTTGGAGTGTGGGAGAAAGCTTGAGTGTTGTCCTAAGATGTGTAAGAGTTATTATATGTATTTGGTTTTGTTCTTGTTTGGTCGACACAAGCAAAGACAAAAGAGAGTTTAGTTTGTGTTGTTTATGTATTTGGTTGTACGTAAGAGATGGAGTGAGTAGAGGTGTTTACATTAGAAAATTAGTTTGGTCCCCAGTTTGCATGCGTGCATGCATAAAAATGGAAATGAAGTGAAGACTTTTATAAGCTATCTTGGAGTATTCATGTGGCCTTGCATTAATGAGAAGTGATGGTAGTGTGAAATCAAAAAGTCTTTGTGAATGTAAGAAATAACATGCTCCGTATGGTTTTGTTTCTAGCTTGTCGACATGCTTTTAGTTCCAAAAGAAAACGCGTGTTTGATTATTTAAATAGGATTGTACATTTGAGGTTGTATTTAAAAAGCATGTAGTACTTGCCTAGGATCTTAAAATATACACTTGTGAGTGCATGAAAAGAGGAAGTACTCTTTTGTTTTAAAAATGTATGTCGACTACTTATTTTATTAGCATACGATTTGAAAATTCATGTAAGACTTGGTTATAGTTGATTAACTTTAGCATTTAAACATGAGTTCATGCTAGGATTATTATTAGGAGTTCAAAGAAACAAGCGGTGTTTAAAATGGTTTAGTTTTGAAATATTTGATAATCGTGTGGGTTGTTTTTGGATCAAATACTTTGTCCCGTAAAAATATAGTAAGGCTTGACATGGGAAGCTGAAAATTTACGTACTTGAAGTTGGCTAGGTGAGAAATGAGGGAGTGTAAAAATATGTATGTGTCGTGTGTAAAAATAGAGTGTACGAGGAGCGTTTTTGACTTGGTTTAGTCGAGTATTAACAAAATAATTATAAGAGGTTTGGGCTCAATTTCGTGTGGGCTGTGAATAGTAACAGGCCAAAAATAATATTGGGCTTAAGATATAATTAAGGGTCCGTTTGAAGATAATTAGGATTAGTAAGGTATTAATTATGATTATAGAAGTTTGTTTAAGATTTAATGAAACGTTTACGTGAGTCCGGGAGTGAATAGGGTTTCGTGAATAGTGTTTCATGAATAGTAAAACTTTTGAAAAACATCTCAATATTAATAACCGACTCCAAAAACGATGAATAGTGAAATGATAAATAGTGTTTGGTGAATAGTAATCGATGAATAGTAAATTTGAAAAATGTTCTGAAAATACAGGTTTGTAACGACCAATTTATATAATAAAGAAAATTTTAAATTTTTCTGTAAAAATAGTGATTAGAAGTAATGACAGAGATTAATTTATAATTAAACGTTTTTAATTATGGGGAAAATCACGGGATGTGATATTAACTGTTCATAAGGGCCTTAGGACCAACCCATGATAAACCAAAATCATTAGTTAGTGGGCGAAACATGTTTTACCGTGATGCACAGGATGTCGACACGTGTTGAGAGTCCCTCGCGTGTACGGCTGAGATCTATCCACGTGTAGGTCTGACTGACGAGACGCTTCGTCTTTTTACCCCAAGACCCTATATAAAGGTTCATTTGATTTTATTTTTTACTGTTTTACTTTGGCTTTGTGCGTGTAATTTTCCGTCTGCTTCCTCGTATCTAATTCAGGTGCGTTCTTCATTTCTTACTTATTTCCCCTTCGGTTAAGTTATCCGTTCCCCTCGTTCATACATGGCTTCCGAACCTCTTAATGGATGTGCGTCCGGGTCAGCGCAAGAAAGACCCTCCGGTTCTACGACGGAGGACATTGTTCCCAAGTTTGATATGCACACATATACCTCTACGATGATGGAGGAGGAGGTGAGACACGCAACAAGGCTGTATGGGATTCCGGAGGATCTTCATCCGAGAGTTCCTCCGGAGGGAATGACTATGAATAAACTTCCGGCTAATGCTATCGGGATATATGAGCAATATCTGGAGTTTTCTGGGATCCGTGTTCCCTTTTCTACTTTGCTCCTCCAGATTATCAAGTATTTCCGGGTGCATCTTTCTCAGTTGGTACCGATTGGTCTGACTAAGGCTATCTTGTTCGAAATATACTGTCGGAGTCTGGGCTTCCCTCCGTCTTTGACTTTGTTTCGGTTATTTTATACTCTTCAGAAGCAAGGTCATTGGTTCTCCTTTGCCCGTAGGACTGGTAGAGCCGCTCAGAAGAGGATTTTTAATGAAACTTGCTCCAGTTTAAAACATTGGAAAGATAGATTTTTTCTTATTGACCGTAGGGCCATTCCCGATGCCATGGCTTGGAGGCATCAGGATTCTAGCGTCTCTGATGTTCCTCCATTTGGTGGGTATAGTGAAGAGCATGTGGCCTTATTGGCAGAGAAGATTGTTGATATCCGGCTGATTCATCTGGCATTGTTATTTGAGTCAGGTTTAACAAAGATCTGGGCGCACCCGGAGCTGCATCCTTGCTTTAAGGACTATGAGGGGAATGGTGACGTACCGTCTATGTAATTGTTTTAGTATTTTATTGTCATCGTCCTCCCCCTTTTTTATATTTTAAATTTAATTTGTTGCCTTTGCAGTTGTCCCTATGTCTCGTTATCTCAAATTTCCTTAGTGGAGGGTTCTAGGATTGGCAGGGGTACACCTTTAGCGGAAGGTGAGACTATCCCTTAGCATACTACTCCACCCCTTGCGGCCGGGAAACCTATACCGAACAAGACTGGACTGATGAAGGTCGCCGAGAATGCCGACCATCGGGTGTTAGATAGTCGATTGGCTAAAGAGAGGAAAAAGCAGAATGCTCCCCCCCCCCCCCCCCCCCGACAGCCTGCCAAAAAGCACCCAGCTGGTGAGTCTACCCGTCCGGCGAAGAGGGGGACAAATTTGGCAGTCGTTGAGGATGTTGATTTAACATCTGATGAGGATGAGACTCAGACTCGTTCTCCATCGCCTATCAACGTTCATCATCCGGAAGGACCTTCTGTGATCCATGAACAGACTGATACTTTGAATATTGAAGTAATGGTAGAGACAGAAGTTGGGAATGAGGATGATGTGACCGGTGAGGGTGGTGGTAGTGGTCCGGTTGGCCCAACCGAGGAGATTCCTAATACAGAACAGCCTTTTCCCGAAGGTATATATGTGTATATGTTTTTTTTTTTTTTTTTTTTTTTTTTTTTTTTTTTTTTTTTTTTTTGAGGGAGAGGTGTTGTCTTTGTCGCCGTTGTTAACCATCCCATCCTTTTTTTTTTTTTTTTTTTTTTTTTTTTTTTTTTTTTTTTTTTTTTTCTTACGTATACAGGTTTTCATGCTTCAGTTTCTGGTGGCCAACATGTTCAACCTTCTAGGGGAACAAGTTCCCGAGGTACCTTTACCCCTCTTTATGCTTCATTCCTACTTTTTCTTTTGTGTTTTTTACTGATTGCTCGTCTCCCAGGTAATTTTTTCCGAAGAGGTGACACATCAGCTGAACCTTTCATCCCGGGTTGGAATTTGATGGTAGGTGTGAGTTTGAATGACGCTGAGGTATGTAGAGAGTTGATGATTCATCTGGCTCCCCCTTCGGTTCGGGCAGAGCAATCAGATTTGACTGACTATCAAGTAACCCAACGGGCTTGGTTCGAGCTATGCCGCAGCCATCTTGCTCAAACGGATGTTCTTCAGCGCTTTGAGAATTGGAGTTACCATTATGCGCAACTGTACAAGGACCATGAGGGTTGTGGGAGCCATACTGACCGGGTGAAAGAGCTTGAAATTCGCCTCCAAACTCAAGACCAAGCTGTTGAAGATCTGACTAAATCCAACAGAGAGCTTCAGCAGGAAAATCAAGGTTATGTTGACCGGGCAGCTGAATCATCCGCAAAGTTAAGTGCTGTTGAGAAGGAGAGGGATGACCTTCTGGAGAAAAACAGGGAACAGCTTGCCCGGATTAAACAGTTGGAAGCTGCCTTGTCATTAAAGGAAACCGCGTTAGGTAAGTCTGAGAGGAAAGGTTGTGGAAAACTAGAAGGGGGGTTGAATAGTTTTAGCGTTTTAAAATCTTTTTAACTTGTTTAGTTAGCTTTGAAACTTTCCGTTTGATCAAAGATATATGCACAAACACAATATATATAACATGCAAGTAAAGGAAAGAAACGATCAAACCACAACACGAGTATTTATCATGGTTCGGCTACAAGGACTCTTTTTCCTTGCCCTACGTCCACGCCCCGAGTATCCAACTCGAGAGTTTCTTTCACTAGTCAACAAGCTCCTTTCACCGGCGGAGAAAACCTTACACGTCGCTTATACTTTTACCGACACAAAGCTAAATGTCGAGTTCTTTTACAAGGGCACAACCACTCCCGTTTAGTTCTTTTACTAGGGTACAACAACTCCCAACACTCTTTGTATTTTGAGGACTAAAATACTAACCACTCACTTCAGAATATACACAAACAAATGACGCGTAAACAACACGAGTTTACACAATACTAAGCTACCAAGTCTTGCAACGTTGTGTTGGAAACTTGTAACTTTAGACGACCTTGTGAGCTTCTTTGCTACAAAAGGAAACTTCACATTTACAATGTTAAGAGGTTAGAAGAAAAGGATCAGTGTGTGTAAAATATGTGCTCAAGAGGTTAGCCAAAAATCAAGTTATGGCTTGGTATTTATAGCACAACAAACTGTGTGCTCGGCGGATCAGGCGGAACCCTCAAATGGGTTCCGCCCGTGTACCCCCAGGGTACCGCCGGGTCTGCAGTAGGTTTTTGCAATTACTCTTCAAACCAAACAAGGTCTTGTCTCATAACTTCTATCAACCAAACAATGTCACATCACTTAAAGTAAGTCAAACATGATACTTGCAAGCAACATGAAAGCAAGTCAAACACATAACTTGCCATAAATACATAATGACAAAACTTGCCATAAATGTGATGTGACTATTTCTAATTTAAGAAATAAACTTGTGTTATGTTTTATGAAATGTAAAATGTAGCAAAAGTCTTGTTTATGCAAGTCTTAAAAACTAAGAATATGTTTTACTTAAAACTAAAGTTTACATTTTGTCGTTAACAAAACATAGCGAAGATCGTAAAATATAAATAACGTTTTTAGGCGATATTTGTATTAACAATCTCCCCCTTTTTGTTGATGACAAAACATAAACTTTGTTTTTAAGTAACACACAAAATCTTGGTTTTTAAGACTTAAAAAAAAAAAATTATATTAACCTTGTTTTACTTAAGAGATGAAAAGCACATCAAGTATTGAAGGTTTAATATATTTCTCCCCCTTTTTGTCGAAACAAAAAGTAGAGTAGCGAAGCGGAATAATCGCCATGCTCCCCCTTGGTCGATACTCCCCCTAAATGGAGTACCAATATGGGAAACATGGATTTTGAGACCTACAAAAAATGGTTAGTTGGTGATATATATAGTTAAGCTTGTAGTTACCACACACAATGCAACCACAAAGACAACACAACATTGATCAACCAACAATGCACAAAAGGAAGTAGAAAGAAATTTCATTCCAAGTAAAATTTTGACTTATAAAAGTCAAAAGACAAGAAATGCTAACTATTCTTCTACTTACTAACCAAAAACTAAAAAAAATAACCAAGAAAAAAAAAAAAAAAATCCTACATTCCTAAGTTGGGGCAAACGGCCTCCAAGGGTTATTTAGGATTTGTTGGGGTGGGAAAGTGCATCCAAACGTTCAATGACATGTTGGAATGCAAACCGTGTTTCATTTTGGAATTGGTGAAGCAAGGTTTTTATGCTTTCACCCATTTGCTCACAATTTGAGCAAATATGGGGATGGTTGGGTGAAAATGAGTTGGTTTTGGTTTCTTGGTTTAGGGGTTGGTTTGGTTTTGGTTCTTGGGTGGAGGATGGATTTGGTATTGATTCAAGCAAGGTGGTTTGAAATTCCATTGCTTGATGAAGTTGGTTGTCAACCATGCTTTGTATTTCCTCATAAGAAGGAAAGAAAGACTCATAGGTATGGGCTTGAGAAGGAGGTGGAGTTGGGTGATCATGGTGTTCAAAATTTGGTTCTCCATAGAGAGGACCATGGATTTCACGGTAGATTGGGTGAAATAACAACGGCTTGGGTGGTTGGTACACTTGTTGTGGTGGTTGGTTAAGTTCAAGATCATCATCAAGATCAAGAATTGACCTTGGTGATTGGTTTGCAAATGGTGGTGGTTGGGTATGTCTTGGTGGAAGATCATTTAAATCTTGGACATACGGGTGTGGTGATGTTGGAGGAGACCCAAAAAGTTCCATAGGTTCAATTTTTGGTAATGGTGATGGTGATGAAGTCTTTGATGGTTGAGTTGGAGCACTTGGTGGAGTTGGGTCAATAGGTGATTTAGTAGGTGGTGGAGTGTGCTCATTTGGTTGTTTGGGTGATGGAGATGGAGAAGCAAGATTCAAAAAGTGTTCATTTTTTATGGGTGAGGTGAATTCATCCGAAGATGAGGAGCTAATGTTGATGGATTGGTTTGACCATAGTGGTTTTACACTAATCCGGGCGGTTCTACGGATGGGTCGTGATGGTTGAGAGGTGTTTGTTGACTTGGTCATTGTTTAAAATGGTTTAAAGTTTCAGAATTTGTGATGAAGAAGGTGTGGTTTGAGAGTGTTTAGGATGGTTTAATTTATAGTGATGAAGATTTGTGGGAAGGAGTGTTTGGATTTGATGTTAGTCCATACAAAAATGGTGGTTCCTAATGATTTGGAAAACTTAATTGTGGGTTGTCATGTCATGGAAGTCAATCCAATGAAAATGGTGAAGTGAGAAGACAAGTTTTTGCACTAAATGCATAGTGGTTTTGGTGGATTTTGGTTGTATAAATCTCAGGGATTTCAAGGATCCCTTAGAAGGGTTCCTTCCTTTATGTTTGAGGGGTCCTTGAGGTTGTTATGGTTAAATTTGAATTTTGGCGGGAATTGGTTTTGGTTAAGTTCAAGGAAGAAGGAGTATCCTATTATGCTAAACACATTGCAAGTAATGGGTTTCTACCTAAAAGGATTGGATTTTGTTGTTTCAATGTTGAATTGGCGAAAAAGAAAATAGAAATTCTGCAGGCAACTGGCGGCACCCTGGAAATACACAGGCGGCACCCAAATTAGGGTGCCGTTTGGTCCGTTGGGCCAAACCTGGGTTACCCAGATTTTGCACTGGCGGAACCCAAATTTGGGATCCGCCGGATCCGCCAGGCATGAAAAACTTCACAGTCCGCGTTTTTGACCCGTGAAACGATTTTCAAAATTTTCGAAAACTCCTAAAACCAAAAATATAATTCATATCTGGTTAGGAAATGCAAAAATTAGACATGTAGACACTCATATCATAAGAATTTGACCGGGGGCTAGCGAAATTCACTAAACTTAGTGAAAATTTGATAATCAAGAAAATTTGACAACTTGCCAAAAGTTGTCTTCCTGCAACATTGTTAGTTAAAACATGTTCCATAGTGTATCAAACATTGTACTAACACACAAATACATCACAAAGATTGTTTAAACTACCAAATTGTTCCACTAGCACCTTGTGCCAAACACTCCTAACACACCCGCACTCATTGACGGTCCATCTTCTTCTTCATCTTCCCGAGGAATCTCCCGATGTTTTTGAACATCCCTTTTGTTTGCTTGAACTCCTCCGACTCATTTGGAATATCCGGAAGTTGGGAAAGGTATTCTAGAGGTGGGAGCCTAGAGTTTGGCAAATTGTCATCTTCACTCATTGAGGAAGAAGAGGAGGAGGTAGGGGGATGAGGACGTTTTCCTTGGGCTCTATACATTCTCTTATCACTTAGAGGGACAAATGTATGTGGAATGAGAGAGTAGTCAAGTTGAAGACGGTTAGGAGTTGGAGGAATGGGTGCAATGAACCTAAAGAGACGGGTCAAGAACATTCCATATGGCATAGCCATTGTGCCATGCACGGGAATGTCGGCCATTCTCTTGGCCATGTAGTAAGCAAGATTGAAAGGTTGCCTAGTGGACAAAGAGTAGAGCATGTAGCATAGGCAAAGGTTGATATGGTCTCGGTTTCCTATGGTGCTTATAACATTGGCTCTAAGGACTTCCTCCCATTTCTTGAATTGGGGCAAGAGTTCATTAAGTTCCATTCCATATGGATCTTTATCAACCTCATTACCCGTTCGGGTTCTCCTAGTAGTGGTTGTCCTAACAAAGAGGTGGTTACGGAGTACATCTTTTGACACAAGTGGGGTATCATAAGGATGGAAACGGTCATCTAGGGTGTCAAGGGTTGAGAGGGAGTGCAAATCGGAGTAGATACTCAAAGTTGATTGTGGCAAATTCGGCATAAAGGTTTGTGCCTTCTAGGAAAGACGGGTCAATGGTTCTACCCTCATGGACATAGCGTTTTTCTAGGGCTTTGAAAATGTTGACTTGGTTTGGGGTAAGGCCTTTGGTTTTGTGGTGTTTTGGGAGGTACTTAATTGTGTCCTTATGGTCGTAATGGGTTAGAGGAGGCATGATGATACCTAGAACAACAAAAATTTCACATTTTAGTTTAAGTAAACTACTATTTTAATGTGGATGTTCTAGTGTGTGCCTATATGAAAACAATGTGGAGGTGCGGTTATCTTGACTCATTTTGATGCATCAAAAATGTTTTATAATGCAAGTTTTGTTATAAAAACAAAAGATAACCCAAACACTCCTAGGTCAATGTAGCTTCGTTTGAATGTACCCGAAAATACATATTGGTTATGTATTCCCTTTAGCATTCAAGAGACATTATGCAAGTGATGTTTTGAACATAACGTTTTGATTTTGTATTCTCAATGTGAGACGAAAAAGTATTTGTCCTACTTGTGAGAAATTTTTGCAAGAATTTGACATGGGGTGGTTTAGCAAATATGTTTACACTAAGTAAGAATGCAATTCCTAACTATGGGGAACATGATTAGTTTTGTTAAACACCTAATTTTATGCATGAATTTTACAAGTTTAATGCATAACCCCAAGTTTTTGTTTTTGTGCAAAAATAGAATTCCTAGACTCAGATCAGGATTGTAATCAAGTTTAGAATACTTACAATGATGATGGATTAGTAATGTGATTGGATTGAAGACCAGAATTTCGTGGGTATGGATGAGAGAAATGGTGAATAGTAACAGTTTTGGAAGTGGTGGTGTGAAATAATGGGTGTTTGGTTTAATATAAACTAATGGATTGATTCTGCAGGTCGACGGACACGGCGGATCCCAAATTTGGGTTCCGTCCGTTATGGCTCAGGGTTCCGCCGACCCTGCTGAGAAAAATTGTTATGGATTTGTTTTGATTTTTGTCTAATGTCCAGAACTACAATGTAGGTTCCATGAGTCCTAAGCCTAGCCTAAGAAGGTTAAAAGGTTCACGTTTAAGAGGTTTGGTGAGAATGTCGGCTATGTTGTCTTCGGAAGAAACTTTCTCAATTGAGATATTTCCTTTTTGAACGTTGTCGCGAAGGAAATGATGACGGATTTCAATATGTTTGGTACGAGCATGTTGAACCGGGTTTTTGCTGAGATCAATGGCACCTTTGTTGTCACAAAGAATTGTGATGTCGTTGAGTTGAATTCCGTAGTCGACAAGAGCTTGCTTAATCCAAAGAGCTTGTTGACATGCCTTTCCGGCCGAAACGTACTCGGCTTCCGTTGTTGAGATAGCAAGAGCCGTTTGCTTCTTCGAGAACCATGAGGTGAGACAATGTCCAACAAAAGTACAAATACCACTTGTGCTTTTTCTATCGACATAGTCACCGGCATGATCCGAGTCGGCATACACTATGGTGTCTATTCCCGTTCCTTTGGGATACCATAAACCTAAATGTGTAGTGCCCTTAATATACCTAAATATCCTTTTAACGGCTTCAAGATGGGTAGTTTTAGGATTTTCTTGAAAACGAGCACATAGACAAACACTAAACATAATGTCGGGTCTACTAGCCGTTAGGTAAAGTAGACTACCAATCATACCTCTATACTTAGTGCTATCTACGGATTCACTTTCCTCATCCTTGGTGAGTTTAGTTTCCGTGGACATGGGAGTTTTGATAGGTTTCGAATCTTCTAATCCAAATTTCTTAAGCATGTCCTTAATGTACTTAGATTGGTTAAAGAAGATACCATCTTCTAGTTGTTTAATTTGGAGTCCTAGGAAAAAGTTGAGTTCTCCCATCATACTCATTTCAAACTCGTCATGCATGATTTTTGAGAAATCCACACATAATTCTTGACAAGTTGATCCGAATATAATGTCATCAACATAGATTTGTACTATGATAATATGTGAATCTTTCTTCTTAGTGAAGAGAGTATTATCAACTAAGCCCATGGTGTATTTATGGTCAACTAAGAAGGTTTTAAGTCGATCATACCATGCTTTTGGAGCTTGCTTAAGTCCGTAAAGAGCCTTTTTAAGTTTGTAAACATAATTAGGTTTTTCAAAATCGATGAAGCCCGGTGGTTGAGCAACATACACTTCTTCATTAATGACTCCGTTTAGAAATGCACTTTTGACGTCCATTTGAAAAAGTTTAAAATTATGTGCACACGCATAAGCAAGTAAGATTCTAATTGACTCGAGCCTAGCTACTGGAGCAAACGTTTCATCGTAGTCGATGCCTTCTTGTTGATTATATCCTTGTGCTACTAGCCTAGCTTTGTTACCGCTGATGAGAGCTTTGAGCTGGAGCCTGCCCTTAATTTCAAAGAGATTTAAGATGGCATGTTCGACCGCCAATTCCCTTATGTTGAGAAAGTCGCTTCATCCTTCCGGTTACCGCTTGCGGATCTCATGAATATCCTACCTGCCGGGGAAGAAATTACTCCGGGTGTCGGAGCATCTGGGAATGATACCTCTGTTGGGAATGCCCCGAATCCGTAGCTTATCTTTATGTTTTTGTATTGTTAACTTTTGAAACATTTTATTCGGTGATGTAATAACAATTATTGGGCAACCGTGTATATATATTTTGTGAGATCGTGGGCTATCATTCCCCTTCCTCTTTTTTATGTGTTAATTATGAGGTGTATTTTCATGTTAGCTATTTACCGGAGGTTCATTGTTACTTTTGAGCACTTATCACTTTTGTCTTTGGTAATTTGCCTTTGACGCCGCAGTGTCTCTAAGTTTTTAGTTGACCTCTTTTGCCTCTAGTACCGTAGCGCTTTTGGGACTTGGTTTTATTTTACCTTTTTGGCCTCTAGCGCCGTAGCGCTTTTGGGACTTGGTTTTATTTGACCTTCCTCGCCTCTAGCACCGTAGTGCTTTTAGGGGAGGAGGTGTCCTCTAACTTTTTTACGCTTTTGGGACCTCTTTTCGCATTTATGCATATATGTACGTGTGGTATCCGGACAGAGGTAGCTAATCTCCATCCGGATTTCCATATCACTGTCAATAAATCATTGCTGAAAATTGCTCCCTCCGTCATTCAGAGGGAAGCTTAATTAGTATCTGCAGAATACATAATAAAGATGCAATCAAAATAAAATAATAAAAATGCAATCAAAATAAAACAATAAAAATGAAAATAAACTAAATTAAACTAGTGGTGTGAGCAATATATGGGAGAATTGTGTTTACTTAGATTTCACTACTCCCTAGATATCTTTTACAGGTTAATTACTTGTTATAGTTGCGTGGATGACGGATTGTATTCCTTAATACCATTCATGGGGTGGCGTACTTACTTCCCCAATCCTATAAGCTCCTACTTCACTCCTATGTCGAACCGGCTAAGAAGCTCCTAACATGAGATCACTAGAATTCGCTCATGCATTAAATACAACCATAAAAACCTAGTACACATCGGTTCATGTTTCTTAAGACGTTCAAGCAAGTTACACAATGGAGATCTGCCAGTTTTCTTAAGCCTAACATTGAAATCATTCATCCATTACAACTATAAACAAGCAATCAACATATAATCAACATCTAGGTTTCATTACATCTAAGCAAACACACAAAAGATCTAGCCTAGCATGTTAAAATCAAGACAAGTGTAAGATATATTCAAACAACACATAGACATATTGAATGAATTGAAAGAAAACTTATCTTAATTGAACATGAAGGGTTTCAAGGGGTGAAAACCCTTGAAAAATACTGTTACAAACGATATAGGGTTTATTAGGTTCGGCCCTAGAATTCTCCACACAAGTTTCTCTCTTAATGAATGAAAAATAGAAAATTATATATAGATTTTGTGAGGTGACGGCGTCAAGAGGAAAAATCTGACGCCGTCATCTCGCCGCCAATAAAGTTCTCGGATTGCCTAGATCTATATCTGACGCCGTCATGTATGATTCTGCTCCAGGCCGTCACCAAAATTACTCTTGACGCCCTACTTCTGACGCTGTCACGTTTTCTCTGGGCCGTCATCCATTTTACTCCTGACGCCGTCATAAAATTCTTCTTGACTCCGTCAAGTACTGTTCCCAGCAAGGAAAATTAAGTCTTTGCCGTTTTCCTCGCTTTTATGCTCCAAAAACGTCCAAAATGCTTCCTTTTCCAGAATTCACTCCCAAAGTACTTAAAATCACAAAAGGAACGATTTAGGGCAATATTTGATCAAATAAATTCCAATTCTGGCTTAAATGACCCCCTAAAAACGGTTCATTTTTCGCCTCATCATGTACTTTGCCTCTCTTACCGCTGCTTCTTCCCTCCTTTCTTGTAATAAGTCAAGGTTCAGACGCATTTCTTCTTCATTCATCCCCTTATGTATCATCATGGTTCGGTATGTGGGCATACCGATTTTCGCCGGTATGACTGCTTCGCTTCCATATGTGAGGCTAAAGGGGGTTTCACCGTTGCTTGTTTTGAGAGTCGTCTTGTGAGCCCAGAGGACGTTAGGAAGCTCATCTACCCATACAGCTTTCATTTTTCCTAACCTCCTTTTTATTCCCTTCATCAGACTCTTGTTCGCCGCTTCGACCAGTCCGTTGGCCTGTGCATGGGCCACTGCCGTGTTTATTTGCCGGACGTTCAATCGGTCACACCATCCTTTGAACGGATCATTGACAAACTGAGTGCCATTGTCCGTGACTAATCCCAGGGAGTCCAAATCTACAAACGATGTTATCCCACGTGAATTTTATGACCTCTTTTCTTGTTATCCGCGAGAGCGGTTTTGCTTCTACCCACTTGGTAAAATAATCAATCGCGACTATAACAAACTTGGCTTTACTGGTAGATTGCGTTAGGGGACCCAAGATGTCCATTCCCCATTGGTAAAATGGTTAGGGAGCCATGATGGAGGTTAGGTTAGTCTTTGGTAGTCTGGGAACGGAAGCATGAATTTGACATGAGTCACATTTCCTGATTTCGTTTCTAGCGTCCCTGTGCATGGTGGGCCAATAGTATCCTTGCCGCATAGCTTTAGCGACCACGGTCCGTGGCTCGGAGTGCATGCCACAAGCACCCATGTGAATCTCCCGGATAACATAGTTGGCCTGTAAGGGTCCGACACACCTGAGCATCGGTGAAAGATAAGACTTCTTGAATAGCACACCGTCTTCCATCATATACTAATTGATTTTCATTCTCAATGTTCGAGCCTCGTTCTTATCCTCCGGCCATACTCCCTCTTCCAGGCATCGGATGATAGGAGTCATCCAGTTCTCACCTTCTTCTTCAACGACAAAGTTTACCTCTTTTTTCTCAACTGATCGCTCCGACAGTACTTCCACAAGGACCTCCTTTGTTAAGTGATTGAAGGCGACTGTGGCTAATTTACTTAGGACGTCCGCCTTTTGATTTTGTGACCGCGGAATGTTACATATCGTGAACTCTTTAAAGACTGATGAGTACTCCTTAGCCTTAGCGAGATACTTGATCATATTTGAGTTTGTGGCTGTATAGTCCCCGTTCAGCTGGTTGGCTACCAACTTGGAATCCACGCAGGCTTTTATGTTCCGGACTCCCATATCCGCTGCAATTCATAAACCGGCCAATAATGCCTCATATTCAGCCTCATTGTTAGTACTGGTGAAGTCCAACCGGAGGGCATAAGTGTATTCGGTTTTGGTGAGATTAATGAGGACAAGACCCGCTCCAGACCCTTTTGCATTGGATGCCCCGTCAGTATATAAGGTCCACCGTCCATTCTCATCTTTGTTTTCCTTCCGGGGTGACTGCTGGTAGTAGGAAGGAGAGTCATTTCCGATAGGAAATCCGCCAACACCTGTCCTTTGATTGCATTCCGGGGCATATATTCTATGTTGTAAGCACCTAACTCTACTGCATATTTGGCGAGCTTTTCGGACGCCTGGGCCTTAATAAGGATCTGATTGATGGGTTGATCAGTGATGACTTTGATTGGGTGAGCTTCAAAATATCGTCTTAACCTTCTTGACTTGTGCAGCAAGGATAATGCGAGTTTTTCCATGGGAGCATAATTTCTTTCTGCCTCACTTACAGTTCTGCTTACATAATGCACCGGCTTTTGTTTTCCCTTTCTTTCGGTCAGCAGGACAACACTAACTGATTCGTCTGCCGCCGCGAGATACACGTACAAGTTTTCCCTATGCGTCGGCGTTATGAATGATGGGAGATCTGTGATGAGCTTCTTCATGTCTTGGAAGGCTTTTTCTGCTTCCTCCGTCCACTTATAATTGTCCTTATTTTCCTTAGTAATGTTCTTGAGGGTATCAAAGAAGGGTAAGGATTGTTCAGCTGATCGAGAGAGAAACCTATTCAGTGCCGCTAACTTCCCACTGAGACTTTGCATTTCTCGAAGCGTGCGTGGCGATTGCATATCTAAAATGGCCTTCGTCTTTTTAGGGTTTGACCGGATTCCCTCTGGCGTCACCAGGTATCCTATGAATTTTCCCTCTTCCATCCCGAATGAACATTTTTTGGGGCAATTTCATGTTGATTTTTCTTAAATTTGAAAATGTTTCAGCGATATCTTCGATCATAGTCCTTTCCTCCCTACTTTTGATCACCATGTCATCGACGTAGGCCTCCAAGTTCCATCCCAACTGACCTTGGAACGCCAAGTCAACCAGTCTCTGGTAGGTGGCCCCTGCGTTCTTTAAACCAAATGGCATCTTGGTGTAGCAGTACGTTCCCTGATCTGTGTAGAAAGCTGTCTTTTCCTCATCTTCGACGGCCATTTGCACCTGGTGGTAGCCCTTATATGCATCCAAGAAACACTTATACTTATATCCCATGACAGACTCGATCTTCCAGTCAATGTCCGGCAAGGGGTAGTAGTCCTTTGGGCAAGCAGAATTAATATTTTTTCAAATCCACACACATCCTCCAACTCCCATCACACTTTTTTACCAGGACCGGGTTCGAGATCCATGTCGGATATTTGACTGGACGGACTATGCCCGCTTGAACCCACTCATCGACCTCCATTAACACTGCTCGGCTTCTATCTGGGGCAAACACTCGCCTTTTTTGGCTTACCGATTCTATTGAGGGGTTTACATTCAGGCGATGTTTGATTATCCTTCTGGGGACTCCTGTCATATCGGCCGGCTCCCATGCGAATACATCCATGTTCTGGATGAGGACTGCTTTTAAGAGTTTCCGAGTTTCATAGGTGAGATTCTTACCAATGGTAACGAGTTGATCCGGATAGGCGGGGTTGATCATTATTGTTTCAGGTGCGCTTTCCTCCGAATGATTTTCCCTCCCTATTTCCTTCTGTTCTAGCAATGCCTGCTCCTTTTCCAACCTTCTACATTCAGAGATAAAAACCGAGCGGGTTACCAGCGTTGCTACTCCCCTTGGCGTGGGAAATTTCATCATTGAGTGTACGGTGGATGGTACGGCCTGAAGGCTCCGTAAGCCTGTTCTTCCTAGGATAACATTATAGGGGGATGTCACTCTGATGACGGTGAATTTCATCATGGTCCTCCGTGACAACCCTTCACTTCTAAACTCTACTTCCAACTCTATCTTTCCTAGGGGTTTTGTCACATTTCCGGTGAAGCTTAGCAAGTCTGTGTGTGTCGGTCTTAATCGAGACTTGATGGTTGGGCTGAGGTTCTCGAAGCAGTGTTCGAACATGATTTCTACAGAGGCCCCTCCGTCGACGAATATTCGTCTTACCAGGTATCCTTCTATCACTGCTTCCACTATGAGAGGATCATCTGACAAGTCGTCCGGATGGACGGGAGGGAATGTGATAGGAGCCTTCATCCAATCTTCCATGTTCTCGCGATCCTTTCTCTTATTCTTGTCCGGCCAGGCTTGAATCATATTGATCACTTTCCCATTTAAGGGAGCCTCATCCCTACGGTCTCCTCCTCGGTGCCTCACGTCTTTAACGAGGTGATTGAGTTTTCCTGATTCCAACGCAGCCTCTAGTTGTCTTCGAAGTTGGTAACAGTCGTTTGTGTGGTGTCCCTTCTCCGTGTGGTAATCACAGAACTTGTCCTGATTTTCCTTCCTGGGCGGGTAGTTCAACGGCTTGGGTGGTGGCAACCGCAACTGAGGTTCGGTGGCTAAAATCTCCTTAGGTGTTTGGTGAGAGAGTCCAAGGTGAGTTGCGGAGGATGATATGCCGGACGATGATATGCCGGACGATGATGATGATCATTCCTTCCTAGTATCATTACAGGCTTATCTCGAGGACGATAGGGTGCATACCCATCGCGTCCTTGATAGTTCGGACGACCCTCATTAAACTTCCTGTCATTTCTGTATACCCCTCTTTGCGGCTTCTCATCCCGGCGAAAATTATAGTCCATATGTTTTTTGAAAGGCTCAGATCTTTCCCCTTATGGTAATTCTGTATCAGCAAAAGCCTTCTCTGATCGGACAAAGTCATCAAGACGGGTCATCATCTCCGTTACTCTTTTAGGGACTTTGTCGGCATACCGCTTTGCCAATTCCGACCAACGACATGCATTCATGAAGAAGGAGATTTTCATGACTTCCGGAACTCCCAGAATGAAGCCAGTCACTGTGGTCCATCTTTCCTTAAATTCTAGGAGGGACTCGTTTGCTTTCCTGACGATCTTCGTAATCTCCGTAGGGTCTTTAAAGCAGGCTTTATGCAAAGCAAAGTGGGTCACAAACTGTTCTCGGAGATCCGCCCATTCGTTGATACTTCCTGGTGTTAGTTTATCAAACCATCCTCTAGCTCTTCCGTCCAACGTCTGCTGGAACATCCGGCACCATATCGGCATAGGCCATTCCCCATGCATGGCCACTCCGGTGAATCGAGTGAGGTGGTCCTCCGGATCCGTAGACCCGTCATAGAGCTTGATGTGGGACGGCATCTTGTGCTCCAGTGCGGAAAACTCCAAGATTCTCCGCGACAATGGTGACCGGGATATTTCTTTAAACGGCTTCCCCAAATCTTCGTCAGCTACTTTTATCCCGGTGGCTATCCCTTCATTTTTCCAGGCGACCCGTCCATTTGGTTCATTGTCCTCGAAATCCAGTCGTATGGGTGTAACATTTTCTCGCCGGTTGTGTTCTACGATCATAGACTTCAGGGTGGACACATAAAGGTCGATTTGTTCCCTAGTGATCGGAGGGGTATTGTTCCTTTCCTCTCCGGAACCACCAGGTCCAAGGGTTGGTCCGCCGGGACCGGAACTCGACATCCTGTAACCTGGGTAGATTGAATGCGGGTCCTACGGATGGCGCCAATTTGTTTACGTAATTTCCTGCTGAAGGTACGGATGCCACTAAGTGTCCCTTAAAGTAGCGTCCAAGGTCTTCGGTATCTGCAATGAAACCAAAAACGCGTTAGCCTCGCCCCGGGTGTTATCCCAGGACCAAGCTCCGGCGTGAAAGTAAGTTGTGGGTTCGGTTATAAATGTATGTGTGTTTTTTGACAAAAGAATCTTAAATGCATGTGAATAAATGAGTTCTATTTATACTACTTCAAAACTGTACCTGTCTACTGTTCCGATACTGTGCAAGGTACAAGTAGGTCACTATTCCTGACATTTAGGGTATGTTCTGACAAGCCACTCTAGTGTTAGGGTGTCAGATGGATTTACCACGTGGTCGACATAATCCCAGGAATTTAGGGGGAGACGGACGGAGTTGTCTAGTACGTCCGGTGTTGTTCCGAAGTGTGTAACCGTCCGGAAGACATGACCGGACGGTCACCTACACGAACACTTATAGAAATAAGGCCTGCTTATAAACCATTTTTTATTTTACTTTTGGACATTGAAAAGGGTGGAACTGATGACCTCTTGATTAAGATTTAAGCTCTTAATCATCTATCCTAACACCTCATTTGTGATAAGTTATGCCTTTACTTCTATTTATGTACATAAATGTAAAGGTCCTGAGTTGATATTGAACTCGGCTCATATTATAATATGCAAACTTGAGCATGGTTTAATGAATCTGCTTATTAACTATGGAGCTTATACTAACAAAAGCTGGTAAAGTGTGCCTCAGTTTGCTAGGTAAACTTCATTAGCATGTTGTTTACTTCAAACAACAAAAAACTTGTTCAAAAACCATCTTGTACACCACATTCTTATCACTAATTATGTAATTTCAGTAAACATATGTGCTAAAATGATACAAATTCCTCAAACTCTATTTTGTAAATCTGTACCGAGTAGGTTGATGCACTTTCAGTTAGTATATAGCCACTAAGGAGCTAAATAGCCTATAAGGAGCTAAGATGGACTAGTCTTTGCTCTTTTGACTTCGTCCATTACATGCCAACTCTTTTTAGCCGGTTTAGCAACAAAAGAATGACTAGTAAGGGAAAACAGCTTCCCGAGTTCACGGTCTTGTTACCGATTATTATGTTATTTTGATAATTCAGTATAAGATATAGTAAACTTAAAACACAAACCAAAACACCCCCTTGCATGCTCAAATAGTAAAATGGTACAAATTTGCAAAATTTTCTATCCAGTCAATCTGTTTTGACATTATTAAAACTTCTACTGTTAACAAGAAAAAACATGCTAATCTAAAGTCTAAAACTAGATACTAAACTTGTCAACAACATCAAACTAACTGAACTATTAACAAAGAGTAACTATTCTACCAAATGATTATCAAATCCGTGCTCATAAAGAATCCATTAAACGGCTCGATGGCTCCATGAAAGAATCATCAACATTTTTCTTCAATTCAATAAAGTGGTAGTGTCCATATGACGCCACCGGGCATGGAGCTGCTATACACTGGTAAGGACATTGCAGCCGACGAAGATAGTACTGCATCATAGTTCTGTCTATAATCTCCGCCACCTGATTTTGGAGATTGAACTCTTGCTTGTGAAACCGACCCGCTACCAGTATGTGGATATTCCACTCTGCCTCCTTCAGAATTAGTCCCACCACCAGCCGAATGCCTTGCATTATCCTCGCCTTCTTTTTTATCTTCCATTGTTAACTTGTGGTAGGACGGGTTGTTAAACGATGCTGCTACGATGTTAACTGTTCCTGAAGCGATCAGTGGCCCCTCAATGATCCCACCAAGTATTTGTCCTCCTGGACCCGAAGGTATTGATATGACAAATTTCTCAAGAAAATCTGCGAAAAAAGACAAAATTCTCAAATTAGTTCCACCTTCTATACAAATTTTGAACTATCTTACTGATCAAGAACAATGAAAAACTTTATACGTTTAAATATCCATGCACAATAAAAATCTTTAAACACTTTTACTAACTAAAAGAAATATACAAAAGATCAAACACGATACTTACCATGATTAGAAAGCGTTTTCAGCATGGCGGAATCAGAAGGCTTAAGCATGGTGGCAGAAATCGACAACAACTCATAGCAACCTTCATGCACAACAGGATTACTTGTACCATCACCTTGCTTGAACGACACGTTAGAAACTTTACCCGACCCAGATAACACACAAAGACCCATATCACGTTTGTTACAAAGGGTTGTAACAGAAGTAACTATATCTAAACCATCAGAAACTTCAATGACATGAGGTGACATAACTTGTTCAGGTTGTTGCATGACGTAACGGAGTGGTTTTGGTTTGTTTTTTGATCCGGGAGGATGCCCTACTTTTCGTCGCTTATTGGTGGTTTCAGATTCTTCGACGCGGTGGTGGTTAACGGTGGTTGGTGGAGGTGATTGGTGGTTGTTTGTGGTGGTTGACATGGTTGTTAGTTTGTTACAATATTCTGTTTAAAAAAGATTTCTCTAAGCTAGTTCTCTATGCGTTTATGGTGATATATATTTATATATATACATGCATGCATGATTGTTATAGATGAACTCTTTCCCGTCTTTGTGAAATTATTTGCATTCAATTTTGTAAAAACTCTATATCGATTCTTAATTACTAAAATATCGAAACATATTTTGTTCTTGCATAGGCATTATATTAAGCAAGAAAAGTAAAAAAAATTAAAAAATTGTTTGGTAAAATTGATATAATAGCATAGAAACTTCTAGCTAGCTATGATTTATGTGCAAAAGCTTAATAACCGGTAACATGAACTAACGGCTCACAATCAACTGACTTTCAATAATGTGGACGTATAACTCATTCAGGGGTTGTGGCTATGAGGTGCCAAAAATTGAACTCTTGACCATATGTTTGTTATATGCAAAAATGGCTCATCGATTATCAACTGAGCAACACGTTATTGGCACTTCTAGCTATGTGTTGTTAAAACGTGTTTGATAGATTTTGGTGCTGTTTGTTTATTAAGAGGCTTTGAATCTGAATCTGAAGCATAAATATCTGAATCTGAATGAAATAATATTGGTTGTTTTTTTTTTGTAAAAAAAAATCTGAATGATATAAATATGATGCAATTTTGTTCTTACAACACATAAACATTAAAAGACTATGAGGCAACAAGACATCCTCTACACATCTTGTTGAATAAGAGGTTTGAGCCTCTAATTGCCTCTAAACGAGAAGAAAAAAACAAACACACTTAATGACCTAAATGTCTGACCGCGTCTGAACGAGTCAAATTAAGATGCTGTTAAGAGGTACTTTTTAAAAAACAAACACCACCTTACCATCAGTGATGGTATTGGTTCTTTTGAATTTACTCGTTGAATATGTTACTAATCTCAGTACTTATGTTACATAATATATACTTATTAACCAATAATACAACACTCTAATATATATATGCGGGACTGCTAGACATAGAAATCAATAAGAAAGTGCAAAACTACTAATTAGTAGTATAAAGCAAATAAAAAGAGAAGGGTGCAATACAAATATCATCAAACACGTACTAGTACTTTTTATTCATGGATGTATAAAATCTCATACGTACTAAAATATCCTATGCATGCTTAGTGCAATCAGTAGGCTTAAAAGAAACCTCATTATTTACCAAATCATACCCTACCAACCAATTTCTTTGCGATAAATTCCCAAATATTGCGATATCAGTCGTAGGTAGAATCGTCAAGCAAGTCATCCCGTTTTGCATTTCCAAAAAGGTGTTCGCTGGTGGCAATTCAACGTCAGCACCGGTGAAACGGAAAGTCACTGTTGGGACAGTGTCCATGTTCAAGTCCTTGTAGCAATACTCGAGGAAACCATCAGGGTCCTGAGCGGTTGGACCACCAAGGACCTCAGTTAGACCCGAGGTTAACTCTTCGTAGAGTTCACGATCGATGAATGTTAGTGTTGTACCTGAGTCTATGATAATGTTACCCTCTTGGACATCTTTTTCCGGTAATGATTTGTATGCGGACACATTGTTGTTTCCTACCCATACACTATCTAACGTAAGGTAGTAGTAGGTCGAAGGGTCTTTCTTAGCAAGAGGAGTTGAAACGACATTTGGCCCTGTGACTTTGGCATAATCTCCAAACTGAATCGTGCTTGTTTCATACGTGCCATCGTTAAAATATGGAATCAAACAATACGAGAATTTTCCTTGTGTAACATTTTCAAGTTGCCTAACTATAGAAAGAGGACCACCCCCAAGACCAATAATCCCACTGCCTTCTTCGTTAAACGTACCATTATTATCATGACCACACCCGAAAACAACATCTTTAATTGACGTTTGTCCAAACCAAAAGGTATCGACCGCTAGGTCACCCATTGTATGAGACTGATCCTCGTAACTCATCTTGTAATGACACATATTTTTTGAGTCACATGATTGCTGATTTTGGGATAGGGCTTCACAACCTTTTGATTGACAAGACAATGTTTGATAAGTAGATGAATTAGATGGTACGAGGATAGGTGGGCCCAATTGCTTGTAGCAATTCTCACAAGGTTCACATTGGGCCCATGTGAGGACGGACCCAGTGTCAGCGATCCCAAGAACTTGTACGGGTGGAGTTCCAATGTCTATTGACATTAGATATTCTCCTAAAATACAGGAGATATCTGCATCGATTATAGTTGTCTTTGAGATCAAACCTGCCCTTTTTGAAAAGCGTGATGCTCGAGACACAGACCGGAGAAAAGCACTTTTTAGACGGTCCGAGCGGGCATAGTTCGAGTTGTAAAGAGGGGATAGTGGAGAGTCTCTTTCAATAAGATCAATAGTAAAACCACCATGCATGTAGTTGGGTCTAGAAAAAGAACCCGAAATGTTGATCAAAAGAAAGAGAAGAATGAGTGTTTTCATGATTATGGTTTAGGAAGATTGTGAATGAGAAATGAAATGTTGATCAAATTTATAAGCTGATCAAAAACCGAAGAATTAATTTAAAAATGCATGAATTTGGAAGGTCAAATTAAATACGTTAATTTGTTACGTAGTAAAAGAAGTGATTGTAATTATGATCAACTTACTGATATAGAAATCATCGCAATAAACAATACGGTAACTAGCTATGAATATATATACTTTGCTCAACACGTCTTTGTGAAATTTATTGCAATCAATTTTGTAAAAACTCTATATCGTTACTTAATTACTATATTTAGCTCAATAAGAAAATATCGAAACATTTTTTGTTCTTGTATAAGCATTATACTAAGCAAGAAAAGTAAAAAAAATTAAAAAATAAAAAAATTGTTATGGTAAAATTTGGATATAATAGCAGAGAAACTTCTAGCTATGTATGTGTTATGTGCAAAAGTTTAATAACCGGTAATACGGACGGCTCACAATCGATTAACTTTTCATAATGTGAGAGGCACGCATGACTCACCGGCTGCGGCTATGGGTGCTAAGGATTGATCTATTGACCTTATGCTTGTTATATGCAAAGTTACCCCATCCACTATCAACTGAGCTACACTTCTAGCTATGTGTTGTTTAAGAGTGATTGGTACATTTTCTATTAGTGATGGTATTGGTTATTATGAATTTACTGGTTGAATATGTTACTAATTAATCTCAGTACTTATATGTTACTTATAAATACTTATTAACCAATAATACAACACTTTAATACGGGACTGCTAGACATAGAAATCAATAAGAAAGTGCAAAACTACTAAGTATAAAGCAAATAAAAAGAGAAGGGTGCAATACAAATATCATCAAACACGTACTTTTAATTCATGGATATATAAAATCTCATACTAAAATATCCTATGCATGCTTAGTGCAATCGGTAGGCTTAAAAGAAACCTCATTATTTACCAAATCATACCCTACCAACAAATTTCTTTGCGATAAATTCCCAAATATTGCGATATCAGTCGAAGGTACAATCATCAAGCAAGTCATCCCCTTTTGCACTTCCAAAAAGGTGTTCGCCGGAGGCAACTCAACGTCAGCACCGGTGAAACGGAAAGTCACTGTTGGGACAGTGTCCATGTTCAAGTCCTTGTAGCAATACTCGAAGGAACCATCAGGGTCCTGAGCGGTTGGACTACCAAGGACCTCAGTTAGACCCGAGGTTAACTCTTCGTAGAGTTCACGATTGATGAATGTTAGCGTTGTACCCGAGTCTATGATAATGTTACCCTCTTGGACATCTTTTTTCGGTAATGGTTTGTTTGATGACACATTGTTTTTTCCAACCAATACGTATTCTAACGTAAGGTAGTAGTAAGTCGAAGGGTCTTTCTTAACAAGAGGAGTTGAAACGACATTTGGCCCAGTGAGTTTGGCATAATCTCCGAACTGAATCTTGCTCGTTTGATTTGAGACATCGTTAAAATAAGGAATCAAACAATACGAAAATTTTCCTTGTGTATCATTTTCTAGCTGCGTGATTAGAGAAAGAGGACCACCACCAAGACCAATAATCCCACTGCCATATTTGTTAAAAGTACCATTATTATCATGACCACACCCGAAAATAACATTTTGAAAAGACCTTCGTCCAAACCAAAAGGTATCGACAGCAAGGTCACCCGTTGTAAAAGACCGATCCCCGTAACTCATCTCGTAGTGACACATATTTTTCGAGTCACATGTTTGCTGATTTTCGCCTAGGGCTTCACAAGCTTTTGATTGACAAGATAGTGTTCGATAAGTGGACGAATTAGATGGTGCGAGGATAGTGCCCACTTGCTTGTAGCAATTCTCACAAGGCTCACACTGGGCCCATATGAGGTCGGACCCAGTGTCAGCGATCCCAAGAACTTTTACGGGTGGAGTTCCAATGTCTATAGACATCAGATATTCTCCAAAAATACCGGAGATATCTGCATCGATTATAGTTGTCTTCGAGATCAAACCCGCTCTTTCTGAAAAAAGAGAAGCCCGAGACACAGACCGAAGAAAAGCACTTTTTAGACGGTCCGTGCGGGCATAGTTCGGGTTGTAAAGAGGGGACAGTGGAGAGTCTCTTTCAATAAGATCAATAGTAAAACCACCATGCATGTAGTTGGGTCGAGAAAAAGAACCCGAAATATTGATCAAAAGAAAGAGAAGAATGAGTGTTTTCATGATTATGGTTTAAGAAGATTGTGAATGAGAAATGAAATGCTGATCAAATTTATAAGGTGATTATGGTCTAGAATTTGGAAGGCCAAAGGTTAAATACGTTATTATTTACGTAGTAAAAGAAGTGATTGTAATTATGATCAATTTATTGACATGGAAATCATTGCAATAAACAATACAATAACTGGCTATGAATATACTTTGCTCAATCAACTCGTCTTGATTCAAATACGAAATACATTCCAAATACAACCATGAATGTATTATTTCACTCAATATTTGACACTTGATACACAAGATATCAAAAATATTTTATAAGTTGACAGGATATTTTTCATTCTCATTGCTTCTCCGTAAAAAATCATTCAAAGATAACTAGGTATACAAACTTACTAACATAGCTTCAAGAATATTTCATTATTTACTCAAAGTGCTTTCTATTTAAACATGTATATTACTTTTACGTCATTTTACACATTATAATTATGGCAACAACTATGTTATCAAATGATTTAATAAAAAAGTTATTTCTCAAGGTTTTTATTTGCTACTTATGACCACTGATGGAGCCAGTAGGGGGGCTGGAGGGTGCTCGGCCCCCTAACCGGCCTAACTCTACCTTGTATCATGGTGGATCCTGGAAACAACCTTAGAACAAAAAATTGTTTAGAAGTTATTACTGATGTTTTTAAAGAACCTATCTTTGATTTATGTAAGGAAACACCTTGGCGAAGGTTTTGGTAGTGTTGTTGAACATAATTTAGCCATTGGATATAATAATGTAGGCAGTGGCGGATCTAGGAATCCGGAAGAGGGTATGCACTTTTCTAGTACATATATTAATAAATTCGATTTTTTGGTTTGAGTTTTCGGGTCGGGTTTTTTTGGATTCGGGTTAGGCACCGTTGTTTTGTTTCTTGTATCCGAGTAACTAAATTGGTTTATCAAATTGGGTTTTTGGAGATTGAATTAGTTCTTTTGATTCGAATATATTAATTAAACTGTTTGTGTTAATCCAATAAAATCAAAGGTAAACGCTAAATTATTGTCCTTTAATCGCTATGATCAACTTGAACATAAATATCTATCTAACGATAATATATTGATAAAACCTAGCAAGAAGTTAAAATGATTATTATAGCTCGTTGTTACGTTTTATCAATAATCCTGCCATTAAAAAAGCATGAATCATCAAAAACGATTAACATGAAAAACTAAAGTAAAACTAACTTCGTACTAGCTCAATAATTCGAATATTAAGCTACAATATATTAAAAGTGAACATAATAAAAATAACATAAAAAAACTTGTTTCACAAGAATTCGGATTCGAAGGTATAAAATACTATATTAAATGTTCCCACTAGTTACGCACTTATGTGCAAGAGTAAAAATGTAAATGATTAGATTGTAACTTTTTGATGGGTTTGGCCTTAAGGAGTAGAAATGAAATCCGAAGTAAATAAAGTTTAATATAACAAGTGGGCCTGGGAAAATTTAAACCCACTATATCATCATCTTCTTCAATATAGCAACAGCAGCAGACGACGCCAACTTAATCAGAGTTTAAGGAGTGCTTCTTTCATTTTAATTTATAATTGGACATGCACTCATTAATTTCTTATATCTTAAAGGGTGTGCACTCTTAAATTTCTAGTGTATTTTG
Source organism: Artemisia argyi (assembly GCA_030686995.1). Taxonomy (NCBI): domain Eukaryota; kingdom Viridiplantae; phylum Streptophyta; class Magnoliopsida; order Asterales; family Asteraceae; genus Artemisia; species Artemisia argyi. Next base: position 3,124,199 of record CM060702.1, read on the forward strand.
TTGTAGCTTTTGAAAGTAAACAATTTTTTTTTTAACACTACTATGAATTCCCAGAAGATATGCACGTGCATACCCTGTGTCTGTGTATAAGAATCCCTGAATGTAGGATTGTAGGTGACTAAGAAAGATGGGAGACAAGAATGGTGAAGAAATAGGAAGAAGGAGCGGAAGAGAGGAAAAGTAGTACATATGAAATATTAAAAAATTGTTGCTTTTATTTATATTTAAGAGGTTGTACTTTTTTTGTTTGTGTTTAACTAATTATTCTTTATCCTATTAAATATTATCCTTTTTTACATTTTTAAAAATATCTTCAAATTCAAGAAACTATTTTAAGTTATACATAAATATAGACAAGTTTATTATTAAGGATTTTAAGTGATTCGACAATAAAAGAGTGATAACTATATACATGATTCTGTTCGTCATATTTTAAAAAAGAAAATGTGTTACCATAGTTAAGATACACTTAAAGAATTATTGTGTTGTGTGAAATCTCTAATTTGTAAAAACTTTAACTAATATAGTATGTATATGTTCACAAATCCTTTGTTCCTTAAAGAATTGTATGTTAAACCGAATTTTTTTTAGCCCCCCTAATACGTAATACTGGCTTTGTCCCTGCTTATGACAAAGACACTCGTAATTGTAGATGAAGCACGAGTGAAAACTAAAGATGCAACCTGTTTTTATAAGTTACGTGAAGTAATTTTTAAATTAAAAAAAAATTATCAAAATATTTACTTGTATATTTCATTTAAATAAGTTTTTTGAATGGCAGGAGATATCATAAAACACTAGCAAGAAGCTAGGAAACAAATTACAAGGGTGTGGATAGGGCGTTACATGGGTTAAAAGCCACTCTATCCAATTAAAAGAAATCTTACGAAGCCTATTAGAAATCCAGTTGAAGTTAAAGAGCTTGACCTCATTTAGAATCATTCCCCTATTCGGACGCTTAGGAGCAATGGAAGAGTCATTCCTAAAACGCCAAAGAATCCAAAGGTGGGTTGTATCACCGCGTCGAGGACTGATATGAGCATGGGAGACATATTTGCAAGGCTTGGGATGGATAGGACATCATTGAAATTTTCAAGATGAATGTTGTTTATGTTCCACCAATTTAGAACTTCAATCCAAACCGTGGCAGCAAATTCACACTTCACCAAAATGTGATCTTCCGTCTCGAGGCCATTGTCACAAATGGGACATCTTACCAAGTCTAGATCAACACCTATATGGTCCAAGTTAACTCTTGTGGGGATTCTTGTGTTCTCCATTCTCAATTAAGCAATATTTGATCTTTATAGTAACTAGTTTGTTCCATCTAGTTGGTGTTATGTGACTTTGAATCGAAGAGTTGACAATTAATAGTTGCATACCTTTTACCATGAAGCTCTTAGTAATATCGATAAGGCATTCCCAACGATCATCGTCCGAAGAGGTGATGCGAAAGTTAGACAACAGGCTTTGTAACTGCCAATTCAGTGAGGTCACAAGGCCGCAGAGGCCTTCGCCAATTCCATTGAAAGCTAAGCCCAGGAGGATTAATAAGCCCAATACCATCAACACTTAAAACATGGCCAACTAAGTTTGTAATAGCCCCATTATGCATAGAAGAATTAGGAGCAGACACTAGAGAATGGACAAAGGAGGGAGTTTGTTCACTTACTGAGCAACTATGGTTACCCTCAATATGAAATAATCTTGGGTATATAGAACAAAGGGGGGCGTTACCAACCCACGTGTCGGTCCAAAAGCGAGTATTTTGGCCATTGCCAATCTTTAGCTTGAAGAGGGAGTGAAGGTCGATTCCTAGAGCGTTTAACTCCCCATTTAATTTGGTAATTTGGTACCACAGACCCGATTGACTTCTTATTGATGACGCATCATGCAAATCTCCATGAGGGCCACGGATTGAACATATCACATTACGCCACCATTTAGCTAGCATCCCTTGGTTACTTACCTTAAGACTTACAATACTTAAGCCGCCTTTATCAAACGGAGCAATAACCTGCATGTAATCCAAGAAATTTTGTTGGAATACGACGAGCCACCTCAAAAAAACTTTCTTCTAATGCATTCGAGTTGGGTAATAATACATTTAGGAGCCTTAAATGTCGAAAAGAAGTAAACAACGAGGCTACCAAGAACGGCCTTAATGAGAGTAAGCCTACCACCAAAAGAGAGCGACTTTGCTTTCCAGATAGAAAGCCTTTGGTGAAATCTCTCAACAAGGGGGAGGGGGGGGGGGGGGGGGCAATTAGCACTTACTGACATGTTTGCTCCAATGGGGAGACCAAGGTAAGTGAATGGAAAATGAGATGGTGACAACCAATAAAGGAAACTAACGAAGTGAGCTCATTATTAGTGAGACCAATACCAAAGAAATTTCTTTGTGGAAGTTAACTTTAAGCCTGGATGCAAGATGAAAACAAGTAAGGATCCTTGACAAATTCTTAGCATTTACTTAAGACCATTCCCCCAAGATGATAGCATCGTCCGCAAATTGAAGATGAGAAATGTGAACTCTATTACTCCCCACATCAATGCCCCGAAATAAGTTTCTTGATTTAGCTTCTTCAAGAGCCGCATTAAGTGCTTCAATTGCTAAAATAAACAGATATGGAGAAAGTGGGTTACCTTGACGGAGACCTTTTACAATCTTGAAATCCGGGGTAGGAGACCCGTTAACTAACACCGAGGCATAGGCCGAGTTAAGGCAAGCACTTATCCAATTCTTGCATTTGATACTAAAACCCATTTGGGTCATTATGGAGTCCAAGAATGACCAATTCAATGAGTCAAAAGCCTTTTCGAAATCAACTTTAAGGAAGAACATCTTCTTTTTAGAATGTTTTGCCCAAGAGATAATTTCATCTACAGTAAGAGGACCTTCAACAATTTGACGCCCCTTAATAAAAGCCATTTGGACTTCACTAATAACCGATGAGATGACCTTAACAAGAGGGTCAACCAAAAGTTTTGCAATGATCTTGTATTGATATCCTATGAGGCTAATAGGTCGATAATCATTCAAGCTAAGGGGGTCATCAATTTTTGGGACAAGAGCTATAAAGGAAGAGTTACAATCTTTGGGAATAAAAGCCTTAGTTTCAAACTCTTGACATAAGAAATAATGTCGCTACTAAACACATCCCAATGTTTCTTTAGAAGCTTGAAAGTGAAGCCATCTATTCCCGGAGCCTTTTCTCCCCTGCAACACCAAACCGCATCTTTTATTTCTTGAGGAGAAAAAGGAAGGTCAAGAGGGGAAGACTCGTCAAGAGATAGGATTCTAAAACGGCTGCTTTTGAAGGATGGTCTAGACACCCCATTATCATGGAACTTTGATTTGAAGTAATTGAAGATGTGATTTTTGACAAGGGCGGTTCCATAACCCAAATAACGTGGATGTTAAGGCCATTTATTCTCGATCAGTTTCTTTTGTTGTTAATGACCCCATGAAAGAATTTCGAATTATCGTCCCCCTCCAAAGCCCATCTACACTTTGCTCTTTGTCGAAGATCCTTAAGGCGAAGATGATCGATATTTGAGATGTCCTTAGATGTTTTAATTTGTAATTCAATGTCAACATCAGGCGAAGATGTGATTTTTGACAAGGGGTGGTTCCGTAACCCAAATACCTCGGATGTTAAGGCCATTTATTCTCGATCGGTTTCTTTTGCTGTTAATGATCCCATGAAAGAATTTCGAATTTTCGTCCCCCTCCAAATCCTATCTATTCTTTGCTCTTTGTCGAAGATCCTTAAGGCGAAGATGATCGATATTTGAGATGTCTTTAGATGTTTTAATTCTTAATTCAATGTCAACATCAGAGAGAGAGGCAAATTCAGCTCTCAAATCTATCTCACATAGAGTTTCTTTTACCTTATTCAAGGTGCAATTTTCTGGGCCAGTGATGTTTTTCTCCACTGTTTTAAACAACTTTTAAGACCTTGTAGCTTTAGTTTAAATATTGAGGCCTTACTGATGTCCCTACCGCCATTAATGGCCCAACCATTAACAAGAGTTGTCTGAAAGTTATCCCTACCGCCATTAATGGCCCAACCATTAACAAGAGTTGTCTGAAAGTTATCCATAAGCATCCAAGAGTTAAAAAAACGAAAGGGTACTGGCAAGAGAGGAGAGTGGTCGGAGTATTCTTTGGCTAGAGCAGTGACGTAAGACGTCCACCTATGGCAGAAGTAGAAATGAAGTCGTTAAAGAGATTGGCCCCTCGTTCACAAAAGTTAGTACCGGACCGTTCTGTAGCATATCGGACTTCATTAAAGTCGCCAAATATGATGGTGAGACAATCACTGCTTGATGTCATATCATTGATTGCATTCCACAACGCCAATTTCTTATGGATTGCGGTGCGTACATCACAATTAAAAGACAAGCAACATCAATTGGAAGCCACGTACCTTTTACTGCCAAATACCCATCCCCTTCCCGGTAAGAGTGTTTAGTGAATCTAGACGAGTCCCAAACAGCAAGGATCCCTCCTGATTTGCCCACTGATTTTTTGTAGACAAAATCAAAGTTTGAGTTATTCCATATCGACAAGATCATGCGGCGACCAATCATTGAGGTAGAAGTTTCTTGCACCCCTAGGAACTGAATCTTGTATTCATGACAGGGCCTTTTAATCCAACCTTTTTTAAGGTCGTCCCCAACCCCACGAATATTCATAGAGAGAATGATAATGGATGCTCGTTTGTAACACCGTCATTAATAAGTCGAGCTACATTGGTTTCTTTCCCTCCCATGTCGAATCTGATTTGGTTGCCTAGGTCAACAATTTTATCAACTTCAAATGAATCAGAGGTTTCAGGGTTTGTTCCTGGTTAGAATACGCAGGGCCGTCTCGCAGTTTTCGGTGGCCCTAGGCGATAACAAAAAAGAGGCCCTATTACACTTGTAAGCTAAAAAGAAATTGTATATAAACTTGAATTATACGACTCCTATATGTTTAATATTATAGATGTTTATAGCAAAAGTAATAAAAATGTGGCCTCTTTGAAGTGGAGGCCCTGTGCGATGGCACCTATTGCACACCCTTCCGAGACCCCTCTGAGAATACGCATATTGCATCTTTTGATCTTAGAGAAGGAGTCCGTGATTGTAGCATCGTTATCCGAGGGAGACATGGACAAGGTATTGGTTGGTTTGGAGACTGTAAGATGTATTGCTGCCATTTTTGTTCTTGGAGGAATTTTTTGTTATAACATTAACACCATTCATTGAGTCATTTAGTTTGAGTGAAGCAAACCTTTTCTTTCTGCTTGTAGGATTTAAGTTACGTGTAGATGGGGGAGGAACAGAGGAGGCTCGTTTGGTATTTGTAATCTTTTGGGGTCCTAGAAGTTGAGACATAATTATTGATACTCATGGAATTCATATGGCTAAGGTATTCAAGTTACAAATAAATATATGGGACCAAAAAATAAAAAAATAAAAAAAAATAAAAAAAAATAAAGAGAAATACTTTGAATATTATTAAGAAACTATATATATCAAACAAATGAGGTTACATGCATTAAAACATGAGTTATTTATTCATGCAGATAAATTAAAACCCACTGCATACTAATCAATCTATGCATGTTTGGTGCAATCAGTAGGCTTAAAAGAAACTTTTCGATTTACCAAATCATACCCGACCAACATGTTTCGCTGTGATAAATTCCCAAATATAGCCAAGCCATCTTCCGAGGAAACAAGCGCCAAGCAACTCACCCCCTCTTCAATTTCCAAAAACATGTTCTCTGGTGGAACCACAACATCGGCCCCAGTGAACCTGAACGTGATACTCGATACACGGTCTAAGTTCAAGTCCTCGTAGCACAAGTCGAAACCCAATGGTCGTAATTCAGTACCATTACCAATGACCTTGGTTATAGTCTTGACCAAATCAGGATAGAACTCAGTAGGGACATATGTTAGTGTCGTCCCTGAGTCTATGATCATGTTACCCTCTTTCGACAAGGGGAATTCGGTTGACATGTTGTGTTTTCCAACCAACATGTTTTCTAAAGTAAGGTAGTAGAATGTCGAGGGGTCTTTCTTAATAAGAGGAGTTGAAACGACATTCGGCCCTGCTATATTGGCATGAGTTCCAAAGTGGATTTTGCTTGTTTGATTAGTGTTATTGTTAGAATAGGGTATCAAACAATATGAAAATTTTCCTTTGATTGCAGAGTCTAGTTGTTTAATTATAGAAACCGGACCGCCACCAAGACCAATGATGCCACTAGCATCTTCCTCGAACGTACCTCCATTATCATGACCACAACCAAAAATAACATTTTTAACCGGGGTCGATCCAAACCAGAAGGTATCAACCGCAAGGTTACCCATTGTGTGGGACATATCCCCGTAACCCATTTCGTAATGACACTTATTGCTTGAGTTACATGGTAATTGATTTTCATCTAAGGCTTTACAACCTTTTGACTGACAAGATAATGCTCGATAAGTAGATGATTTAGAAGGTACAAGGAGTGGGCCCAGTTGCTTGTAACAATTCACACATGGCTTACATTGGGCCCACGTAAGGTCTGATCCGGTGTCAGCAATTCCAATAACTTTTACTGGTGGAGTACCGATTTTAATAAACATTAGATATTCTCCCAAAGCCGCGGAAATATTTACATCAATGGAAGCATTTTTTGAGGTAAAACCCGCCCTTTTTGAAAGATGGGAAGCTCGAGAAGTAGAGCGTCGAAAAGCATTTTTAAGACGGTCGAATTGAGCATAGGTTGGGTTGTATAGAGGGGATTGTGGAGAGTCTCGATCGATAAGATCAAGGGAAAAGCCACCATTGATGTGGTTAGGTTTAGCAAGAGAACTTGATATGTTGATTAAAACAAAGATAAGAGCAAGAGTTTTCATGATTACGTATGCTAATGAAGCATTCACGAAAATTTGATCAATATTTATAGGTGAATGGCTTATGAATTACGGAGTATGAACTTAGGATTTTGATAGTAAGTCAAATACAAAATCTATTTAAAAAATAATTGTGGATTAGTATCACTTGTACGGAAAAATCTCTAGTAAAGATGATAAATTTTTCTTAAATAAAATCATTTTTCCTTTGGATATCAAATGAATCATATGCATCAAACAACGAAGATGGGAACTTATCGTAACAAGAAATCGTCATCAAGATAAATGAGATAATCAAATAATCACAAATAATTAAGTCCATGTGATACAGTAGCAATAAATAAGTCTCAGCATATTTGTGTTTCACAAAGGAAATAACCGACAATAGCCAAGAGAACCTTTTTCTATTTTCTAGTATTAGTTATTGCGGGCAATCTAAAACGATTATTAATCAGTCACCCGCCAAAAAACTATTTCCTCCTTGTATATTTTTCTTGTGATTCCATATAAAAGCATCTATCTATATCTATATCTATAATAAAAGAAGGTTTTTTTGAATTTTCGCCATGTCATTTAAGCCATGCTGGCAACCTCTCCACGTCACTAAAGCCACGTCAGTTATTCCACGTCACACAATCACGCCTATTTCCTCTTTGAAGTTTCACAGCCCTTTATTCAGTTGAGATCGACATTCCAAAGAAAAACTGAAAATCAGATCCGAAATTTAAGCACAACACAATCAAAAATATAAACCAAATCCATGTAAATCGCAATGCACAAGTTTAGTTTTGAGCCCATCTTTTCACATTGTTTCTTTGTCATTATCAAAGGACCCTTATGGGTAAAAAAATACCAGTTAGATCTAATTTTTAATCTTTAATTTCTAAGGTTTCTTCATCTCAAAATTGTGTAAGGTATGTAATGCTTTTATAATTTGTGTTTAATTGCATTTGTTAACCGGATTCTTCAACATCTCATATATTTGGATCGGATTCATGATATTGATGGGGTTCTAATTTAGGGTTTTACATGATGAATTATAATTTCGTAATCCAATATTAGGGTTTTAATTGATATGTCGTTCATTTGATTTCTAATATCAAAATTTTAAATTAAACTGATTGTTGCTTTTTTGAGTTTTTTCAAATTGATGTTATGGTTCTAATTTAGGTTGCTTCCACACATTGTCTATCAAATTCTTATCTCAACTTCTTAAATTGCTTCTACAAATTGAATATGAAATTTTGTGAGGGTTTTATTGATATATAATTCTACAAATTTAGATGACATTTGGTTTGAGTTATATAAATTGACGCTTCTAAATTTTATGCATTGTGTTGTGTTTTTTCTTTCATAACTTAATGATTAATGTTTTTTTGTCTTTGAAAGCACGCATGTGTACTACCAAAGAGGTTTAGGTTTTGATACATAGAGATGGGTCAATCGCATTATAACCATATATGCTGGCTATTCCTCTTCCAGGTTACCATCATTTAGCTTGTGCGCAAATTTTCTTGCAACATGTTGTGTACTTATAGTGACCTTGTAATTTGTATCAACTTTTACATTGTTTTCTTTAACAAGATCAACCATTATGAACAAATATGATCATCCTTCATAAGTGAAACACATTAATACTCTGCACACCCAACATATACAAAATGTCTTTATTAGCAGCTTGAGTTTTTATTTTTATAGTAAAGACACGGCTTTTGAATTGTGATGCACCATTAGTTTTGATTCAGCAAGGGCAATATTTGATACTTATGATTGCCATCATTGATTATTGGTAGGTTCCGTCAAGTGCATCGTTGATAACTGAAGGTAATCTCAAAGTGTTGGCTAACTATGAAAGGTTAGTAAGTTTTTGCCATTTGGATCCACATTCATAGGATACACATCCTATTTTCAAGTTTACTCTTACTACCTTAATTTGAAGTTATTGTAGGATACACATCCTATTTTCGAAAACCTTGATTTTAATACCGGTAAGAGTTAACTTTGGACTTGCCAAATTACAATTCGTATGTCATATTAATGGACAATTGTTGGTTGTCACAATAACAAACAAAAATCAAGTTTATTAATTATATCGATCTTTCTTGATTATGAAGTGCAAGATGTTGCATGTTATGACGTCCACTACAACATGTAGGAATTAGTTGATGGGCAGACCTGTAGAGCTTTCATTTCATGGTAGAAAGAAGAATTTGGTTAGGGAGAAAGCTCTCATTTGGTTAAACAAGCTCACCTAATTAGCTACTGCTCTGAGTTAGGTCTTGGATCCGATTAATATCTCACACAAGTGAACACAAGCCGTTGTCAAATTATCTAAACTAGAGTGGGTTTAATTATATTTTTAACTTATAAATATCTAATATTATATGTTTGGTGAGATTGAAAGCTTATTATTAAGTATGATACTTGAAATTTGATATAAGATATATGCTAAAACTTATGGTGCAGATATATGACATGCTAATTTGGAGCTAATCATAAACCTTTAGTTACCTTGGCTTATTTATGTGACTCATGATTTGTTGTTATTATACAATGTCGAAGCCAAGCTTTGCAGAAAGAATAAATACAGTGTTTCTAAAACAATGCTTATGATGTCCTCTTAAAAGAACCAATGACTATGTTGTGAAAAAACTCTGTTGAAATGAAGACCAGCAAATGAACTAATATCGTGGATGTTTAAATAAGAATGAAACTTATTTAATGATACATATGTTTGTTAAACAGTCCAATGTAACACATATTTATTGGTCTAAAACCTTAAATCCAACACACGGTCGTTGCATGTACCAAGCTCTCTTCAAATGCATATGACATTTGATTGTTTATATCTAACACCGCGTCAAGCTTTCTTTTAAATTAAATTGTTGTTCGCTAAAATAAAACAAAATTATGAGCGTCCAAAAATTTTAGTGCTCTCATTATTTTTAAAAACTATGGAAATTATTTATTTAAAACTTTATTAATCCCGGGTTACGGTTTAAAGCGGTGAATATGAATAAATTACTATGCTACTGGTTCATAAATTGTTTTATGCGGGCCTAACGAGATGCATGTCGACTAACCCACCCACTTTTAATATTAAATATGTTCTCAAAGCAACTTAATATTTGAAAAAACACATTCATGTCACTTCTTAATTTACACGGGTTTAAAGGTTACATATGAAATTTGAATACCATTTACTCTTTTAGTCCACATGGTAAGGGCACATCAATAAGTTATAATTGAATTCTTTGTTTATGGATCATGTTAATATTATTCTTACCTGTCACTCGGTCACTTATGGTTTTGTTTCAATGATGTGCTTCATGTGTTCCTTAATAAATCTGTTGGAATCCCAGCACCTCCTAAGACCCTGTGTATGCCAATATTTTCTGAAGATTTGTGTGTTAGTTTTCATTGCCTCTAATATAATAGATTTTTAACTCGGAGAAGGAGTGATTGTTTTGTGCAGATTGTTGGAACTCATAGGGATATGCAAGACATATCACAATTACTCATGCTCTTCTTCAACAAGCATGAGTATGCAGTCGATGTTGTTCACGTAACTAATTAGTTGTAAATTTATGAACTTTTATGTACTTGATTTGGTTGAATGCTTGGCTAATATGAAGATTTAGTTAAATTTGTGTAACGTTAAATCTAAATGGTTATAGAAAAGGGTTTCACATTAAAGGTCGATGAAAAAAGTGTAAAAGTTATTGATTAGTTAGCAACTTATTATTAGTGATTTATCATGGGTCTGTAAGACGTACTACAAGGTAATAAGATAATTTATTTGCAACTGCACTACAATAGAAGTTTTATCTGCTACTGGCCTCTGCATACCCTGTTTCCACTATTACCTTGAATTTTTTTTAACACAATCGCGATATTGTATGACTAACATTATCTAATTGCTTATATTACAATTTTAATGTGACTGCCATGTTTTGAATAATGATTTATGGAACCACCTCTATATGTTTATTATTAGCATATCCTCATTCACATGATAGTTACATCTTAAACCTGCTATAGATACTGAAAGATGTTACTTAAAGCTCATTAGTTTGTGGCTTGTAGGGAATTCAAGGAACATGTGAAGGATCTTTCCTGTATATCAACGAACTTTTGCAGAAAGTGAAAATGTTCACAACAATCCATTCAGTTTCTGGTTACAACCAGTCAATGGAATACCATATAATTTCTTGAACGATGTTCACAACAAAGTGCTCCAAAATTTTGATCCGACGGTCAAACCCAAACTATTTGTTTTATGTTATTGGAGTTCTATATGTAAGGTCATTTTTCAATATTTGTTTAATCTTTTCACATGTTTTCCATATCCGTTGCTTCGCTAATTGTTTGGAAATTAACATTTGTCTCTCTAGATGTTTCACTTCCTTTTTAACTTTTTATAAGCCACCCGTGATTTATCACGGGTTTATAGGCTAGTTGTGTATACACAGAAAGGTTTACTTTCTTATACTCCCTCCATCTCATATTAAATGTCTACTTTTGACTTTTTGAGTATTTTTTCTTTAACTTTGACTTTAAATATTTTTGTTTGTATTATATAATACTTGATAAAAATTATATCTAACGAAAATACATTTAAAACTCAATTTATTCATATATTTTGCATCAAGTATTATATAACATACATAAAAATATTTAAAGTCAAAGTTTATAAAAAACGATTTTGAAAAATCAAAGTGAACATTTAATATGGGACAAATGAAGTAATTCATATACGCATGCTTTTAAAATTAACACGTATCAATTTTCATTCAACTGGTACGTAATTAATAATGAATTAATGCATCACACATACTTCTCATAAATACCTCAAAGAAAATCGAGTTATATATGTTTCATTAAACTAATATATCAAATCAAAAGTTTTCAAATTTCTCATAATTTAAAACTTCATCATGCCAAATAACCACATAAGATTTCCACCTTATCATTCCATATGCTAACATCCAATTCTAATATATAAAAGGGTAAAAGTCATAAATACATAATGTACTTTCAATTTTGTCTCATTATACATAATGTTCTATTTTTATTGTCAAAATGCTTAATCAACTTTACCATTTTTTTCATTACGCCTAACATTTTCCATATATCCGGTTTTATCTTACGTGTTTTTTAATTTTCTTTTTTTTTTAATATCATATTTTCCAACGTGGCACAGGTTTGGTTCATTTACCGGGTATGATAACCCGTTTACAATTTTGACCCATAAAATGGAATTTATAACCCTAAAACTAAACAAATAAACGTTATAATTTTATCTAATCCATTATCAAACCCTAGAAACCCTAATCGTAATTCCAAATCCTAAAAACCTAATCACATTATCAAATTACCACAATGTCTTCATCCTCTACAAGTGTTCACAGGAGAAGGGTGTTATCCACTCATTGTAATTGCAATAACCCTTTAATGAGGCGTGTATCTTGGACTATGAATAACCCAGGTACAAGATTCCTTAACTGTCGAAATTCAAACGTAAGTATAGTTAATTTTACTGATTTTAATTTTCCCGAAAATTTGTTAAATGAGGGTTTTGCATAAGAACTTTAAATATTGTTAATTTTGCAGCTTTCTGGTTCCACATTCAGCAATGCCTTTTACTGGATTGATCCAGAGTTGACAAATGAATGGTACAAGACTCAGCTTTTTCAGATGTATCTGACCATGAGTCCTGAGAAAAGGCAGTTGTACTATGCTGAAGTATCTGCTCAAAATCAACTAGAGATTTTGGAACATGAGTTTGATGTTTATCAGCATGATATGCACTTGCAGATTGAAGAAATGCAGTTGGAAATTATCAAAAGCAAGAAGAAAGCTACCCTTTTGTTCAAGTGTCTGATGTTTATGGTTGTGTTGTATGTGGTTTTTATGATGTTTTAGACTAGGTTGTTTTAGGATGTTGGTGTTTGAAAATGGATGTCTTTTGCTGTCTTTTGTTGGTGTCTAATGGGTGTTGAAAATGGATGTCTTTTGCTATCTTTTGTTGGTTATGTGTAAAGGATGTTGTGGTATGTAAGTTGGTCGGTGTAATGAAATGAAATGAAATGGTTATGTTTGGTCCAATTTTGTTCTCTGCCTAAATAGTCAATGCACAAAAGCAAGCTTCACATGCTCACCATAGGTTTTTAGACAGCACAAAGCACAAAATACATGTGGTCTCCACAGGTAATAAAGTAATGCAATAATGCATTGGACAACACAAGAAACAGTAAGATAAAGATAAGATTTTGCATTCCCATTCAGAAAGTTAACATCATCCACAAAATACAAGTTTTTAAAGGGTAATAGTTCACAGCAGAATCAAAACAACTTAATTCTAAGAACACTACTCTACATCAAAGGCTTTGTCTGGTGTAGAACCAGTGCCATACTTGTCAAACACAAATTCCTTCTTATGATTTGCAATTCTCTTAGATCTACCTTTATTCTTGTGATAGATTCTACCTACTATAGACTCTGTGGTTACTGTTTTCTTTGACCTGCCTCTAGGCTTCTTTGCAGTAGCTGGTGATGGCAAATATGGAGTGGCAATTTGTTTCCCTTTATCTTCATGTGCAGCATCTTGTTCTTTACCTTTGACTTCACTTGCAGGATGAACAACTTCACTTGCAGGATGAACATGGCTTTGTTGTGTTGGTATATCAGCATTTTAAGTGTTCCTTTGCACAGAATCTAAAAAGAATGATATTTCTTCACCAGGTGAAATAGATATACCAATTTGATCTTCTATTCTTTCATTGAAATCAGCGGCAGTGAACTCTTGTGCATATTCATCCCACCATTTGTCAACAGCTTCATTTTGTTTTTGGATTTCTGCATACTTTACTTTTTCTTTCTCCTCAGTCCTTAAAGTATCAGCCAAAGCTTTCATATCCATTTGAAATTGATGTTCCCGCATCATATAAACAAATTAAGGCCCTAAAAATGTATTTTAAGTTTGTAAAAGTATTCTAAATTTGTAAAAGTAATACCTCTGGTGTTGTGGTGAATACTTGCTTGCTGCTTGAACCCCCCAAGTTGGACTTTTTTTGACACTTTATTGACCTTAGCTGTACCACCTCTCTTTATACCAGTCTTACTACTTGATTCACCTTTGTTTTTCCCAATAGTTAAACCTCCACTTTTTGGTGCCTTTTTTTTTAGGTAAAGCAGGATCTGGTATGTAAGTTGGCATTTGTTCAACAAAGTGTTCTAGTATCTGATTAGTATTTGTGGGTTGTTCAGGTGGAGTAGGGTTTGTTTGATTCTGTTTTGGTGGCCTTGGTTGAGCTGGCTTATCACAATTCCTTTTATTGTGTCCAAGCTCCCAACAATTATGACAGTGCATGATCCTTTCTACTATGCTAATTTCATGATCATCTTCAGTTGGATGCCTAATTCTTTTTTTCCTAGGTCTTCCAGGCATTTTCCTTTCCAATGGGGGTAAAGGTTTTGGAAATGTTGATGGCTTCCAAAGTTCCAATACTTAGATCCTAAGACTGGTCTAATAGAGTATTGGTAAGCTTCTACCCATTTATTTTTAGAATACCATTCACTAACCCCTAACTGAGGATCCTTTTTCATATGGAAATATGCAGCCATGGCATGCACACAAGGTATTCCACTCAGTTCTCATATTCTACAATTGCATTTCTTGGTATGCAAATTAACACAGAATGCTTCATCACCTTTTCTTACCTCAACCTCTTGGAAACCACTAGCAACAACATCCCAATGTCTATACAGAATAATAATTATGTATGAGTATTTAAAAATTTAATTCACAAAATGACATAATACAAAAAACAGAAACTAACCTTTGTTTATTTGTAAGAATGTCAATTGCCTTCTAACACTTGGTGTAATGGTGTCATCCAAGTCCATAGCTTTCTTATTCATGTAGTATACTCTTTGCATCAGGTAAATCCTAATATCCTCTAACATTGTAATTATAGGCTTACCTCTAGCATTCAATATCCTTCCATTAAAGCTCTCAGAAATGCCATTTTCAAAGGCTGTAGTGCACCTGTCTATCTCAAAGAAAGCCCTGCTCCAACTATTTGGGTTTCTTTCAACCAACCATTTATGTGCAGCTTCATCCAGCAACTTTATTTGTTCCATAATCTGCATAAACTGCTCTTTGATTGTGGTTGAAGCTGCTGCCCAGAATAACCTCTTGTACTGAAGTCCACTCCATTTCTTCTTAAAATTTGCATAGATATGTCTGGTACATTGTCTATGCTCTGCATCAGGTAACCATATACCAACTGCATCAATTAAGCCCTGTATAAAAGATAATTACATGTCACTTTATTAGTTAGTAGGCATAAAACACCTATTTATAAGTGTAAGTAATACTGACCTTATGTGCATCAGATATGATTGTTATACCCTTTCCATTATCCAACTCCAAATCGGAATGCAATAATGAAAGAAACCAGCACCAGTTGTTTTTATTTTCTACACCAACAACTGCCATGCAACTGGAAACATTTGGTTGTTGGCATCTTTGCCCATTGCTGTAAGTAGTTGTCCTATACATGTATGGGTTAGGAAATAACCATCCAAACCAATCACTTTCCTACACCCATCCTTCCAACCAACTTTAAGACCCAAGAAACAAACATACATCCTTTTGAAGTACATCAGCCCATCATCTTTCTCTTCTATATCTAAGTGACATGTGGACCCTGGGTTTGACTCTAGTAATGCTTGTCTATATTCCCACAACCTACTGTAATAATCCACTAAACCTCCTTCATGATCAAACAATGCACACTGTTTAGCCCTTTTACATTGCCCTAAACTGACATCAATTTTAAACTTTTCCCTTATAGAATTTTGCATATACCTGTAAGTTAACCATGGATTGTCTATAATTTCCTTGGCATAATGATGTACTATCCACTTGTAAGTCACCAATGATCCTAAGTTATAATTCTTACTACACTTGTGATCTGCATACAAAGTCTTTATTTGGAAAGACCTTTCTGTACTCATCCAACTAGCCCAAAGTCTGAATTTACAATCCTTTTGGTTTGCAACATTTTTCTTTTCTTCTTCTTCTTTCTTTTTTGCCCACCTCTCTTTTGTTGCCTTACTTATTTTACTAGGTTCACCTTTACAGTCTTTACTACCTTGACCCTTACTACTACATGTGGCAGTCTCATTGTCTTTTTTACCTCTTTTTCCAGCACACCTACCTTCACTTACATCCCTACTACATAACACTAGCAATTTCTGGAGGTCATTCTGCAAGTACCAAAGTTGGTAACCATTTGTAACTCCATAATTAGCTAAACATTGCTTAAGTTGTGCTGGTGACTCAAACCTCATACCTAAGATTGGTTTACACTGATTCCATGAGGTTTCTGGATCAAAAGCAGGGTATTGAACACTTTTTTTTTAAACCTTATATTGAGTATCTATATCATCCTCTTCAGGGTCAGTAATCTCTACCATAAACCTACCATTTAAAGGTGGGATTGGATCATCCATATGCCCAATGAATTTACCCAACCCAACCAGTTTATTCAACCAAGGATCATCAGTAGAAATTTTTGGAATGACAACATCTGAATCATCCTCTGTTTGAAAATCAACTAAATCCTTAACATCATCTGGAGTATCTTGGTTTTCATTATCAGAAAAGTCTTGTTCATCTTCTTGATTAACCAAATTATCATTCTTAAGCATTTCTAAAACATTACACTATGCTCACAATAAATGTCCATTTTGAAATCATTTTCTTGAGCTGCTTTTTCAATAGCTTCTAAATCTTCATCTGTTTTTAAGGATTTCAAACCTAAATTCATTGGGACACCAGTTTTAACATAGTAATAGCTAACAGGTGCCATACCAACAAGCTTACGAAAGGTATGACAGAACTCTGAGTAAATAACACCTTCAAAGTTAACATTATGTACCACACGAAGGTCGCCATCCACATACTGAAGAGGGTTGCCCACGAAAAAACCATGATAATAGAGGTTAATGGTGAAATTAACCATCTTTCAACGAAACTGCAAAATTAGGGTTTATTATAAAATTAGGGTTTTTATCAATAATAAATTAGAGGACATTAAAATAGTTAAAATAGAAAGAAAACAATATTATATTCATATACCTGAGACCAATCAATGCCAATTTTGCAAGATTTTTATTATACGAAATTAGGGCCTGGGGAGTATGTGTGTTTGTAGCGGGAAATGAGAATCGGGGGGAAAATTAGGGTTATAACCTAATTATTATCCACATAATATATCCTAATACCCATTTAAATGCCAACGTGGAATTTTATTAATTCAAATAACCGGGAAACCGGCTATTCCCGGTTGCAATTTACAAAAAATGGAAAATGTTAGGCGTAATGAAAAAAAATGGTAAAGTTGAATAAGCATTTTGACAATAAAAATAGTACATTATGTATAATGAGTCAAAATTAAAAGTACGTTATGTATTTATGACTTTTACCCTATATAAAATATGATTTCTTCTCCATTTGAATATCGAAGTGGCTGATTTCCAGATTCCAACATCATATCCCGATGCATCAAATGTTTCACATATTATGGGGATGTTGTTTCCAGATTCCAAAATACCATTCTGACATGCAACATATTGATGTTCCAAACTCTAATCATGCACCCTCCAGTATTATTCCTTTTCAAATTTTATAAGTTCTTGTGAATATGTAGAACATGTCTGAAATAGATTCGAAAATCTTTTACACATATTCGAATTCACCAATCATGATTATCACATAAAATATTGTATCAAATTGTAGGTTTTCGGGTCGTGATAATCAAAGGTTGCCGGATAAATTCTTGAATCGTGTAAAATTTGACTTTCCTGATACAATATTTCGACTCTATTTGGTGCCTTGGGTTACACGAAATTTGTATAAAGATAAGACAAAAATGAACACTTAAATTCTAGGCACAAGAAAGAGAGCAAAACACAGAGAATTTGTATGTATTATTGATATGAATATATGTCCCACTCAAAGACCAAATCATGTTTACATATATACTCTATAAACTAAGTAGTGGTTGTAGGAAAAAATTTTGATTCTTGATGAAAAAATCATATCCATACCTTTAATCATGTCCAGCAACATTTTTGTAACAGAAAAAACTGTCGCTAACTGCAACCATTAACGACATGTGTATGGACAATTTAGTGACAACACAAATTCTGTCACTATTTGTCTCTTGACTTACATTAACAACCTTTACCATTAAATATACCCGAAATTAAGTTAATAGTTTATACAAGTGTGCACTCCGCACCTCCAGACTCGTATTATAACTTAATTTGAAATCCATTTGGTCCCGGATAAATCACCATTACACATAAAATGATTGATGACACTAAAATCCCCAACATGAGGTGTGCACTTGGTTCATCTATGAGGTAAATGTGAGCACGCTGAGATGAAAACACACAAGAAAGGCAAATGAGATGGCCAAGAAACCATGATGATGATAAATCTCGAGTAACAAAAGTATAGAAATGGCTTTTTTATTACCTTTCCAAGGCACACGCACAATGAAAGTCTTTTGTCTCTTCACGAGAAAGACTGGAAAGATCCATTAGCTTGTCGATTTGAAGAGGCTCCATGACTTCTGTAACAAAGAGAGGATCGAGAGTCGCGTCATCAATGTCTTCACGTAACAATTTCGACACTTTGACAGGGTAGGGGCTCAACATGGTCTGGGCCTTGTAAGCGGAATAATAGTTGATATAAGGGCCTTCAACAGTATCAGGGATGGGAAAACCTCTCGACATATTAGATGAGGACATAATATATCAGGCACCCATACAATGCAGCAAGGTACTAATTAATTAGTGATGTGAAAAATACCAGCAAGCCGATAGATGTTGTCTTCCCAGTGCCATGTTGGCCAAGCAATACTATAATCTCAGTCTGGCAAATTCACCCCCAATCACCTTCAGTTTGAAACCATCCTGGGCTATAGTCATTGTTGAGTACTTAAATACCTCACCACCTGCCAAAAAAAAATGTCAATACTATTACTGCCCGTCCTTTCAGACACGACTCGTTAACCACCAAGATACCACATGATGAGCAACTATATCGACTAGCTAGCTATCTCTCAACTCTCTATGATATATAGTATATATTACATTATATATATTAATTGACTTGAGATCTTCTCGGTATGCTGTTGTGTTTATGAAAGAACATTACCGGTCAATCCTACCTTAATAGTCTAATATCATCTCGATAGACTTTAACTGTGCTATAATTTGATGTACGTTCATAATGAACGTATATATACATCATACATCATGATCAAGCCATGCATACAAATATCATTCGCATTGACAGGACAATTTATATCAGACTAGCTATATCTTTTTCCTAATAAAATAAAACTCCTAGTGGGGACTTTTTCATTTCAAAAAAATCAAATCATACCTTATTTGGAAATAATTTAATTATTTTATTTTTTATTTTAAAGATTTTTAATAAAAAGAGCATTAAATATTTCCTAATTTAACCAAAAAAATTTGTAAATTCGTTTTAGGTGAAAAGTGAGTGAAAAATTATATGTGTCAAAAGTATGAAAAAAGAAAACTTTAAAAAGGTGGGGTGAATCTACAATATCTTAAGGGGTTTAAACAAAAATTTTGAAAAACAAAACCACAACTGAACTCAGCTCCGTTTTATTAATTCAGATAATCTATACAAGATTCTTCCCCCTACAAATTCTCTCCCATACCTAATTAGCTTCTCTCCCACAACCTCAAATCACAATCACACAAAAAATATTAAAATACCGAACCCTAAATCATTATTTTCCTCCTAAAACAAAGCTATATTTATCCGTGCTACAATAAAACATCAAATTTTATAACCAGAACAACAATCAATCACCTATTCTCATAAATTCAGGGTATGATTTTTGTTTCAATTTATCAAATTTATTTCTTCAATTTTATTAATGTAACGCTTTGTATCGAATCAATGAATTTGTTGTTTCTTTGTCATGAAGATAAATATCTAAAAAGGTAATCTTATTCAAATATTGTAAATTTTTATAATGATTTTGCGACATAGTTTTTAAAAATTTATTCTTAAAGATTTGATTTTTTTTTTTTTTTTTTTTTTTTTAAAATCATGTTACTTATGATAAGTTATAAACTTGATATGTCTCCTTTGTTTTATTTATTTATTTATTTATTATTATTTTTTTGAAGTTGGAATTGAACTTACTATTGGTTATATGTGATTTATATGATTAAGATTTGTTAGTAATTTTTGTGGAGTAACCACTATTAGATTTAGTGACTTTGAGGGTTAAGAATTGACTTTGAGGGTTAAGTATGCATATGCATTTGTAATACCATGTATCTAGCTATGGTATTTAGCCATATTTTTGGTGATATAGTTCTGTCAGTCACAAAGTCAAAGGAGATAAAGGGATGTTGTCTTTTTGCGTCAGCAATCTTGAATTTATTATTGGCTGTTGGAGCCTTAATCACGATGCTCTGTGAACGACATAGACTTATATTATGATTAAACATTTGGGTTATCATTTCACATGAGGGTTTGACATGTTAAAGATATGAGTATGAAGTTATGGTAGTATATCTTATTGTCATCACAATGCCACGTCAATGTAATATTTAAAGACATACATAGTACATACATATGACAATCACTATATAATACTTCACATACATTTTAAGACAGCTTATGGTTGTCAGTGCATCAAACCCTTGGATTATGAGTGACTTATAATTAGTCTAACATGTATCTTCTTCAGATATTTTCACTTATAAAAGCTTCACATGTTTGACCCATTATTAATACAATATAAACGAATTTGACCCATTTTATAGGTTGTTGTCTTTGATTCCAAAAATGATTTCCTTTCTGATAGGAAGAACGAAATATATGGTGTGACTGAATGTTACGTGTCAGTTCACAAAAGCATAGAGAACTGTATGCCTACATATCATGTAAAAAAAATTGTTTATCTGTTTGTTGTAGAATGGAGTGTTCTATGGAGGTTGTATTTTATCTCAAACGGGCATAATGGGTTGAAACTTGAAATCAATATTAAGAACAAAAGCCCGTGCACACACAAGGTCGTCCAATACTATTATATTTGTGCGGTCATTAGGCGGCGTGGAATAGATTTATGTGAGGAGAAATAGGTGGTGGTGGCAGAATATTTCTTCAAGAAAAAATATACTTACTTTAGTGGTGTAATTTATTAAACAAAATAAAAGAGTCAAGTGTATGTGACTTGGGATACTACTACTTTGTACGTGAGAAGCTATCATATCATGATTCTGAAATTGAAAACAATCCAACTATATATAAAGATTGAGTTGCATGTCATTGAATGTGAGCATTAATGCAATGAGATAATTAAGAAACTCTATTATGCAAAGATTAATGCATCTTTTGCAATGGTTGAATACAAGGTCAGTAAAACATATGCAATTAATTTGAGCTTCAAAGAATTTACAAAGTCAGTAGCAAGAGAAGATTAATCGACCAGTTATCCCAAAAGGACATTAAATTGGGATACAATAAGTTCAAAACTATGAAACTGCTCCACTCCACTTTCTCTTCTCTTTTATCTCCCACCGGCCCATTATATGTTTCCCGAACCATCAAGATGGTTGTGTTAAAAAGATTGCGATGATAATATGTGTAGTAAAAACCCCTTTTTAGGTTATTGCTTTGTTGTGTTTGATTTTACTAATTATTGCATAATTTGTGTTTAATTTTACTAAAATCACAAATAATTGCATAATTTGTGATTTGTGATGCGGGATTTTAATTTTGTTAGTTTATTTGATGGATTAGGTGTGGCACATTCATTCTCTAACAAATTCCAGAAGCTTACTCTTTCCAGGTATGTGGTTTTATTAGAATCAGTTTTTCTTAACATCTATGAATTTGATTTTGTTAATAAATTTATGAATATTGTTTCCTATGTGGTTTATTTATGTTTGTTAAGAGTGTTTGATGATTTTTTTGAAAATCTTGCTACTTCCTTTAGAAATATATAGATAAAGTTTTGATTTTTAATGTGAAATTTTGGGTTTTATTTTGGTGGATGAGTCATGGATATCAGGCGGTTTGAAGTTGTGTTGAGAAGATGAGTAAAGGTACGGTTGCAACTGTGGAGTGCGTCGCGAGGCGGTATTATGGGTTGCAATACCATCCTGGGGTGTGAGACTTTCCATTTTGGTTTTTTGTTGCGCATTGAGTCATTTGTTCAAAAATGTTAGTTTTTGTGATTAAGTGTTTTGGCTAATTTTTAAAATCTAAGGCGTTGTTTTTTTAAGCTTTATTTTTCGACTTATGAGCTGATTTGAGTTAGGCTAATTATGTTGTGAAAGAAAAATTATAACTTATTGCAAAAGGAGCGAAAACTACTCCCCTAAGTGTCAACTATCATATAATTATGTGGGTTCGAATGTAGGTATGGCTACATTTGTTGTTGCTGTTATGGGTTTTCGGGTTTATTCGTTTGAACCGGTTATTATCCCACACGAGCGATCCATAAATGGTATGTGTGAAGATGGGTATCTTTCTAAAGGTACAAAATATATAGAATTCCTACTTTGGTAAAATCTTTGTTGTGTCTTTAGATGAATTTGGTATGTTCTAGATTTAATAGTATTGATCCAAGCCTAGAGTAGGAGGTAATGGTGAAAATATGGACGGGTTGGGTAATGGGTGAAAATGGGTAAATTTTTTGAAGGGTGGGACAGATAGGGCCGGGTTGGATTCACCCGAAAACATTTTCTTTAATCAAATGATTATAAAAACTATGTTATTCTAATAATAATCTATTGATCTACAGAATTAGGACTGGTTGGAATTGCTTATTAGGACTGAAACATGTTATCTATTTACACTCTTATGACAAAGTAGATGCCAGGATCATCACTAATTTGTATCTGTCCTAATGTACTTATTTCATATATGCAGTTAGGGTCATTATTTTGAGTGTTAAAATTGAAGAAACGATGTTCAAGTAGGTAACTGAAGTACAACTTGGTGCATGGCTTCATGAGATATGTGTTGATGAGCTTAGGCTGTTTGAAGTTGTTATAATCAAATTTTTATAGGAGTTTAGGCTGTTTGGAAGATTTTGACAAATAAAGAAACTTACCGACAAAGTGACCAAGAATCGTAACATGTTACAATTTATTTGATTATTTCCAGTTTTGTCCATGAATCAATTCACAAAATGTTTGATATTTAACTTAATGCATTTAAGATGAATACCATAGACGAATCAATGAATGGATTAGGCATTTATATGCTCACTGATACTTCTTCAAGCTATTTTAGGCAGTGTTTTGTTGCTTCCAACTTTAAGAGTTATATGATATTGCCTACAATTCTTGAATTGCTCAATAGTGTTGTCCACACTACCTGATTGTTTCTTCAAAACGATATTATTTGTTTAATAGGATAGGTTACCAGCATTACCTTAGTCAGGAGCCCGTGGAAACAATAGATTCATTAATTTATCTCAGAACCAGATATTACACAAGTATACATTATGTGCAGTTCTTTGTTAGTGTCAGATGGCAGAAAGTGAGCTCAAGAATTTAGGGACGTTGGAACAGAATACTGGAACTCATTATTGATTATTGTTTGTTTGATTTTTTCAGCGGATTTATGATTATATGGTAAAGGACGATGGGGGAAGCCAAAGATTACCTCAAGCTAACCCATGAAGACTGCACGCCTCATACTTCCATTATTGTTGTTCGTGACAAACCATATTATAAATTTCTTAAGAAGATTTTATGTGACCTCTTTATCCATGAAGGTAACATCTCCTAGCCATTGACAACATAAAGCTTTAAGGTCACAGATGAAACGTGTACCAGTAATTGAGAAATAATATGAAATTTTGTTATTCCTTCACAGTAATTGAGGCCTGTTGTAGTAGCTTAACTTGCAGCAATTAGGTGTGTCTGGGATTATGTTTGCAAAACTGATTATGCATTTAGAAGATGGCTTTATAACATAGGCTTTGTATCTGCGTTTTTGTCTCTCGGAAAATGAAGATAATTATTTTTTTTACTGTTGGTTTGGCAAACACGGTTTTTTGATATTCACTAAAAAATGAAATCTTAAACACCCCTAAATAAATTATACAATGACTATATATACATGGAGATTCAGTTGAGAGACTAAACGGTTTTCTTTTTTCTTCTAATCCCTGAACCCATTCGAAGTAGCTAACAGTCATCCCTTCACAATGTGCATATATACTAGAAAGTACTATAACACCTTTCTTTGACAGGATCTATTTGCATAAATAAGTTTGGCATGTTTGGGATTAGTTACTAAGACTGTAGCATATAAAGGACCTGTTTGGAGTTGCATACTAAAGCTGCTTATAAGGGCTGTATGGAATTGAGTATTAAACCTGCTTATAGGGATGCTTAGGATTGCTTATCAAGAAAATACGGACTCCTAAAAAGCCCCTATAAGAAGCATTAATAAGCAATCTCCGAACTGTTCCTTATAAGCTGCAACCTTAGTAAGCAATCCCAAAACAACCCCTTTACAAGCGGCTTTATTTAAAGTGATATTTACCAAGCCGCACATCTAGAAAAGTTTTTTCACAGGTTTGCGTTCCTCCTCTACCCATATATTTGCTTCGTGGTAATTTGTTAATTTTTTTTGCAACTTTATGTAAGTAATTTGCAGCTTATGATCAAATTCTTGAAAGCCAGAGGTGAAGAGCTTCTTACTAGCTGGAAGCGAGCATTAAACTGTAAGTTTCGAAAATGAGTGGAAAGGAACTTAAAATACTACTTACCACACATTTTAATAGTCACTATCAGAAGGTATGGTCAAAAACAGTGGTTTAAAAAGCTTGGCTACAGGCGACCAGTCATGACTCGACTGCACGTTAATGGTTCCAACTTATGTATTTCTACCTTTAAATATGGTATGTTTTTATTAATAGTTATGCTTGGCTTCAAATTGGTGTTATTGGTAGCCGCTGGGTTGCCCAATTACGAAAATTCATATCATATTATTTACTTTGGGTCTCTTAAATAGCCTTAGATTTCTTATAGAAAGAATATTAATTTATTTATCGGAGTCTTCTCTACTGCCAACCATTTTTCAACACATAATGGCTCTTAGAAAAGTAGATGATGATGATAAAGCTTGAAGTTTGTAAAGTATGTCGATCTATTCGACGGTCAACGCTTAAAAACACCAGGCAAGTCAAGCCATGGGATGTAGCGGTTTCGGTAAACATGGCGGATTTTCGGTGTTCACTATGCAAATAGGTTCAAAATGCACATGAACATTTATTTTTTTAATGCCCTTTTCACATATCAAGTTTGGTCTAGAGTTAAAAGAGTCTACTTTATTACCAAACATACCTAATATACCTAACATACCTAATATACCTGATATAGTATCAATTGATACCATTATCTTATCGAAAAACCATTAGGAGTGTTGTTATTAGAGTAACACTTGGTGCAAAAGCATATTATGTCTGAAAATAAAGGAATAAAAGCATTTTCAATTGAGGACCTAGAACGGTAACGCAAATAAACAAATCCATATATGTAGTAGTTCGTCTGAAGTTGTCTATACTCATCAGTACATATGGTTAGGATGTTTCAGTACATATGGTTAGGATGTTTGATAAATGAAAGCTTTCAAAAAAGATATTAGAAGAAGATCGAGCTCTTTATTAACGGTTATCTCATGGCAAAGTACGAGAGCATCTATAAGTCTAAGGTTGTCATTTTTAATTAATTTTCTTATGGAACTTATAAATGGGTGACTAATGGCATGTCATTAGTTATCATTAGTTATCAATCCCATCTCATGGTATTCCTATTTGTCTTGTAAATATGCTAATGTTGAATTAAGATAAATAGCATTTCTCTTTTTTTTGTTGGTTTAGTGAATTTAGTTTTTATTAATCGTCAGAATTAAATGAACAAATCTTGGCAATTTATTTTTTTCATCGAATAAAAAAAACACACTTCTGTCATTCTTTTTAACATGTAAATACCTCCTAAACCGTTAATCCTTCATTTATGATATAACATGTGAATGAGCTTGATAAATCATTTGGGAAATTTCGCCTTACGCATCCAAAATGGTACTAGTTACTTTGTTTTGTGTCATGACATTATCGGTTGCAATTTAAAAAAGACTTGGCACAGGCCAAGGATTCTTTATGGTGAACAAAGCCATTGCACAACCGAGGATTCTTTAGGTTGAACAAAGCACGGACCATGTTGTCTCGTGTATCAAAGGAAACAAGTACGTACTTTCTTTTGAGTTATAATGTTATACTGATGAAGTTCCCATTAATTTTTTATACTTGAGTAAAAAAGAATGTCAAATTAAAAAATGCACATTCATTTAGTTCTGTAACAAAAATCTGTATGGGTAAAAGTCATGAAGTTAACATGTGCAGTTAAAACTCATATGAAGTTAACTTATTAGCCCATTTGTTTTAAACAATTGCATGAAACAAATAAATAATACTATAATCATATGTTATGTTAGTTGATTTAAACTCACAGTATACTAAATTAATATGTAACTAAAATTATATGTCAAAACCCCGTGCGTGCACGGGTATTATAACTAGTATCTTTTATATAATAAATAAAATAAATTTTACTATTTTAAATATTTTCTTATTAGGTAATATTTTAATTATTATTTTTAATTTATAAATTTATAAATTCATTTTTTTATATAATGCACAAGTAGAAGATAAATACAAAAAATATAGATAAGATGCAACTAACACTAGGATTAATTTTTTAAAATGATTATTGTTAATAATTATAAAAAATATAATTAAAAACCATAAATCAAATAAAACAAAGATTAAACAATTTATTTTTTAATAAATAAATATATATCATTTAAATTTTTTTAAAAAAAACCCCGCACGTGTGGCGACATTATAACTAGCATATATACAAACCAAAACGTAGAGTTGATTAAAAAATAAAAATAAAAAAAAGCATATAGTACAAATAAATCAATACGTATAGAAACTAAAACATCCCATCTAGAACATCAATTCGTAAAAGAAAAATATCTTTTAAATTAAAACAAGTTTAATTGATAGACAATGTTAGGTTACCTGCAACCATTATTAATTAGAAGAAAAGAAAACTAAAAAGTCGCATGTAAGTCGCTTGAAAAAGAAAACTGAAATGATATATAAAAATTGAGGGTTGTTGTGGTCACTATTATAGGTAGCCTTACAAAATGCACTTCACCATAAATATCCATATAATCGCTAAGGCTAATTGCATAAAGAGGTAGTCATTTTATTGCCATTTATGCCAAAAAGAACCATCAAAATTTTTTATAAACTAAAAATTATCGAAATATTTACTTGTATATTTCATTTAAACTAGACGAGTACTTATGCTTAACAACGGGATTTTATAGCGGTACATAATTATTATTGTGATATTTTGGTTATGCGTTTCGTATAACATTTATTCATACAATATAAAAAATTCAAAATGTAACTGAATTATAAAAGTTGACTTTCAATTGATCTTCTGATAGATCATCACACACATCATCATTGTATGGATCATATTATAATCCTCATCTTACTCTGTAATTTACTTAAAACGTTAACGAGCCGACAAGTATTGAGAATTGTACATTATGTACATTAAAAGGGATGACCAGTATTTACCGTTTATTTAATTTAAAATGAAATGCTTTAATTAAATGGTTTATGTAAACATAGAAATCTATTCCAAATATAATTTATTCCTAAGTCATAGTTTCTTTTTTTTTTTCTCGTAAAGATGATAAAATTTTTCTAGTAAGTAAACAAAATTAAAACTCATTAGCTGTAGCTACTTTCCATTTTTTTTGGCAACTATATATTTGGTGGAGTTGAAAAAAAATGAGCATGTCAATTTTTTTTTCTCTATAACTAAAAATATGTTTTAAGTTGACATAAGATGCGTATTAAATTATTTCTAGAAGTTAATTGTTCTCTTTTAATTAGGGAAAAGGTTTGTGAACATCACAATATATGCATTGTTATTTTCATACTAATTGATATATATGATTATGGTAAAGATGTCAATACTTAACAAAACATGCAAATTTATTTAGGGTTAAGTTTTACTTTTGAGAAAAATCAAGATAATTTTCATTATTGCTTGGGTTGAACTCCATCACAAGTTGTATTGGAGTGAAGCTGTTGACATTTTATATTGTTTTTAGTTTAAGGTTTGTGTTATTTAATGTGTGTGTGTGTTTTTGATGATGATGAAGAAGGAAGAGTTGGTATGTGGATGGAAGGTGGACAAGTCTTGGACTAACATATCACTAGTCGAATGCATGAATGTATCACCACTTTTTCTCTTACTAAAAAACATGCATGAGAGTAATTAAAATATTACGACTAGCTAGGTAAAAGTAAATGTCGGTTCCCAATTCTTATACAAAACCAATCCAAATTCTAATATAACTCAACCCTTCAATTCTTTCATTATATATACAGCCTATTAGCTATTACGACAACAAACAAAAAACCACTCAACCGTTCGATTCAATATATACACAACTACCTTTTACGACAACAAAACAAAAATCCAACTCAACAATGACAATGTCGAACTCAGTTCTTTTTGCTTTTGCTTTTACTTTACTTTGTTTCATGTCTAGTGCCACCGCAACACTTTCACCTCTTTCACAAACCATAGAATCGTGTAACACATTGTTATATCCGCACTTGACAAATTGCTTTGATTATCTTGGATATCTTGGAAAAGGAACACGTATGCGTGAGCATCCCTCTACCTCCTGCTGCTCGGTGTTGAGGGATGCATGGAAAATTGACCACGAGTGCGTTAACTTAAACGTTCTCGATGGTGTTATTTTTCAAAACTTTTGGGATTTCAATACGGATACCACGAGACTGGATCATCTAAGTGCTACTTGCGGCATCAGATCGGCAAAAAGTAATCCACGTAAGTTTGTGTTTTTAACTTAAAAGTAAATTATAAAATTATATGTTTGAATTTATTTATGTTAAACAATTTATGATAGAAATTGAATTTGGTTCTATTTTGGTATGCAGCAAGTCTACCACCTGTTGCATCAAGTCCTTTAGAGGCAAGATGATAACACCGTTGTCCCACAGTCACAACATGGATCAAAGGCCCTAGCAAGCACGGAATGTTCCAGCTCGTTGTCTTTATTAAACTAAGCAGATGGAAGGAGTCAAGACGGCCATAAGTTGCATTGCATATTTAGTCATCATGTTCCTATTTTGTAGGTTGTTAATAAGCATATACTTCAGTATGTGAAAGTAAAAAGCATGCATGTTTTATTTTTCATGTTTCAACTTCCAGGCACGTTTCCCTTTTAATAGGTTAGTGGGTAGCAGTTACTAGTCTCTTCTTTTGTTATAATAAATTGTACTTGTTGCATTGTGAATGAATAAGAAGAAAATTGTCCCAACTGGTCTCTTGTTTCTCTATCTAATTATTGGAGTTTGGCAACTAAAACAAGGCTGTGTCATTGATAGGAGACCGATTTGAGAATAGTTAGACTGATCACAAAACAGGGTTTTTTTTTCTAAAAATCCATCTGACTATGTGATCATGGCAATAGTACCATGGCAAGTCTTGTGATTAGTTGTTATTTCGACAATATAAAAACATAATACAAAGTTGCTATGTACATAGAGTAACAGGAGTGTACTGTCTGATCAGCATAATTGTTGATCGAACTAATGCTTTTTCATGGCAAGAGATGTAATTATATCATATGATTTGCTTTGTTTGTATAGCTTTATTATCAGCACTAGAAAAAAAGCAATGCCTTCTATGTGTGGGAGTTAAGATGGTCTAGATCGGCCAAAACACGTTAAATCTTTATATCTGTTTGTCTATCGTTTATGTTTGCTTGTGGTGGTTTGGCTTTCACAAAAGACAGTTAAAATTTGTGTTCTTTTAACAGAACATGTGATTTCTGGGAAGCCCAACTACTGATGGCAAACATCGAGAGATAAATCGCGTAATATCATGGTTAAATGTCTATAGTTAAATAGACATTAGTAAATTGGTATACTCTGACATCAAATGTTTGGTATCAATACAAATCTTCCAAAATCATAATTGAGTGTACAAATTCTCAGTTTTGATTCTTGTATAAATAATGTGGGTTACATAACTTTGCGTTTTTGTTCACATAAATTACCAATTCATGTAACTCGATCACTGAATTTAAAAAATTATACGTAAAAATTATTAAACTTATAAAACACGAAATTTAAGTTACTTAACTTACCAAAAAGAATAATTATGCAAATTCTAACAGAAACATGTTTCAAATACTTAATCGAAGAAAATTACACTAACACGATATAATTCATTTCAAGTACTAACAAAGTAGTTTAACATAATCCTACATACTACTATTTCATAATGTTGAGTTAAACAACACAACATAATAAAACAAAATGTGATCGTGAGTTAAAAGACTTGAGATCATGAACACTTGATTTTTTTATTTTTTATTTTTTATTTATTTATTTTTTTTTTTTTTTGCCAAAAAAGAAATGAGAGCACCCTTTGCTCCCCTACGATACTTCTGTGTCCATCACTCTAGAGTCCACATCCCGTAACACACGAAAACCACAACCATTAAAGATGAAAATCAATGTGACTATCAATATAACAATCCCACAACTTAGTACACCCCAGATGACATACTTCACATGTGGAAAAATAGCCATTAGCCACATCAACGGGGATAGTAGCCCAATGACGTAGAAGGACGCCTCAAGTGATCTAACATAGATAGACCTCCGAAGGTCAACGTTAGCCCATCTGTAAACTATCAGTAAGTAAATGGGTGCACAAAATAAAACATATGTTACGAAGAGACCTACTGCTGCCGTCATCATTTGGTGGTTTGTGTGTGACCGATCTACTTTAAACACGACCGGAATTGATGCAATAATGAGGGAGATGCAAATAATAAAAGCTGCCCCAAACAAGACTCTTTTCCAAATGTACCGTGTGTGTGGTGCTATTTGTTGCGCCATTTCTATGTCAAGTGGTGCAGGTGTTGCTGGTGGTGAATCCAAAGTTGTGTTTGTATTTTCCATACCTGTAATAATTAGTAACTCTAGACATTAAAATGATGTTAAGTATTATATGTTCTATATTAGGTCTTAATGTTAACCTTGTTACATAAAATCTTTTTCATTTCATTGTTGACAGGCTGAAACAACTACTATAAAACAACATACATATATAGCTTAACTTAAAGATGATAATTAACTAATTAATGAAACCCACAGCCAAAAACATCACATGGTAAAAATAAGCGAAATGCACGCTTGTAAATTCTAAAATGTATACTGAAAACGTAAGAAAAGGAGATCAAGAATTAGCGAAACCTGGAGAGGTTTTGGTCCTAGCGGTGGTTGCGGGAGCTGGAAATAAAGTGCTAGTATACTTCAAGCCAACTTTAAACAACAAACTAGCTATAAGTATTGAGATAAAATTGTGTAGTGAAAATATTACCCTACTTTTAAAGACATAAAGGGTGTTAGATATAATTTAAGGCAAAGCTCAAAGTGTTCACCTGAATACATTCTGAAATTTGTGAAAAAAACATCCCATTTTTGTTCAAGCCCTTATGCAAAATCTTCCAAAATCTTTATTGAATTTTACAACTTTACAAGTTCAGTAGGTATAATAAAAGCATAATAAAGTTTCATCTTGTATACATAGCATAGGCAGAAGTAGAACCATTGCAGTTAATACTTACATATCATAGTTAGGGTTAAAGCTATTAAATACCTAACATACTTTCACAAATTTCCACACATTACAAATACTAGACAAGTACCCGTGCATAGCAACGAAATTTTGTAGCGGCATTTAATTATAATGATATTTTAGTTAAGCGGTTTGTGTAACCAAAAGATCACTATAACTATTTGCAGCTATAAAATTCCGTTTCTATGCACGGGTACTCGTCTAGTATTTAGAAGTTTGTTTTTATATACGTGTGTATTCATTCTTAAGTTGACAAAACAATTTTACATTTCTATGTTTTCATTTATCATCTTCGATTGGCTTATAATCTTATATAATAATATAACATCACCTTATGTTTTATTTGTTCATATTTTTCGAAGTCATTATTCCGAAAGGAACTGACATCATCTAAAGGCACTGATAGTTAAGTTGACAAAAAATTTAAACTTGTAATGTAAGTTTTCAATTCATTTAAGTTTTGATTAAGTTTCAAATTAGTGGTATTAATATGTGGTAAATGCATTAATTAAGGGTAATATAGGCAAAACATTAATTTAAGTTTTTCACTTTTCACTTCTTGACTTTTTGACTATTTTCTCTTTATAAATAACTAGACGAGTACCCGTGCATAGCAACGGAATTTTATAGCGGCAGATAGTTATAGTGATATTTTGATTACACAAAACACTTAACCAAAACATCATTTGCGTAACCAAAATATCACTATAACTATCTGCCATTATAACATTCCGTTGCTATGCACGGGTACTCGTGTAGTTTTTTATAAAGCTATGTACTAATTTCGTTAAAGGAATTTTACCAACGTACATTCATACATACATGTACAATTGTACAAACATACTTAATCAACTGAATCATACACACATACGAAGCACAATTATTCATCAGTTACTACATAATGTATGCTCCCATCGCTATTGTTGTTTCCAATTTCCATTGCATTCCACATCTTGGTCTATGATAACTTCACCTTAAACTGTAAATTCGGAAAAACAAACTTATGAACATTTAAATAAGCAAAAATTGAAGGAGAAACAAACCACATTACATTGATGCACCACATGCATTCAAAATATATATGCATGAATCAATACTTCACTATGCATCTGATATCTATACTAATAACAAAACCAAAATATTATATTCATTGTTTGTTGAACCAAAGTACTTGCATAAGGTGGGCAATTGAAAGAAAAAGCTTTTAGTTTTGACTTACTAAAGGCATTTACTATGACAAAGCATGAAACATAATTTTAAAACATTTTCATAAAGGATGATAGTTGATGCTCTAATTACCAAAATTTGATGTCTTATAAATAACGGTGCTTCATTAATAGGTAGTGAACACATAATTATTTATTGGTTGTGAAGAAAAGAGAATCATACTCCTTGATATTAATTTGAAATTCAATTTAACTAAATTCATTAGGAAAAGATTCTGGGTGCCTTAATTACCAATATAAGTTTAAATTACCAAAAACTTAACCGAAATCGACACATGTTACGCGGTCCAGATCTCATGACTTCCTTGACCGTTAGTTTTTCGATTTTCTGGGTTCTAGAACAAGGCCTACACCTACAAAAGAACACAGCATTATGAAATCTTTAAATTCATGAACAATTACCACAAGTTGGATAACCATATGTCTAAAATTATTAATTTTATGAAACCAATATATGACTGTGTTCATTTAAATAAAAAAAATCGACAAATATCAAAGAACCATAAAATTGAGAACCATAAAGGATTTAAAGTTGCTAACCTGTAATTGGGTTACATAAATAAATAGAAAATTTTAGTTAGTGATTAATTTCCAATTTTTTCAAGAAAATTTACAAATGAAAAGAGAAAAATTAAAAATTCGTTTAGTTAAACATTTTTTTCAACAATTTTCAAAAAATGTGAAACTCTCATTCTCTAAATTTTAACTAAAGGTTTTTTTTTTTTGGTAAAAGGTCAACGACCCGGTAAATGTATTACTCCAAAAAACATTTAAGTACAATGGATTTGGGTGAATCCCAAATCTCAGCCCGTTACATAAGCGATAAGCTTACATAACAAGATACTTCCTATTTTCTAAAAACGAAAACAAACCACAACTCACATGATAACACACTACATTGACAAAGATGAAAAACTACTTCCTACGAGCTTGGAGTTTAGTGCCATACATGGCATTAAAAGCGTCCAAATTCCCTGGGAGATCATAAATTTGCTTAGAATAATCATCATAGTCATCATAGTCATCATACTCATCCTCACGATCATGACCACCACCACCAAATAGGTTTGCTGACTCATCAAACATGTCCACAACCTCCTCGTCATCAGTATCAGAAACCACAACCTCACCCACCTTTGAAAATGGGTTAGACCGCTTAGTGGTAGATGTAGACGGAATAGGTTGACCAGCATCATGCACAAGAGTAGCTTTCCCATCGATTATTAGCTTTTCAAGCTTACTAATTTTCTCAAGAATAGGAGTAGAACCAGCTTCCCTTGTTTCCATAGAATCACTCACAAACGGTTGTTGCATATCACTCACAAGAGGGACTTGTGATGTAGTACCAGTCTTAACCGACTCATCCTTATTAACTTCCATTATATTGCCAGTATCCACATCCATGTTAGTAACAACCTGAGGAATACCAAAACCATCTGTATCATCCATATTAAGAGCGTCAAACTGATTAGAAGTAGTGATCTTGGTTCCACTCGTACTAGCCACATCAGAAGCCTTATTCTTAGTTCCATCCACCTTCTTAAATACAGGGGGGTTCTTTTTGGGTTGGTAATGTAATTGCTTACCCACAACTGATTTAGTAAAGCCACCTTTACCCTGATTAGTAGAACCACCTTGTTTACCTTTCTTGTTGTTATTGACAGCCGTGAAACCATCATTAACCGGCTTACTAGGTTGAACTGGAGGAACAACAACTTTCGGACAATCAAGAATAGTATGACCAAAAACCTTACACTTATCACAACGCGGAGGTTTCCACTCATATTCAACCCGGATCTTCTCAATTGTCGAACCCGTACCATCGAGTAGAGGTATCTCAACAGTAATGCTATCCCTAAGCATCTCATCCAACTTTACTTCAATCATGCATCTAGCAAAGCTACTACGGCCCCACGAATCCTTGCACATTTGGCTAGTAAAAGCATCTAACCTTTTGGGTGTCCCAATCAAAGTAGCAAGAAGACTGAGCCCGTCATCCGAGAACATTGCTAAAGGAACATCATGGAATTTAACCCACACTGGAATGTTAGTTAAATCCTCTTTAAGCAAGTTTGTGTTCAATGTCCATGGTTTAAGAATAATAGGAACATTACGAATCAACCAAGGACCATTATCAAGAACATCATCGACACCTTTCTTCGAGTTAAACTTGAAGAAAAAGAACCCTTTAGCATTCATCATAACCTTTTGTAAACCATACTTAGACCACGCATTGCGAACATAATAATCAACAACAGGAAAAGCAAGACGTTGACCAAGGAAATAACCGTATAGAGTATGTTCAAACCTCATATTCACCTCTTCTACTACTTTCAACGGGATTGAAAGGTCAACATCATCCTTCTTTGTGCTGCATTCTAACCTCCGAAAATTAGACATGTGTTTCTGAGATTCAATAGAAGTAGCACCCGCGTAAGAAACCGACTTCACTCCAGTAGTAGTATCATCCTTAGAAGCATTAGGACCAGAAGCATTCGAATTAGGATTATGCCCAATACCACTTGAAAAGGAAGCCTTATTAGCATCAATATCACGTTGAATATTAGTCATGGCTTCATCAAAGTTCTTATGTGCAGTAGAGAGCAAGTGCTTTACAGTTACAGCACTTGTAACCTGCTCCAAATCATCACCATGTGGTGTAGCTTTCGTAAGTGGAATCGGCTCCACTACCTGAGTACGTAGGATTGATGAGATATCATCACCTACATCAACCTTTTCCACCTCAATCAAACCTCCTTGAGAATTACCCTCATCAAGTGCAGTAATCGAATCCCCAACAACATCACTACCCCTAGAAGTAGCACCCATCAAGCTAGAAGAACCATCCGATGTGTTCTTGCTCTTGTGATTCAAAAAACCTTTATTAATCATCTCTCAACAACCCACGAACAGAAACCCTAATAACAACTAGCACGTATGCAAACAGGATCAAAAAATAAAAACCCTAATCGCTTAGGGTTTTGAGTTTACGCCTAAAAAACTAACCACCCTCCATGAATTCGATCAAGTTAAGTGAATATACGACAAGGATCAGGACCTGATCGAATTAATCAACCAACTTAGAATAAAGAAAATCAAATAGTATCCCTAGGTCGGTTGTGAAAAAACGATTTACAAACCCTAGAAACGAATATCAGAAGTCTGCTAGGTCTTATGAATCAAACACGAATCCAAAGAATCAGAAACGTGGAAGAATCAGTAAGAGAATAGACAGATTGTGAAGGATCGATTAGTTTAGAGGGTTTTTAGAAAATCGCCAAAATCGCCATATGAGAGTCGTTTAGGGTTTTCTATTATTAATTTTAACTAAAGGTTTAGAAAGCCCATTCCACTCTTCTCACTTTTTTCATTCTCTAGGAATTTAGAAAAGAAAAATCAGAAAAAATTTTCACCATACTAAACGTTCCCAAACCTTTCTTACCTGAAAAATTCCGCATGACAAATATGCAACCGCCAATGAATCCGTATCAAATTTCTGCAATTAAAACACAATTAGAAAAATACGTGCATGTGTTATATAAGAATGGGTAAAAAGCTTAACAATTGAATTTTGAATGATAAGAAACAATGAGAGTATTCCATAAGCAAAGATATATTTTTTTCTTTATATAAGAAAAGATGTTGTATTGTTATTTTGGAAGTAATTGATGAAGAAATCAATTGCAAAAGTGATTTACATGATCTCATTACTTCATTCCAAATATGTATAAATAAAATATGAATTTACATTTATTAGTTTTAAAAGTTTCTAAAGTTAAGCATACAAATTGAATGTTGATTGATTAATTCACTTTTTAAACATGTAAACACATTTATTCTCGGTGCGAGAATTCAAGAAAGTGTTTTGGACAATTGAATTGTTGCCATCAATATGATTTAAAGCTTTCCAATTTCGGTTCACATTAATTCACAAGGCAACACACAAGGGTAAAATCGGGATTCACATTAATTCACAACGAAACACACAAGGGTAAAATCGGGATTGACCAAAAGTTAAGTTTTTCACAATTTCTCAATTTCACTTTGATCATTTCTCTATTATAAGTAGTAAAGATTAAGATATAGATAGTATATATAAGTGCATTCAAACTTTTACAAATTTCGGTAATATACTTTTATTTCGGTCTCTTATATGGGTAATGTACTTTTATCCCAGTACGTACCTCATATGGGTAATATACTTTACCAAAATTTTCACTTATAAGTAATGTTTCTAGTATAAAAAAAGTTTGAATGATGATAATGAACTTATATATATACTATATTGGTAGGATGTGGACATTTGTGAAAGTACGTTGGTATTTAATTACAAAGGGCTTCGTCCCAAAGTAAAATGGGTATGACATCTATCTCGACCCAAAGTTGTAGTCTCGTTTTTGTTGTCACAAAAAAATTTGCGATGACATACTCTTTGTAGATTAGGGACGACAAAAAACTTGGGAAAAAAAAAAAAAAAAAAAAAAAAAAAGAGAAATAATTTGAAAATTATCAAGAAACTATATATCAAACAAATGAGGTTACATGCATTAAAACATGAGTTATTTATTCATGCAGACAAATTTAAATCCACTGCATACTAATCGATCAATAGATCTAAGCATGTTTGGTGCAATCAGTAGGCTAGAAAGAAACCTTTCGATTTACCAAATCATACCCGACCAACATGTTTCGCTGCGATAAATTCCCAAATATAGCCAATGCATCTTCCGAGGAAAAAAGCGTCAAGCAACTCACCCCCTTTTCAATTTCCAAAAACATGTTCTCTGGTGGCACCACAACATCAGCCCAGTGAACCTGAACGTCACGCTGGGTACACGGTCTAAGTTCAAGTTCTTATAGCAATAGTCGAAAGTCGATGGTCGCTCTACAATACCATTACCAATGACCTTGGTTATAGCATTGATCAAATCATGATAGAACTCATCAGGGACATATGTTACCGTTGTCCCGGAGTCTATGATAATGTTACCCTCCTTCGGCGACAAGGGGAATTGGGTAGACACGTTGTGATTTCCAACCAACATGCTTTCTAAAGTAAGGTAGTATAATGTCGAGGGGTTTTTCTTAATAAGAGGAGTTGAAACGACATTCGGCCCTGCTATATTGGCATGAGTTCCAAAGTGAATTTTGCTTGTTTGATTAGGGTTATTGTCAGAATATGGTATCAAACAGTATGAAAATTTTCCTTTGATTGCAGAGTCTAGTTGTTTAATTATAGAAACCGGACCACCACCAAGACCAATGATGCCACTAGCAGCCTCCTCAAACGCACCTTCATTATCATGACCACAACCAAAAAAAACATTTTTAACCGGGGTCGATCCAAACCAAAAGGTATCAACCGCAAGGTTACCCGTTGTGCGGGACAAATCCCCGTAACCCAGTTGGTAATGACACTTATTGCTTGAGTCACATGGTAATTGATTTTCATCTAAGGCTTTACAACCTTTTGATTGACAAGATAGTGCTCGATATGTAGATGAATTAGAAGGTACAAGGAGTGGGGTCACTTGCTTGTAACAATTTACACAAGGCTTACATTGGGCCCATGTAAGGTCTGATCCAGTATCAACGACTCCAACAACTTTTACCGGTGGAGTACCGATTTTAATTAACATTAAGTATTCTCCCAAACCTGCCGAAATTTTGCATTAAACGTAGCATTATCTGAGGTAAAACCTGCCCTTTTTGAAAGAAGGGAAGCTCGAGAAGTAGACCGCCGTAAAGCTTTTTTAAGACGGTCGAATTGAGCATAGGTCGGGTTGTAGAGTGGGGATTGTGGAGAGTCTCGATCAATAAGATCAAGAGAAAAACCACCATTGATGTGGTTAGGTTTAGCAAGACAACTTGAAATGTTGATTAAAACAAAGATAAGAGCAAGAGTTTTCATGATTACGACTAACTAATAATATGATTATGATTATGAAACATTCACGAAAATTTGATTAATATTTATAGGGGAATGGCTTTATGAAGTATGAACTTAATTAGGGTATGCATTTTGATAGTAAGTCAGCTAATCTATTCCAAAAATAATTAATTCCTAAGTCATAGTTTCTTTTTTTCTCGTAAAGATGATAAAATTTTCTAGATCACTATCACTTTGTACGTACACTATCACTTTGTACGTACAACTGTAGCTTTACAAAAATAAAACTTATTAGCTGGAGCTACTATCCAAAAGTTATGTTTTTGGCGAATATGTATTTGGTGTAGTTGAAAAACCAATGAGCATGACTATTTTTTTTACTCTATCTTAACTACATATAAAGAGAAAATAGTCAAAACTTGAATATTGACTTTGTTGAAAATGTTTAATATATGTTGAGAATGTTGAATGAAGGAAACGATTTGGTAAAAATGACTTTTACAGGAAATAATGACTTTTACATTAATGTGATAGTTAATGTGATAGTTGTAGGAAAGGATTTGCACTACTAGAAATATGACTTTCACCGACAGATTTTCCAACGGATAGAATTCCGTCGCTAATTACCGACGATATTTTGTCAGATTACCAACGGATGTTACTGCCAAATTGGACTGGCCATTTTCTGACTGATTTCCGACGGATTTCCGAGAGATAAGGTTTTTGTCGGAAATCCGTCAGTAAAAAACTTAACCTATCAACGACTTTCTGATGCCCTACTGATAGCCATTCGATTCGTCGTTAATCCGTCAGAAAAAGTTTAGTTTACTATAATTTTTTAAAGTTTGTATATTTCCGTCGCTAAACGGTCGGTAATTAATGCCCATTCCGAGGGATTTCTGACGGATACATAAAAAGCTAAAAGCCCATTAACTGGTGATACCAACAATTGACTAGTTAACTTATAATGAAAAGTGGCTAATTATATATCGACATGTAAGTAGTCACAATGGAATATATCGATTAAATTAATCGTATTTTAAATAATATTCTTACTATATGGAATTATGCACAAATCCGAGTCGAGCGATTGCTCCATTTCCCAAGTTTCAAGTATGCATATTTGTCAAAAGGTTATCAAGAAAATGTGATCACTAACGATTTTGTATTTTTAACCTATTCATGCTTGCTAAACATCTTAGAACGTTATGCAAGCTATCAATATAAATCATCATTTATTCACAAAGTCAAAACAAAAACACCTTCTGAGTCAAAATAAGACCACAAATTAACACTTTTAGCTTTCCCCAAAAAACATTAAAACACACCTAACACTTACAGTTTTCACCAAAAAAAAAAAAAAAAAGAGATTGAATGAATCAACAAATATCAAAACACATCAACATACAAGCACTTTCAGATCCGATCAACAAATTCGGTTATCGATCTAATCAAGTAAGATTCCATCACATTAAAATTAAAATTCCGTTATGATTTGCCATATTGTGATTGAATGAATTCAAATTACAATTCAATTTGTGTTGTTGTGATTGGTACATATATTCCCCTGATTTTGACCTAATTGCGAATGGATTCTGCTATTATGGTTTCGTGTTTTGAAACTGATTATGTGATATGTGTGTGTGTGTGTGTATGTGATTTTTCTGGATTCTAAGAGCTGAATCATCTAACTATAAGCTGTCATAAGTGTGTTTTGAGTGTTTGGCGGATAGTTATTAATCGATTGTGATAAGTGAGATAAGTCGTTG
The DNA here is from genome assembly GCA_030686995.1 of Artemisia argyi. NCBI lineage: Eukaryota > Viridiplantae > Streptophyta > Magnoliopsida > Asterales > Asteraceae > Artemisia > Artemisia argyi. The sequence continues at coordinate 3,164,857 of CM060702.1, forward strand.
TTTTGAGTGTTTGATGGATTTTGGTTCGCGTAAGAATGACTTTTCGCTAATTGGATAAAGAGAACCAATGGCTGATTACATTTTTTTATTGTCTAAATTACTGGTAGATAATGTTTAATAAAATTGTGCTTGTAGATAATTAGTCTCATTTAGAAAATAAGCTAAACCAAACACCCCTTTACTCCCTTAGTGTTCTTGTTTACAGCTTAAATAGGCTATTTAAACCAAACATCCATGTGTAAGTAGATATAGTGAATATATGTAAGATAAGTTCAGTTTAAGACTAGTTGATGTGAGGTGACCAATTACTCGTTTGCATTCTTCCTTCGTGGTGTTTTGTTGGCTGACTTACTTGTAGATAATGTTGACTGTTACTAGCTCATGTGAGCTCATTTAATACCATTCAGTTTAGTTATGTCGGCGAGTAGGAACAGAGAATGTATGTGCAAGAGAAAAAATAGTAAGGGTCTTCTTTGCTCTTAATACCTGTCAAAGTTACAAATAGGAAAATTTTCTGCCACAATAAAACAGGACGCTCTGAAAATTAAGACATATAAAAACTGAAATATTGAAATTATCTACAGAACGCTATGATCCATTGTTTCATAAAAGTGTAAGGTAATTGCTTAGTGTGTTTCCTGTATAAAACCTGGCTATTTTTTCAATCTAGGATATCGAAGGGGTGAGTAAGATTACAAACGGATATAACCCCGCTACATGGATGTTGGAAGTAAGTACTGCATCACAAGAAGTGGCTTTAGGAGTCGATTTTACTGACATTTACAAGAATTCAGATCTTTATGCGCTCACATATATCCTTATCGCTAAAGGTACTAGTTTCAGGTTTTTGTGTTTTTCGCTAGTTTCTAAGTTGAACGAAATGAAAGGAGAAACAAAGCACTTATTGCCGAACTAAGCCAACCACGTACTGGTTCAAAGGATCTTCATTTCCCAACTCAATACTCGATGTCCTTCTACATCCAATGTTGGGTATGTTTATGGAAACAACTACAGTTATATTGGAGAAACCCTCCTTATACCGCTTTGTTTCACATTCACCACTTTCATAGCAATCATGTTTGGAACTATTTTTTGGGATCTTGGTGGTAAAATGTGAAACACAAACTAAATATGTTATGTCGTACGAAATTTAGACTTTTATACAGAGTTTATGCATACATTACATGGAACAGGTGCAGGATCTAAGTAATGCAATGGGTTCGCTATACACGTTGGTTCTCTTCATAGGGGTCCAAAACGCATCTGCGGTGCAACCTGTTGTGGACATTGAAAGTACCTTCTTTTATAGAGATCGAGCTGCTGGAATGTATTCTGTATTGCCATATGCCTTCGCTCAGGTATCTCGCTCGTATGTGTTTGTTACAGACGCGCACACACACAATTGTCAATTTATATAGAAAAATGTTACTCCTTCGTCCTGAAATATATATCTGCTTTCTATTATAAATAGCAAAGGGAAGTTTGAAGGTTTAACCACATTTGTAGATATTGAAAACCTAAGGCTAACTTTTCTATTACAAGTAGACATCTCCTCATTGTTATATGTACCAAAAAAGTGTGAGTAATACTATCTCTGGTTCTAGAGTAGAAGTCACTGTGATCCTGACCATGTGAACCAAGAGTTTGTTCTTGTAATCTTGTTAGATTCTTGTTTATTTCACATTTTTCGTTTGCCTATTGTTAGGTGGATACATGATGTATTTGTGCAGGGCGTTTTGCTCTTAAATACCCAACGATAAAAACACATTTATGAAGCCACGTCCCATTTATCATATGTAGACTTATTTTGCTACAGGGAGTATATTTCATAATGCCGTTATGTAATCATTTGTTAACTAGTATGTACTAGACGTTTATAAAGTAATTTAGGTAGATTGTGTGTGAGGTTCATTTGTTTTATTGTTACTGGTGCATAGAATTTGCTAAAGAACTAAAGAACTTTGGGAGTGTTTGGCATTATGTTTTAATACTGATTATGTTCATTCTTCTTGGTCTATTAAGCAAATCGTATCATTAGTTTGAGCTCAGGCCAATCTATACGGTTTATATTGTAGCAAAGAAATTGGCAAATACAAATGTGCAGGTACGAACTTACTAAGAGTTATATAATGGATGACCAAGGTACAAACTTTGGAAGACAAGAAGACTTGAAAAGGACAACCCAGAAATGACAACATGAGTGGAAAGACACATACGTGCAGTTACAACGACAAGTCGAACGTCAAGTGCAAGAAAACATACAACCAGAATTGGAGGTGAATGCTCGTGAAGAAGCTCGAGAGAGAGAGGCAACAAAAGATGAATGACATGAACTCGGTGTTATAGAAGTTGTGCAAATCATGCCCCCGCCCTCCCCGTAGTTGGATAACGTCATATTATTTTGAATACTTGGATTAAATACTCTAATTTCATCTCGGATGGTTTGAATGGTTTGATTTAGATTTTGATTTGGTTACAACTTCTGTTATTTGAATGCTAAATTTTCGTGATTGATCTATTTAGTATCGAATTATCCATTTTATTTATTAGTTTCTTTTAGCCATTTTAGATACAGGATTACCTAAATCTGAGCATTAAGCTGTGAAATTATTTGTATCTCTTCGACAGATTTGTGACCCTTTACCGACTACAACTTTCTGACAGATTCTAACAGACATTTTACTGACGCTGTTCCAACAGATATTTACCTAGAGACTTCCGACAGAAAATTAAGCAACAGATTACCGACGCATGTTTTTCGTCGGTGTTTCCAACGGACTTCCGACTGACATTAATTACCGACCATGGTTTTCCCGACACACTATTTCTGTCACAAATCTGTTGGAAACAACTGTTACCGACGGATTTCCGACAGAAAAGTCTGTCGGTAAAGACCTGTTATGTAGTAGTGTTGGTAAAAATGGCTTTTACAGGAAAGAATAACTTTTACATTAATGTGATGATAGTTATAGGAAACGATTTGTAGAAAAATTAATGTGAGGGCAGGAAAAATCAAATTCGAAACAAACATAATATACACCTTCTTGTCTATATAAACAACACAATGTCGAAACAACCTAATGTACTCAATTCGATTTGTGGAGAAGAAATGGACATGACAAATCAAAAGAATGTCGATGATGATTTTGAGGTTTGTTCTAATATTTCATTTGATAAATGAAAACACTACATATAAAGGGTTTACCCTTATTCTTGAAATTCAAAAAGTTTGAAAACTTAAAATATGTATATGGAAATACACGATTAAAGGAAATGGTAGCAAGTTAACTTTTGTTCAATTCATGAAACTAAAATGGTAGTAAAGTGTGACAAATTTGTATTTAGCTTTTTTTATTATTTGGCTTTATCTAACTTGTGCCATGGGGGCATGGCTTAAGAAGTATTAATTAATCATACTTATTTCCTAAATTAATTACATTTTCATGTAACATGAAGTTAAATTTGGCAAACAAAAGAAATTTTGGTAAGTAATAATATCAAATCAAATTTAAATATGGCAATTTTAGTTCATTTAATGTTTTAAACATATGCCACCATGGCACATTGTAGAATGCCGCATTTATTATGATTGAAAAACATGTACGTAATTGTTTTGAAAGTCTTATTTTACAAACAATTTATTGTGATTGAAACATGTGAAAGGTAACTTAATAATGTTACTATAATTACTTGAGATTTATTGTGTAACAGGAGACCTAGTCATAATTTTTGTAGTATATATGATCATCTTAATCTTAACTACTCATAATGAAAAAATGGTAAAGTGAAAAGTGAAAAACTGAATTTTAGGTCAATGCACATACTGCTCTTGTCAAACTATGGAAATCGAATGCCCTTGTATGGAAATTGAATGCGCTTGTTAATAAATGAGTAAAGATGGAATTTTTATGTGAATATGGAATGTCAAAACTAAATTGATAAGTGAATATGGAATTTTTAATGGAATGTCAAAACTGAATTGGTGAGTGACATGGAATGTGGAAACTACTGATAATGCAATGCAATCACATGGTTTATATTATGGGAAACATTGAATTGAAACAATGAAATCGGCAGTTTCAATTCGGCATTTAATGACATAAGAATTCTTCTATACGCTTCATCTTCATCATATTCGATGAATTCTATAATAGCGATTCAAAAACACCACATAGTATAGATGATTCAAAAACCAATTCAATCCCATAGTATCCACACTGTAAATTTTGTAAGTATCGCATATGTTTATTTTTAGGGTTTCGATTCAATTTAGACTCTACAACAAATATTGTTTATTGTTAGTTTATTATTGTTAATTTTTTTGTTCGATATGTGACTATGGCCGGGAACACTAGATATGTATTATGTTTGTTCGACACTCATACTTTGTTCATTTGTAAACAAGGGTCCATGTATAATAAAGGCATGGCTGTGCAAACATACACAGAAAAAATAGACATTTGGGTTTTAGTCATTATGATTATTTCTTTGGCCTTTACATGGTTTCTTATATATTGTTGTCAACTGTTTTTGATGTTCTTAGATGTCTGATTTGAAACTTCTCTTGTCTTTGAAGCTAACAGGAGGATTGCTTAATGAAGCTGCGAAACATATTAGACATTTCCTATGATAGTTCAGTTGTAGAACATCAGGTACATGTGATATATGTCAGATAATTACATACTATATGATTTTTGGAGAATAAACACACATTCTTAATTATTTTATATGATTGTTGCTTTAGGAAGCATTGAGGGCATTATGGAAAGTTGCGTTCCATGAAGAGGAGCTTTATGGTCTAATTACTTAGCAATGGAAGGAAATTGGATGGCAAGGAAAATACCCTTCCACATATTTTCCGTAAAAGTTACATTTTTTGTTCTTCATAAGGATACACTATTTTTGGGTAAATGGATAACTTACATAAGGATACACTATTGATCTTATGTATTCTAAGATTTTACATGGAACTTGTTGTATTTTAAATACAACAAGTTAGAAAAATAGGTAAAATGGAAACAGGTTGAATGCGCCGAAAGTGCCCTGATACGTGGGAATCGCACCGGACTTTACCTCTCAAGGGATCTTGAGAAGCTTACAACCCCCACCAGGCAGTGTACCTGATCGTTGTAGTATAGTATAGTGATAAGTACCGGGGGATTGATCGTTCAGCTAGGAATAGTGTCGTTAGGATTGAAATTAATCTAACTAGGTCTAAAGGTGAAGGATGATTCTTTTTATGCTTTTATATTTTATGAAAAGCAAATAAAAATCTTGGGTATTGGGAGAGTGGGCGGAATTAGTTGCTAATCAACTAACCCAAAAGCTACTAATTAAACTAATAAACAAGAAAATAAACTAAGGTTCTACAAGATAAGTGAAGCATGTCTACCCATGATATGTTACTCCTTGCTAGCTATCCAATCCTACCTATTGAATTGTAACCTTGTTTTAATTGACGGGTTGTATTCCTTAATACCATTCATGGGGTAGCGCACTTAACTCCCCAATTCTATGAGCTCTTATCTCCTCCTATGCCATGCCCAGCACAACCATAGGGATTATAAACAGTGGCTCATGCATTAAATACAATCAATAAAGACCTAGTGCCATCGGTTCATGTTTCCTAAGATGTTCAAGCATGTTACCATTTGGAGATCTGCCAGTTTTCTTAAGCCTAACATCAAATTCATTCAATCAAAACAAGAATCAATAGGAAACAAGAATTATAAACTAAACCAACTAGATCTATTGAAGTTGTCACGCCTTAATTGATGGAGATAGACACACGCATCAACAAGCCCCTCATTGATGGAGATAGACACAACATCAATAAGAAATCAATGAGATCTAATCAATTGTATACAAGTTTCACATAATCATAAGTAGACACAAGGTGAATTAACAAAACATCATCAAAGAAAAGCAATCAACAATGATAATGGAAAACATAATTAAGATAGAATCAACAAACCAATACATGATATTTATGGAGTGATTGAAACCCTCTAAGTTGCTGGAAAAACACCCACCTAAACCCAGGAATCGACCTTAGGGTTTAGGGCTTACAAAAAGTGAAGTTATGATGTTATATTTATAGGCATGTTTTCTGTCGGCTCTTCTTGAAGGCGTCAGCCCGTTACTCTTGACGCCGTCAAGACCATTTTTTCACCAAATTGTAGATCTCTTCGTCCTCTTCGCGTGGGCTTTTGAATCACCTAAATCCGAGTTCGTATGCAAAAGTTATGACCAAAACAATATCAGCTACTCCGCGCGCAAATTTTGACAAGTTAACACGTGACGGCCTTGGGTGACGCCTTCACATTCTCTCTGGGCCGTCACCACTTTTACTCTTGACGCCGTCACCAAAATGCTCTTGACGCCGTCAGGTACTGTTCTCAGCATGGAAAATTAAGTCTTTGGCGTTTTCTTCACTTTTATGCTCCAAAAACGTCCGAATTGCTTCCTTTTTCAGATTTCACTCCCAAAGTACCTAAAATCACAAAAGGAACGATTTAGGGCAATATTTGATCAAATAAATTCAATTTCGGGCTTAAATGACCCCCTAAAAGTGGTTCATTTTTCGCCTCATCATGCCCAAAGCTTATAAAATATACAGAAGCTCCTTTACTAATTGACAAAAAAAAGTCAGATTGTTTATGTAATAATATAGTATATGACTTTTTTGTGATGATATCAAACACTCTTATTGCTTACAATATTCAAGATACAAATTAGTGTGCCAATCGAACCGTTTTAACATGTACTAAAATATGATTGTTTATTCAAAAAGAATATCATTCCATGGTTGACTTACTATCATGTTAATCCCTTTTCAATAATAGGTAGCAGTATGCATGTTTTGCACACAACTATGTGTTACTACTTGTTTGAGAAATGGTTGATGTAACGAGCCTGCAAGTGTTTGAGACTAAGTGTTAAGCATTCATGCCAACCAAGTAATTGGCTATAGACGTAGACAAAAAGAAAATTGCTTTGTTATGTAACTTTTGAATTCTTACTGAGGGGGTAGTAAGTTCTTGAAGTGTTGATTTATTTCTTTTATACGCGTTGGTGTTAAATTACTAAATTTTATGCATAAATCATTTCAAGATCTACTTCGAAAGCAGGAGGGTGACCGGTCCATGTGGGAATATCCTTTCGCTGTAGCTAGTGTCAATATCACATCCATGCTTATTCAGATGATGGACCTCAAAGTTGGTTCGATAAATGCAAAATGTTCATTTGTTACGCCTGACAACACACCGTTGTCACCTTCTGTCTTATCATTTACAAGTATTTCTCTAGATCATGTTTCTGAGCAAATTAGTTTCAACCGTTGTGCCTATGAAAATACAAAAATTCACTGTAGATTGCATTTCTTGTTTGTTCAGTCATCAAACTCGACACTAGGTTGCATAAAAACCATTTTACTTTGTCAACTTATTAGTCAAGACACAAGAAGGTGTATAATTGACTGTTTACTTTTGGGAACTTTCGTTGGTTTCTTGGTTCTTTGGCAAAAGAAGTGCTCTGGAGCACTTTTTGGTCAATTTTTTTTAGGTAGGCCAAATTTTATTTATACGATCTTCTTTAATATAAAGATTTAGCTTTTTCTTTTTCTTTTTCTTTTTTCTTTTGTGTGTGTGTGTCGATGTGGTAAGCTGAGATGTTGATTTTATAAGTTGCAATGATCATTATACCTTATGAAAAACTATTAAAATTACACTCACTTTCAAGTAAGTTGTGTATTTTGCAACTTGAAAAGTAATTACATTCTACATATTAGTGTGGTATGTTTCTTGATACAATATCATACCATTGAACAAATTAGTTATGTAATATCATAATTGAAGTGCTTAGTAAAAATAGAAGGTTGATAGGGTCAAATGCGTCAAAAGACATCCAAAACGTTTATTATTTTTGGGGCATTGAAGTACAATGATTAAAAGCAAAAGAGGTTTGAAGGTTGTCATTTGTGATGCGGATGGTAGGATCTCTAAAACTATTATAAACGTTGTCCATAAAGACGTATTTGAAGGTGTATGATCAATGTTCAAGAGGTATGTATAATATGCATATGACATGTTTAATATCATGTTTTAACTTTACATATACTATCATCAACTTCCTTTTACTTACAATTTTGTTTTTTTAAATAATTAGATGTTCACGGAATGGACTGATTAACACTCGCTGCATACATTTGCCCTTCAAGACCATTGTAATTGATGTAATATTTTATTTTTATATTTACTATACATGTTAAGAATTATTGTTTGAGTTGAATTATCGCATGTTACAACCTTTTACGATTACATTTTTATATTTCCTCGTTTTATGCTTAAACTTTACACGAAACACTTACCACAATGTCGCAACTATAGTTTGTTGCCGCTAGAAAATCCGTTGTTATGCATGGGTACTCGCCTAGTGTGAGTTAAAAGATTAATATTTATGACCATCATGTTATTCTTATGAATTTCATATGATTTGGCATAAAAGTTGGATAATGGTAAAAACTCATAATATATTGAAATGACTAATTACTCATAATAAAAACTCTAAAAGAAATAATAAATTAATAAATTTCATTCAGACATTTTATCAAACACTATATCTGCACAACAAACTATAACATTACAAAATCAAAATAAAGGGAGAAACACTTCCTAATCAAATAGACTATGATCGATGAACCCAAGATCACAAAAACAAGATAAGCAAAAATTGCCTTAAGTTCTGAACTGAAATAATCACAAATTGATCGATTTGTTGGTTGAACCATTAAATATGATAGATTTGACTAATCTAGGGTTTCATCACTTACAATGAAGATGGTGATGGTAACCGGTGGACTGTGATAGCGACGGTTGTTAAAAAGTGGTGCTCGTGGCCAGCGGTGGTACAAGTGGCACACATGAGATAAACATTATATACTCGGACATTTTTAAAAAAAGTTTTAAGTAATCATTTGCCTACTTTTATATGCAGGAAGCTTTAGTGAGCAAAACTTATAAAGATTGTTTTGTGACTCTTTGCCTCATTAGTAACTAAAAGATTTAGTTACTAAATCTTTTGTAGCGTGGTTGTGTGGTGGTAGAGGGTGGCAGTGGTGGAGGGTGGTGGTGATGGATAAAATATTGGTTAGTGATAGTGGAGGGATTATTGAGAACTCAAAATAAAATCAAGAGCAAATTGCAAAATATGTCCCTATAGTTGGTGATGGTAAATTAATCATTTCCCATGCCCACTAACGGGAAAATATAATGGTCGTTCACAAAAAACAAAAATTTGCAAGAACAGTGTGCCCTTAGGGGCATTCTTGGCAAAAAGTCCAAACGTTAGATACACAACTAGCATAATTTCAAATTAGGGACATTTCTCACAAATTGCAGTTTACCTAGATTTTAGATTTTATCTTCATCTGATTCACTTGCATATTTGTTTTGAATTTTTACGAAAACATAAAAATGTATTCGGTTAATGAGAATAATCATTTACTGAAACAAGGTGTTTTGATTGTTCATGTTTTTTTTGCTTGATACGAGTTCGATCCCAAACTTGCAACTATCATAGTTGTGAGCATCTCTTTTTAGATCTTTGCGAAGAAACATGTTCATTTGAATCGATTCTTGTGCGTTAGATTAATTGAAATCTTTTGAAGTCTTCGAAGAACTTGTGAAATAATTATTTGAAGTATAATCATAATCATGCGAACTAAAACATTGATACACATGGAATCCATATGGCTAGTTTAGCTATTCAAGTCACGAATATATGAGACAGAAAAGAAGAGAGAGGCTGAATTAGAGGTTTATAATAATTTGAATATTATTAAGAAACTATTACAAACGAGTGAGATTACATGCACTAAAACATGTATTAGTTGTTGATCATGCAGACAAAATACCCGAGATAATCAATCAATGCATGTTTGGTGCAATCAGTAGGCTTAAAAGAAACCTTTCGATTTACCAAATCATACCCGTCCAGCATGCTCCGCTGCGATAAATTCCCAAATATAACCCAGCCATCTTCCGAGAATCTAAGCGCCAAGCAACTCACCCCCTTTTCAATTTCAAAAAACAAGTTCTCTGGTGGAACCACAACATCGGCCCCAGTGAACCTGAACGTCACGCTGGGTACACGGTCTAAGTTCAAGTTCTTAACTATAGCAATAGTCGAAACCCAATGGTTGCTCTATAATACGATAATTACCAATGCCCTTGGTTATAGTCAAAGTCACAGGAAAAGGTCTATAACTCTATATATATAGAACATGGTTAATGACCGTTGCTAGTATTTTATCTTGTGATGCTCGAGTCTTTTCAAAGTATGTTTTAAAATATAAACTCACTTTATATTAATAAATACCTTATTAAAACTTATTTACCTTAATGGAGGGGCTAGGAAGACACACTATCTATATGCTATTTTAGCTCTCGATTTAACTTAATTATATGTGTTGAAATCATGTATTTATGAAAATAATGAGTTCATATTTGAAAACATTGTTATTTAAAGTATGCTTAAACAACACTCATAAAGTTTTTGTTAGGAAATCCCAAAATTTATTAAGCTCATCATATGTTTATAATTAGTTAATTATCCTGATTTGCATGAGTGTGAGCCAATAAAGTCAGACCCTTTTTTTTTTCTTTTTCTTTTTTTTACTATTATGTCACTATAAATTATTAACTTCTTATAAGAACTAAAACACACTCATCAGAGCTGTAATTGTACATACTTGTAAAGAACTTAAACGTGACAACGGTATGATAATACGATATGGAATCCATATATATGGCTTAGATATTCAAGTCACGAATATATGAGATATAAAATAGAGAGGCTGAATTAGAGGTTTTTAATTATTTGAATCTTATTAAGATACTATATCAAACGAATGAGGTTACATGCATTAAAACATTGTGTTATTTATTCACGCAGACAAAATCCACTACATACTAATCAATCGATCTATGCATGTTTGGTGCAATCTGTAGGCTTAAAAGAAACCTTTCGATTTACCAAATCATACCCGACCAACATGTTTCGCTGCGATAAATTCCCAAATATGGGAAAGCCATCTTCCCGCGAGAATGTTAGCGCCAAGCAACTCACCCCCTTTTCAGTTTCCAAAAACATGTTCTCTGGTGGCACCACAACATCAGCCCTAGTGAACCTGAACGTCACGCTGGGTACACGGTCTAAGTTTAAGTTCTTATAGCAATAGTCGAAACCCAATATTGGTCGCTCTACATTACCATTACCAATGACCTTGGTTATAGCATCGATCAAATCAACATAGAACTCAACAGGGACATATGTTAGCGTTGTCCCCGAGTCTATGATAATGTTACCCGGCCCTTTCAACAAGGGGACTCCTGTTGACACTTTGTGTTTTCCAACCAACATGCTTTCTAAAGTAAGGTAGTAGAATGTAGAGGGGTCTCCCTTAATAAGAGGAGTTGAAACGACATTCGGCCCTGCTATATTGGCATGAGTTCCAAAGTGAATTTTGCTTGTTTGATTAGGGTTATTGTTAGAATATGGTATCAAACAATATGAAAATTTTCCTTTGATTGAAGAGTCTAGTTGGTTAATTATAGAAACCGGACCGCCACCAAGACCAATGATGCCACTAACATCTTTCTCGAACGAACCTTCATTATCGTGACCACAACCAAAAACAACTTTTTTAACCGGGGTCGATCCAAACCAAAAGGTATCAACTGCAAGGTCACCCGTTGTGTAGGACATATCCCCATAACCCATTGCGTAATGACACTTATTGCTTGAGTCACACGGTAACTGATCTTTATCTAAGGTTTTACAACCTTTCGATTGACAAGATAATGCTCGATAAGTAGATGAATTAGAAGGTACAAGGATAGGTGGACCCACTTGCTTGTAACAATTTACACAAGGCTTACATTGGGCCCACGTAAGGTCTGATCCTGTATCAACTATTCCAACAACTTTTACCGGTGGAGTACCGAGTTTAATTAACATTAAATATTCTCCAAAAGCTGCGGAAATATTTACATCAATCGAAGCATTATTTGAGGTAAAACCCGCTCTTTTTGAAAGATGGAATGCTCGAGAAGTAGAGCGCTGAAAAGCATATTTAAGACGATCGAACTGAGAATAGGCCGGGTTGTAGAGAGGGGATTGTGGAGAGTCTCGATCAATAAGATCAAGGGAAAAACCACCATTGATGTGGTTAGGTTTAGCAAGACAACTTGAAATGTTGATTAAAACAAAGATAAGAGCAAGAGTTTTCATGATTACGACTAATTAATAATATGATTATGATTATGAAGCATTCACGAAAATTTGATCAATATTTATAGGTGAATGTCTTTATGAATTATGAACGTAGGATATACATTTTGATAGTAAGTCAACTGCAAAATCTATTTCAAAAATAATTGTAGATTAGTATCACTTTGTACGTACAACTGTAAGTTTACAAAAATAAAACTCATTAGCTGGAGCTACTATCCAAAAGTTATGTTTTGGGCAAGTATATATTTGGTGTAGTTGAAAAACCAATAAGCGTGACCTAATTTTTTTTTTACTCTATAGCTAAAATATGTTTCAGTTGACATAAATAAGTTAATTAGGGAAAAGGTTTGTGCACATCACAATATGCATTGTTATTTTCGTACTAATTGACTTTTGCATGGATATATATGATTATGGTAAAGATATCAATACTTAATAAAACATGCATATTTATTTAGGGTGGGGGGAGTGCTCCACTCAACATATTTCCTTTCACTCACTCACAACCAATCCCATTCCGCCACATCATCTCCCACTTTTTCCTTCACTCACTCTTCACTCACTTCATTTTTGGGGGCGGCACCTTCACTCACCCTTCACTCACTTTTTTTTTTTTTTCTTTTTTCTTTTTTTTTTTTTTTTTTTTTTCTTTGAATGTACAAAGAGATCAACTAAAAAACATATACTAAACAATAACTTATTAAAGCTTTTTATAAAGACCAAATGTACGACTTTTTAAAAAGTTATGGTCAAAACCCATTGAAAAAGAGAAGAGAAGCTGCCATAGTTCCAAAATAGAATGACAGTAACTAACATTTGATCAAAACCCATTGAAAAAGAGAAGAGAAGCAGCCAGGCAGGGGACGGTAATTCCTTCATTCTCTGATGGCTCGTAACGAAATCAACGTCTCCGCCGCATCTGTGTGACGTGGCAGCCTTGAGAAGATACAGGAAAATATCATCGATGAAATATTGTCAAAGCTAGAAGATGAAACAGAGATACTAAGAACACTTTGCACAAATACACCTCCAACGTCTATTTTCTCCTCTCCCCGCATGCGTGAACATTCCACTCATTTCACCTCCCCGTGCGGGGTTCCCCGCGAGGCGGCGGTGTTCCCGTGCGGGGGTTCACCTTCCCCGCTTTCTCCCCGCATGCACTCCCTCTCCTCTTAGGGTTAAGTATGGGTTGAACTCCTGCACAAGTGTTTGCTTGATTCAAACTGCAATCTCTTGTTCCAATCCTTAGGTTTCTATTTTTTTATACAAGTCATATACGTTTTTTTATTGACTGGCCGGTTTTTTTTTTTTTTTTTTTTTTTTTTTTTTTTTGGTAAAAGGTCAACGACCCGGTAAATATATTACTCCAAAAATCATTTAAGTACAACGGATATGGGTGAATCCCATATCTCAGCCCGTTACATAGACGAAAAACTTACATAACAAGATACTTCCTATTTTCTAAACAAGAAAACAAAACCACTAACCACATGATAACAAAACACTCTGACAAAAATATAAAAACTACTTCCTACGACCTTGGAGATTAAAGCCATACATGGCATTAAGAGCATCCAAATTCCCTGGAAGATCATAAATTTGCTTCTAATAATCATCATAGTCATCAAACTCATCTTCACGCTCATGACCACCACCAAAAAAATTTGTTGATTCATCGAACGTGTTAAGAACCTCGTCATCATCACTATCAGAAACTACAACCTCACCCACCTTTGAAAATGGGTTAGCCCTCTTTGTGGAATAGGTAGACGGAATAGGATAACCATCATCATCCACAAGAGTAGCTTTCCCATCAATAAGTAGCTTTTCAAGCTTACCAATTTTCTCAAATATAGGAGTAGAACCAACTTCCTTTGTTCCCATTGAATCACTCACAAGTGGTTCTTGTGATGTAGTACCAGTCTTAATCGACTCATCCTCATTAACTTCCATTGTACGTCTAGCATCCACATCTTTGTTGGTGTCATTAGTGGGAATGCCAAAACAATCCGTATCATCCATATTAAGCGCATCAAACTGATTGGATGTAGTGATCTTCGTTCCACTTATACTAGCCACATCAGAAGCATTCTTCTTAGTGACAGCAACTTTCTTAGGTTCAGGAGGAGTCTTTTTCGGTTGGTAATGAAACTGCTTACCCACAACAGGTTTAGTAAATCCTCCTTGACCCGGATTTGTTGAACCAACTTGCTTTCCCTTCTTCTTAGTGTTGGCAGTCTTGAAACCATCATTAACATTCTTAGTAGGTTGGGCAGGAGGCACAGCAACTTTAGGACAATCCACCAAATTATGACCAAAAACCTTACACTTATCACATCGAGGCGGTTTCCACTCATATTCAACACGAATCATCTCAATCGTCAAACCCGTACCATCAAATAAAGGTATCTCAACAGTGAGGCTGTCCCGAAGCACCTCATCCGATTTCACTTCAATCATACACCTAGCAAAACTACTACGACCCTAGGATTCCCTACACATTTGACTAGTAAAAGCATCTAACCTTTTGGGCATACCAATCAATATAGCAAGAAGACTAAGCTCGTCATCCGAGAACATAGCAAGAGGGACATTATGGAATTTAACCCATACCGGGATGTTAGTCAAATCCTCTTTAAGCAAATTGGTGTTCAATGTCTATGGTTTAAGAATAATTGGTACATTACGAATCAACCATGGACCATTATCAAGGACATCATCAACACCTTTCTTCAAATTTAACTTAAAGAAAAAGAAACCCTTCGCATTCATCATAACCTTTTGTAGACCATACTTAGCCCATGCATTGTGAACATAATAATCAACAACAGGAAAAGCAAGGTGTTGGCCAAGAAAATACCCGTAAAGCGTGTTTTCAAATCTGAGATTCACCTCTTCTACTACTTTCATTGGTACAGATAGATCCACATCAGCTTTTTTGCTACATTCCAATCTTCAAAAATTAGACACATGTTTCTGATGATCATTTGAAGTAGCACCCGCATAAGAGACCGACTTCCCTCTAGTAGCACTTGTAAAAGTAGGTGATGGATGTTGCATACCTTTACCAGGACCACAAGGAGGAGCATTTGTTACATTAGCTCCGGTACCTTTCGGAACAGAAGTCTGCCCTATACCACTCGAATTGTGCAAATCAGAATGAGTAACCTTATTAGCATCAATCCCAAGTTGAACATTATTCATTGCTATGTCAAAATTCTTCCACGCATTAGATACCAATTGATCCACACTAGGCTGCGTTGTAGTACTAAGTATACCATCAGGAGCATATGAAACATTAACCGACTCCAACTCATTTGAAACAACCTTACCAGCATCATTAGAATTAGTAGCAGCCCCATGTGACCCTTTGGAAACATTAGCAACACCTTCAAGTGAAACCTAGTTGCAGAACCCTTTTTCCATCTCTCACAAACCCCACGACAATCAACCCAACCGACTCACACAAGCAGAAACAAACCAGCAAATCGCACGACCAGCAGCACCAACAAAAAACTATAAAACCCTAACTGAAAAGTTTCAGTTAGGGTTTCAAACGCTAAAAGTCCAAGATCTAACCATCACCCATGATGATCATCCCAATGATAATAAATTCGATTCAATAAACTATATAGGGAAGATAAACCGACCTACTTGATAAAAGAATGGAAGGATCAGAAAAGAGCAAGTCGATTCAAAACCAAAAAAACGATATCTTTTTTAAAAATCCTGAAGAAACGATTACACAATAACCAGGAACAGGTCGTGTAGTGTGAAAAACGATAAAGGAATGTTAGGGTTTAGAAAAAAATTGCCAGAGAGAAACTAGGGGTTATTTATGGGTATTTGTTTGTGATTGTTACTGGCCGGTTAGTTTTTGTTTGACTTGTGTAGCTTTGTCTTTAAAGTGTAACTTGAGACCTAGTCATTTGTAGTATGATCATGTGACTTAAAAGATTAATATTTATGACCATCTTGTTATTTTTTATAGCTTTATATATGTGCTCAAGTCTAAATTACTTGTAACGTAGGTGTGTCGATGGATGGATAATGAAGATGTGTCGAAGAAATGTAGTATATGGCACGGCATGTTGCAAATCCATCTTAGTATGAGGGGCTAATGGTAAATTCATATTGACTTGGGACTAAAAGTTGTTTAATGGTAAATTCTCACATGTTGAAATGACTAATTACTCATAATAATTATCACCAAAATTCTAAAACGCAAACAATGCAGTTTCCTTGCTAGCTATACCCACAAAAACTTTTCTACGCGCTTGTCTACATGCCTATTTGGTTCCGAGAGCTCAGTCCTAGAATGCTTGGCCGCCGCCCTGACGGTATCAAAACACAAACGTACGTTAAAGTCTGAATAACAACATTAAAAAGCACATGTCGGATAGCACTTGTAGAAGGAAAAACAATGTCTACTCGGCTTTTGATTGCATAAATAGCTAGCTTGTTTGGAGACAAGATTATAAAAAGATAGAGGCCACAATTTTCAAGTATACGAGATATTTGACAAATGGCAAACAGAGATGTTTTTTTGTTTCTTTCATACCATATAGCGCGCGTTGATCGCTAGTCGTTGTACCGATAAAAAATAAACCTAATTACCTTATACTAAATAAGACAAGCGGGTATCGTATCTACGAGGAGTATGTGGTTTTAATTTAAGTTTTGGGGTAATCCATGAACAATAACAGTTTTGATTTTGGAAACTTAATAACTAAATACTAACTAAGCTAATGATTAAACTAGAAATTGAATAAGCGACAAAAAGTAAATGAACAAATAAAAACAAGAGTAATATCTGGATTGTATTTTACATACATCAATCAGACATAAATAAATAGGGTTTCTACCCGAAAGGGTATAGATCCCAAAATATTTACCCTTTGGCATGATCGATGGGGTCATCCGGGTGATATTATTATAAGGAGAATAATTGAGAGCTCAAATGGGCATCCACTAAAGGATATCAAGATCCTATTATCAAAAGAATTATCATGTAGAGCATGCTCTTTTGGAAAAATGATAACTAAACCCTCAATTAATAAACTTGAAAAAGAATCTCCTTTGTTTTTAGAAAGAATTCGAGACATTTGTGGGCCACTTACTCCTCCGTGTGGACCATTTTGATACTTTATAGTATTAATTGATGTATCATCCCGATGGTCCCATGACTGTCTATTAGCATCAAGAAATGTTGCTTTTGCGAGGCTATTAGCCCAAATAATTCAATTAAGAGCACATTTCCCAAATTATCAAATAAAAGATATCAGACTTGATAATGAGGAGAATTTACATCTCAATCGTTTAATAATTTTTGTATGTCAATTGGGATTATGGTTGAGCATCCTGTAGCACATGTACATACACAAAATGGTCTAGCTGAATCTTTAATAAAAAGATTACAACTTATTGCTAGACCACTACTTATGAAATCAAAATTGCCATCCTCTGCATGGGGACATACTATCTTACATGCTGCTGCTCTTATTAGCTTAAGACCAAGCGATCTCATAAGTATTCTCCTCTCCAACTGGTTTCTGGAAGAGAATCATGTTTGTCTCATCTAAAAGTCTTTGGTTGTCGTGTCTAGGTCCCAATAGCACCACCACAATGAACGAACAAAGATGGGACCTCAAAGAATATTGGGAATTTATGTTGGTTTTAATTCTCCATCAATCATAAAATACTTGGAACCATTAACTGGAGATGTTTTTACAGCACATTTTGCTAATTGCCAGTTTGCTGAAACAATGTTCCTAATCTTAAGAGGTAAAAATAAAAAGTTGGACAAACAAGATGTAACTTGGAATGCATCACAAATATCTTTTTTTTACCCTCGGAGTGGTCAATATGAATTGGAGGTTCAAAAGCTCATTTACTTGCAAAGAATAGCAAATGAATTGCCTGATGCATTTACAAATACAAAAAAAGTTACAAAATCATATATTCCAGCTTTAAATGCGCCTTCTCGAATTGATATTCCTGAAACTCTGAATGAGTCAAATGTACGCAGAAAGCCTGGAAGACCAATGGGTTTTAAGGATATAAATCCACGAAAAAAGAAAGAGCAGAATACAACTAGCAAAGTCCAAGAAGTTGTTGTCAATAAAATTCCAAAAGAGATTAATAATAACACAAAAAATGTGGAAAAATCTCTTGAGAATGGCCATGTACCTAATGAATATGAGATCTCAGTAAACTTTGTACAAAATGGTACAACATGGAATCGAAATGAAACATGTGTTGATGAAATCTTTTCATATGCTATAGCAAGTGAAATAATAGATGATGAAGTTTCTGTGCCAAAATCTATTAGAGAATGTCGACAAAGAAAAGATTGCCAAAAATGGCAAGATGCCATACAAGCTGAACTAGATTCACTTGAAAAGTGCCAAGTATTTAGCCCTGTGACATTAACCCCAAATAATGTGAAGCCGGTAGGCTATAAATGGGTATTTGCTATAAAAAGAAATGAGAAAAATGAAATTCTGAGATACAAAGTACGACTTATAGCACAAGGTTTCTCACAAATACTCGGGGTAGATTATGAAGAAACATATTCACCTGTTGTGGATGCAACGACTCTTAGATTTTTAATTTATCTTGCTGATAACATCAAATTTAACTATGATTTAAGTGTTAATTTCCCCCTTAATTGCTCATATTTTCTATTCATATGAAGGATATATGCTCTTATTTGTTTATATTCTAGTTTCAAGGTGAAAATGAGCAAAAGAATGAAGAAACGCGGAAATGGAAGGACTTAAGTGATAATACATGAATAATGTGGATTCTGCACCAACTACGGCATAGAGGTTCATCTACCAACGCCGTAGCGAAGATTTATGAAGACTACAGCGTAGCTCATTCCATGAATATGGCGTAAAGGTTTGATAAAGGGCACTACGGAGTAGCAACTCTCCACCTACAGCGTAGACCCTAATTTGAAGCAGTAAAGAACTCACGAGGCCAAAGAGAAAGTTACGGCGTAGTTACCCAAGCAACTACGCCGTAGAAAGCATCCAATGAAGAAACTACGCCCGTAGCACTTGATCAAGCTACGACGTAGTCCAGATTTACAAAGGCTACAGCGTAGCAACTTAATCAGCTACGCCGTATCAAAGTCGGGCCTATAAATACCAGCCCTAATTCCGAGTTTATTCATTCACTCCTCAACACACAGAAGTGGGAGAAACTCAGGGAGCAGGAGGAACGAAGTTCTAGCCACATTGAAATCATTTCCAAGGGAGGATTCACACACCAATAATAAGTTTATCATTTCCTTTGTCTTGTATTCAATTCATGTTTACATTTGTATTAATCCAACTTTGTTTTACTGCAATTATGAACATGAGTGGCTAAACACCTCTTGGTGTTAGCCTAGTTATGAAATTGTTATTGTTATGATTTAGTTTTCTCTGCATCTATTGTCTGTTGTTTGTATACTTTCATGGCGAGTCTTGAGACACTCTAGTTCCGGTAGTGTTGAGCATTGGTAGTTCCTTGGAGGCTTGGGGAATTAACCCTAGGAGCCAGGCCAATAGGGATGTGACTTGGTGATAGCAATATCACCATACATGTGCGAATTAATCCTAGGACTACCTACCGATGCGATACGCTTAAAAGAGTTAGAGGGGGTGTAAGATCTGACCATGCCACATCTCGCTAGACTTGTCCATATTAGTAGAGGCCCTTTATGACTCTTACATCTTCGGAGGTTCACGCCACCCGATGAACCCTCGGCTTTACAATAGTCGGGGATATGACAAGGTGTAAGATAGATTCAGGTGATTTGATTCGTGTGAAAACCAATTATATAATATAGTAGTATAGTATCGAAGTGATCCGCAAGAAATACGGATCACCCGAGTCGTTTCCAAGTGAAGGTGAATGGAATCAAGAATATCGATTCGTGTAAATCATGAATTGAGAAGTGGTGAAAAGGAAAATAGTGATCAAATAATTCAAATTATAATAAAAAAACACAAATTATGCAAAAAGTACAAGCTAAGGATGCACTAAAGTTAAAAACGTAAAAAAGGTAATGCAAACGCGTTTATTTAAAACGTAACGTACAAATTTAAAACGTGATTTTAAATTAAAAATGATCCTACAAATGTGAAATAACTTTCTAAAAATTTTAAACTAATAAAATAAATTTTCAGAAAAAGAAAAATATTTTTTTGACTTTTTATTAATTTTCTGTGAATTTATTTATATTTTTGTATTTTTTTTAATGATTTAAAAAGTAAATAAATATGAAAAATAACTTAAAAAATAAAAATTAAGTTTGGAAAAATCTAAAATTACTTAAAATTAATTTTGAAACAGAAAAGATATTTTTTTTGGCTTTTTCTTTAATTAATATGAATTAAAAACTATTTTTAACTAATTTAAGTATACTAAAAATGTAATTAAATATGAGATTAATCAAGAAAAATGCAATTTTACTTTTTAAAATTATGAAATAACTAAAAACTATTTTTAAGACAGAAAACTGATTTTTTTTTTGGATTTTTATGTAATTTTTAGGAATTAAAAGTAATTAAAAATTAATTAAAAAGGCTAAAAATCTAATTTTAATTATTAAAAATATAAAATAAGCTCAGAAAAACATGAAAAAAATGCAAAAAAATCTAATTTAATATTAAGAACCTAGGAAAAATAAAATGGGCAGGTCACTGACCCTAATAAGCTAAATGGCCAATAAGCAGTTTTGAAAAGTGTTTATAAATAAGCAATTATGAACCAGAAAGCACTAAACTTTTAAAACAGCAAAAGCACTTATCAACAAGCACAATGAAGTTCAGAAAGATCAGATAAGCACAAGGTATAAGCAAATAAGCTGCTAAATAGTTGCACTCTTAGACAGAAAAAATGCAAAAGCAGTCCACTTTGAGCTGATTATTAAGCAGGCTAATAAGCAGGCTAATAAGAGATTAAGGGGGCAAAAGTTAGAACACCCACCAGAGATCTCAAAAAACACAAAAGCCCTAATTTGTTTTGACTAATTGAAGTTCAATTTTACCAAGGTTCAGCTGACCACCACTGATTCAGTTGCTACAGTTGCTGATAAACTAAAAATGGGACAGATTAACCAACCTAATTAATGCTATCTAAAGTGATTGGAAATGGATAATTTTTGCTTATACCTAATCTATGATAGCTAAAATACTCCCAGATGCAAAATTGGAACCTAATAACAACATATGATAACCTAAATTAGATCTGTAAGTAGCCTGTTCACAACTCCCCAGAGCAGGATTTTGACTTTTTAATTGCACCCTATCTTTGACTAAATTGAATTTTAATTGATAAGAGCTTATCCTAGGTGTGTGTTACTAATGTTTAAGCACTGAAAACACATTCACAAATACAAAATCCAACAGATCACAAGTGATCAGATGAACAGTAGCAGATGTAGCATACAGCATTTAGACTTTAGAGCAATTTTGACTTTTAACTTATACCCTACTGTTTTTATGCTAGTTTTAACTTAAATAAACCTAAGGTAAACTAATGTGACAGAGAACACAGCATGAAAACACCAAGATCACACAGAACTCAGTTCTTCCAAACACCCCTATAAATGCTAGATTACACTAGAACTATGATTTTTTACCTTAAGCCTGCTGTTTTTATAGATGAAACAGTTTACTTAGTTGATATTAAAGCTAATGGAGCAAACAAAAGCATCACAGAACAACAAGAACATCAAAAAGCAGTGTAGGCTAATTCAAGGTAGTTAAAACATATCATAATACTAGAACATAAATAAGCATTACATAAACACATAACAAGCTACTAACCACTGAAATGAACAACAACAAGCAGGTTCTAATATTATTCTAACAAATTATACTACTAAATATGAAATAAGCAATAGAAGTACTAAAATTAAAATGATAAACTTACAACAACCTTCCCCTCAGCTCAAATAGAGGGGATTCACTAAGCTAGCCTATCTTTGGATAGGCCAAAAGCTTCCCTTTCTCCTTTGGACTACCTCTTAACCAGATTCCACCATGAATATGAATTGTTTGACTTTAGATGACCAGTGGGATATTTTGAGTATTTGATTATTTAGTCTAACAAACAAGCTCACAGAAGCTCTTAAGCTAAGATGGGCTTGTTATCTACTGAAAAAGCTTAGATGTAAGCTGGATTTAAGAAAAACAGAACATATTTTTGGATTTATTAAACATTTTTTTTTTTTTTTTTTGTGATTTTATTTTTTAATAAAAGTTAAGTAAACATAGAGTATTGAATTCTACAATTGTAAACTGATTAAATAAGGTTATTGAAACAAGAAATAAGCTAGAATGACAAGGTTTGAGCTAAAAGGAAAATTTATTAAATAACTTAAAACATGAAATTAAAACGTTAAACTAAGAATTTTATTAAGGAAAACTGAGATTACATGAAACTTTAAGCAAGGAATACATTAGGAAATAAAATTGACACCATAACATTACATAAAACTACACACCAAAAACGTATCTAGGGGGGTATATATAGGAGCAGGGGAGGTTGCTAGGGTTAAAGCTTGGAAGGCCCTAGAAGCTCAATTCTGGCCACATATCTTCAATTCCTATCTGAATGTCGACATCCCACCAAAACTTATCCGTTAATTAGCACCTTATCTTGTATCCACGTAGGAGGAGCCAATCAGTGATCTTCAATTAGCCACATGGGAGGAATAAGTGTCGACATTCTCTGCCATGTCAGGTTCTAGAAGGTCCAATGATAGATTCTTAGTACGAGGTTGTGTTATTTTGACTGGTACGAGGTAACAGGGTAAATTGTGTGGGAGAGAAGCACACTGAAACGCGTCCTTTTTATTTATTTAACTGTGGTGGGTCGGGTTGGGTAATTGGGTACCAGGGTAAAGGGAAGTGGGCTTGTTATGTTTTTGGGCCAGGAAGAGAAAATGGATTATGTTATTTTTTTTTTGGGGTTAAGGTGTTAAGGACTATATGGATCCGTGTAGTATATTAGGAGGACCAAACTTGCATTTTCTGAAAATATAAGGACCATAGCTACCAATCTTGATAAATAATATTCAAGGACTATTGTTGACATCTCATGAATACTTGGAGGGCCTTGTTGTCAAATTTTCAAAATAATCTTCAAAAGGACCAAAAATGACAATCTTGAAAGTTGAAGGACCACATGTGTAATTTCTTCAAACTTATGACCAAGGACCATTCTTGTAATTTCTGAAACTTTGAGGACTCCTTATGACTATATGAGATTTTACTTTGACCACTAAGCTTCCCCGGCTCCGGCTATTGATACTTTTCCAAATCTCGTGCTCGTTTTTTCATTTTCTCGTAATTTTTCGTCCTTTTCTTAAATATCCGTTCCTGCACATTCACAAACACGAAAACACACATTCTTTGGCAATTTTGGTTAGTTTTTGGTTTATTTTGTCCTATTTTAGCTTAGAAAAAGGTGAGTGAATAAGCACTCACCAAAATCCCCCGGACTAAAGTATTGCCGTGTCCTCACGCAATGTGATCAATTCACGCTCACGAGATAAATAATTTCATAACTCTTTCTACTAACTTTGTATAGTAGCAAGGAGGTTCAAAAGAAGTTATAAAATCATCTATTCCCGCAAACGCTCCGTTTTCCAAATATTTTTCTTTATTCTACTTTCATTACTATTTTTGGACTTTTCGCGCTACATACATGTGACGGTTTGTTGAACTTTCATTATTTTTGCAATAATTTTTAGGGTCTACGAGTAGAAACACTTCTCATGGAAAAGTGACCATACGGATAAAAATCGTCATCCTTGATTTTTCATGAGCTCTCAAACTAAGCGTAAAAACGAGATCACAGCTTATCTACAAATTTAATGCTAACACTACTCATAAAAGTTACTCGTGGAATCTCCTTACTCCCATGTCCTAAGTTTTTGTATCTAAATATTTTACTTTTGTTGAGAAATGAATCGCTTCATATTTTCTCGTTTCAATAATTTTTAGTCCGATAGTGACACCTAAGTTAAAACGATAAGTAGTTATTCATTTTCTCTTAAGAACCACTGCAATAGAAATTCGGTCCACATCAAGGAATTTTGGTACATACAACATCATAAATATAAGTTGCGGAGTACTACACGTGCACCTCATGTGTCCAATTTATAATCATTCACATGCACCTCACGCGCCAACAACTTATTTACATCCTAACTCTTATTCAACATAACTTTCAACTTTCATTTTTTTTTTTTTTTTTCATCTTTCACTTTTTTTTCTTTTCTCATATTTTTTTTTTCATACTTTTCTCTTTTTTCTTTCTTTGACTTTTCTCAATACATCAATGGAAGCTTATCGGGTAGCTCCAAAACCACATAGATAATCAACTTTTGACTTTTGATTTTTTCACTTTTCGCTCTTATTTTTGATGTTCCTTGATGTGTATCCAACTTCTAAAGCAAAAAATTCTCTTAAGAAATCAAATAACTAAATATTATTCAAACCGAAATACCACTAATTAACCTAGAACATCTATTATATACTGGTGACGTATCTGATGGGAGTAAAAAGCCACGAGTACCTCTTATGAGCTCTAAAGAGAACCACTACTCCACGTTTAGCATTAAACTTGTAAGTAAACTCTATCATTTCTCGTTCTCTGCAAATTTAAGACCTCAAATAATGAGATTAGCATATGCTTAGCCGATAATCAGCCACGCATATATAAAGTCAAATACGGGAGCTTGCAAACTCTTTGAAAGAATTCGCGTTTTGTAGCTCCTAGTGTAAGTGACTAGCGAAAGCTTTTCAAGCCGTGCATGTATAAAGTCAAGTACGAGAGCCAACAAAAGAGTAGCTCCTTGTGTACAAGGCTAGCACAAACTTTTATGATTATCATTGGTTAAGGGAACAAGCTAGGGCTCAACACGCCCGGTCAAGTCAAAATATTTATTCCTACTCTCGCCAGCAAGAAAGTCAACAAGGTGTCAAATCACTTATTCAAACTTTTATTATATTTTTGCACAACTTTTTCAACTTTTTCTCATTTTTTTGTGCTTTTTCATGACTTTTTCATTCACTTTTCTTCAAAATTTTTGAAATTTTTCAATTTTTTTGTTCAATTTTTTCATTTTTTTTTTGTGGAAAAACGGAGTTGCAAGAGTACACGACATGGTGAAAAATGCAAGGTCAAATCGGATCGAAGATTCACCTTCCCCCGGACTAGAATTGAACATTGTCCTCAATGTTTTAATGGGTAAAGGTAATCCTAACATAAATCTAGGCCGTTTATTAATTATGCCAAAGAAAACGTTAGTCGATAAGATTTACGGATATTGGATTTCCAAAAGCATCGATGAATGAGACTCGAGTGGAGAGAAAGACAAAACCACGAGCACGAGAGTCATCATAAATCGGGGACAATCCTGGACAATCATACACAAACAACCACGAAACACAAGATTGGAAGAGGTACCCCCTCCTCACGTTATTTATTAGAAAGAAGAAAATTAAGAAGATGAAATTGGATAAGCATGGGTTGCCTCCCACGAAGCGCTTTTTTTTTATTACCGAGTCACGTAGCTTGACTCGATCCCCGAATTCATTCATCCTTGGGGAAAGTTTGGAGATCCGGGACTACCAAGGTTGGTACGTCCCCTCCAAAACAGTGTTTCAAACGGTGACCATTCACCTTAAAGTTGGGACCATCGGGTTGAGCCAACTCAATGGTACCATAAGGGAATACTTGTGTTATGGTGAATGGTCCAGACCAACGGGTTTTAAGCTTACCCGAGAAGATCTTCAAACGAGAGTTAAAAAGAAGCACTTGATCACCAACGTTGAAAACGCGGTCTTTGATCTTGGCATCATGAAGTCTTTTTGTTTTCTCTTTACAAATTAAAGAATTCTAGTAAGCTTGATCACGAAGTTCGACTAATTCGTTCAATTGAACTTTTCGGTGATCACCCGCGGTTTTTAAGTCAAAATTTGCATGTTTTAAGGCCCAGTAGGCCTTGTGCTCAAGTTCGATGGGCAAATGACAAGCTTTCCCGTAAACCAGCTTATATGGAGTGCACCCAATGGGTGTTTTGTAAGCGGTCCGGAAAGCCCATAAAGCATCGTCTAGCTAATCGGCCCATGAAGCACGGTGTTCTCCTACGGTCCTTTCTAATATCCTTTTTAAGCCACGATTAGACACCTCCACTTGACCACTCATTTGTGGATGATAAGCCATGGAAAGACGATGTGTGACACCATATTTAAGTATAACTTAGCGAATTGGTCATTGCAAAAATGGGTCCCACGATCACTTATGATGGCTCGAAGTGCACCAAATCGGGCAAAGAGACTTTTTAAGAATTTCACAACTACTCGGGCGTCATTGGTCGGGAGCGCCTTCGCTTCAACCCATTTGGACAAATAATCGACGGCCACGAGATTATACTTATTTCCTCTTGATGACGGGAATGGACCCATGAAATCGATGCCCCAAACGTCAAAAATTTCACAAACTTGAATAGCATTTTGTGGCATTTCATCTTTTTGAGAAATTTTCCCTTGACGTTGGCAAGAATCACATGATTTCACCAATTCATGGGCATCCCGATAAATCGTCGGCCAATAGAAGCCGGAATCGAACACTTTCTTTGCGGTGAAGTTGGCACCATGATGTCCCCCCGTGGGTCTACTATGGCATGCCATAAGTATTTCAACGGCTTGCGTACCGTGAACACACCGCTGGATCACTTGATCCACACAGACTTTGAACAAATATGGGTCGTCCCAAAAATAATGTTGGACATCTTTAAAGAATTTCTTCTTTTGTTGAGACGACAACCCTTTTCTTATGAAATTCCCCGCATGGTAATTCGCAAAATCGGCAAACCATGGGGTACTTTGGTCAATATTAGACACACTCCCAAGTGTCTCGAGAGGAAATGCATCGTTAATTTCCTTTTTCTCAAGAGCACTTTGATAGGGGTTCTCAAGTCATGAAAGGTGATCAGCAGCAAGGTTCTCAACTCCTTTTTTGTCTCGTATTTCGACATTAAATTCTTGGAGCAAAAGAACCCACCGCATTAAGCGTGGCTTAGCATCTTGCTTTGCCATTAAGTACTTTAAGGTCGAATGATCCGTATACACTATGCACTTTTTAAGGAGCAAATAAGACCTAAATTTTTCGAAAGCATAGACAACCGCTAACATTTCCTTTTCGGTAGTTGTATAATGATGTTGGGCCTCGGTCATAATCTTACTTGCATAGTGTATCGGTTGAAAGTATTTATTCTTACGTTGCCCCAGAACTGCACCAATGGCATAATCACTTGCATCACACATTAGCTCAAATGGTAAGCTCCACTCGGGGGCAACTAAGATTGGTGCCTCTGTTAACTTCTTCTTTAAAACATTAAATGCATCGACGCATTCATTTGTGAAGTTAAACGGAGCATCCTTTTCTAAAAGGTGGGTCAGAGGTCGGGCTATTTTGGAGAAGTCTTGTATAAAACGTCGGTAAAAGCCAGCATGACCAAGGAAACTTCGGTTTCCTTTGACGGTCGTAGGATGAGGTCGCTTAGCAATGACATTGACTTTTGCCCGATCTACCTCAATCCCAGATTTGGATATCTTATGGCCGTGGACTATGCCCTCTTTAACCATGAAGTGGCTCTTCTCCCAATTTAGAACCAAATTGGTGTTTTCACACCGTATCAGCATTTTCTCTAAATGGGAGAGGCAAGAGTCGAAAGAATTTTCGTAGACGGAGAAGTCGTCCATGAACACTTCCATGGTTTTTTCGATCATATCCGAGAAAATAGCCATCATGCACCGTTGAAACGTGCCTGGAGCGTTACATAGGCCAAAGGGCATTCTCCGATAGGCAAACGTTCCATACGAGCAAGTAAAAGTGGTCTTTTCTTGATCCTGGGGATCAATGGGAATTTGAAAGTACCCAGAAAAGCCATCCAAGAAACAATAGAACTCATTTCCCGCTAACCGTTCAAGCATTTGGTCCATAAAAGAGAGCGGGAAATGGTCTTTACGTGTCGCATCATTCAACTTGCGGTAGTCGATACAAACTCTCCATCCGGTCACAAGTCTAGTCGGTATAAGCTCATTATCTTTGTTTTTCACAACAGTGATTCCGCCCTTCTTTGGAACACAATGAATCGGGCTAACCCATGAACTATCCGAGATCGGATAAATCATTCCAGCGTCAAGGAGTTTAATAACTTCCTTTTTGATCACTTCATGGATTAGTGGGTTAACCCGTCGTTGTTGTTGGACGGAAGCTTTGTGATTATCGTCAAGCAGAATCTTATGAGTGCAAAATCGAGGGTCGATTCCCTTAATGTCGGATATTTGCCAAGCAATAGCACTTTTATGCTTCCGAAGCACATCTAAGAGTCGTGTCTTCTCCTCATCTTTTAAATCTTTTGAGATTATAACGGGCAATTTATTATTCATTTCCAAGTATGCGTATTCGAGATGAGGAGGCAAATCCTTGAGCTCGAGCTCCGGAGGATTCTCAATAGACGGCTTTACTTCTTTTACGTCTGCCATTTTTAGGTCCATCGGAGGGGGAGAAACAATCGGGTTTTCATTTAACAATTTTTTAATTAATAAAATATCCCCCTTCGGATCAAAGTTATTACTATCAATTTCCAGTGAAAATGATTCATTTGAAAGACAAGCATTAATTTCATCCCAAGCGAGATCACTTCCCTCAAACGGAGTGAGGGAAGGGGAAGAATCGGAGACGATCGGTTCAAAAGAAGGAGTGGCACTGCCACTCGAAGCATTTTCGGTAAAACCAAGAAGTTCTTGAGAATACTCCTCCGTAGCTTCGTCAATAACATTGATTCGGTTGACGGAAGCAACATCGTAGTCGGAGGAGTATCTCACGGTTTGATCAAGGTTAAAAGTGACGGCTTCATCTCCAACACGTAAAGTTATCTCCTCGTCGTATACATCAATTAAGGCACGACCGGTCCGTAAGAATCCTCTACCGAGAATGAGAGGAACCCATGGATCGGCATCGAAATCAACAACCACAAAATCAGCAGGGAAATGGAATTTCCCAACATTGACAAAAATATCCTCGGCTATGCCAATTGGACGAGACGTAGATCGGTCGGCAAGCTCGAGGGTCATAAGCGTCGGTGTCAAGTTAGGAAGAGACAACTTTTTCCAAATCGACAATGGCATAAGGTTAATGCTAGCACCAAGATCGGCCAAGGCGAAGCATTGAACCATACCCGGAAAATTGCATATAAGAAACTTGCCAGGGTCTTCAAGCTTTTCGGGTAGCTTTTTAAGAAGAACCGCTGAGCAATTCTCGTTCATTTGGGTTCTTGACATTTCAAAAAGCTTTTCCTTATTATTTAAAAGACCTTTTAGCATCGAAGCAAATTTGGGCATCAAAAGTATAGCATCCGCGAGACTTATATCAAAGTGCAATTCTTGAAAAATCTGATAAAATTTTTCCATTTGGTTTTTATCTTTCTCGTGGTGCTTTTGTTCGTTTAAACATGACGGATAAGGCAACTTTGTTTTAACGGGAATATCTTTTTCATAAACAACATTTTCCTTTCCCTTGGACGTCGGGACCACCGGAGGTTGGATGTCTTCGGTCCTTCCATTATCAATAGGAATTTCCGTATCCGTTGTCGCCTCGGGTTCACGGGCGACTACCTTGGGAGGTAGAGAAGAAGAGGTAGTCGGAGCCGTTGGTCCATCATAAGAAACACCACTCCTTGTCGTGATCGCTTTAGCATCGCCCCTCGGGTTAGCGATCGTGTTGCTAGGCAAAGTTCCAGAGCCCGAGGGTCGATCATTTAAACGCTTGTTAAGATCATTGATTTGATTTGCTAATAACCTTGTTGTTTCTTCTTGTTTTGTCATAAAAGCTTGTTGGTTTTGAAGCAATTGCTTAATCAAATCTTCCGTGGGCGACGGATTTGGAATAACCGCTTGATTTTGATTATTGAAATTTTGCCCACGGTTTTGAAAATTGCCATGATTCAGATTTGCATTATTAAAATTCCCTTGATTATTCTGAAAATTCCCATTATTTTGAAAATTGTTCCCTTGAGGCGGGGCTTGGTTTTGATTTCCCTGAAAATTCCGATTGTGGTTAACACCTTGGTTTTGAAAACCTTGATTTTGCTGGTTTTGATTTTGATTAACTTGATGTGTACGGTTTTGCACATTGTTATTATGACTCTGATTTTGAAAACCGGGTGGTCCAAGATAATGGCTTGAACGGTAGCTGAGGAGATTTCGATCTCCTTGAAGAGGTAGGTAACCGTTGCCACCCATGTTTGCAGCATACACGTTCTCTTGAGCATAAGCTCCGGTTGACGGACACTCGTTATACGGATGTGGACCACCACAAGTAACACAACCTTGATTCACAACATTGACTTGATGACTTGGTTTTTCAATGGACATTGCATCAACTTTCTTAGTTAAAGCCACAATCATATTTACCAATTCATCATTATTTTTACCATTATTAGACACTTGTGGTTTATTTCTTGACATTCTAACACGAGCTTTATTCTCAATTATCATGAAAGCATCATTCGTATTTCTAGCCAACAAGTTCCCACCCGCAGCAGAGTTGAGTGAGTCTTGGTCAACATGACTTAACCCATTATAGAAAGTGTCAATCTGCTGAAGGGGTGTGAACCTATGGTTCGGACATTTTTCCATCAAATCTTTGAATCGGTCCCAAGCTTCACTAAACGACTCATCAAAAGCTTGTTGGAACCGAAAGATTTGGGAACGTAGATTAGAAGTTTTAGAAGGAGGATAGAAATAATTCACAAACTTGGAAGCAAGATCATTCCAAGTGTGAATCGAATTGGGCGGTTCCTTTTCCAGCCAAGTCCGGGCTGCTCCTTTTAAGGAGAAAGGAAATAACTTCAATTTCACCACATCGTGAGGAACTTGGTTCATTCTAATGGTCTCAGGGATGTCGGTGAAATTTCTGATGTGAGCATAGGGGTCTTCGTTATCAAACCCGTGAAAGGATATACCCGTGATTAAATTGAGTAATCCGTGATTGATTTCAAAGTTGGCATTGATGTCCGGAATCACAATAGCTCTCCTCACACCGTTAAATGGTGATTGGAGTTGTTCTTCCATCGGACGCGGATCAAATGCCGGTTGTTGTCCCATCGGCGGGATAACATTGTGCTGCGGACCACCCATCGGCGGGGGCCCTTTGTGTTGTTCGTTATGGTTCATCCCCTCGTCGTCAAGGAAAGGAACCCGACTCGTATGTCGTAAAACCCACTCGGGGTTTGAGAGCGGAGAAGTAAGATTCTCAGAAGTAGAACAGGTGTGCATACACCAAAAAGAAAATGAAAAAGAAAATATAAAAGAAAATCTTTTATATATATATATATATATATATATATATATATATATATATATATATATATATATATATATATATTCACAAAAACTTTTTATTTCTTTTGTTTTTCTTTTCTTAAAACGTAACGTTAATCGAAAACCATTTCTTTCAAAACCACGCGCGACGGGACGGGAGAGAAGAATGGATCTCTCTTCAGCTAGCAATTTAATGTCTTAGCTATCCGTATTTCCCGCTTATTCGGTTGTAGTAATTGAAATAGTCCGATAGACAACTAAATTACGTTTTCGTTTTTATATTGGGAGACTTATTTGGTTTACAACGCCCTTCCTTTCGGTCGAGTCAAGGCTGTAACTTTTATTATTTTTTTGGTATTTTGTAAACACTTTAGGAAAAGTGTTTGAATTTTTGAATTTTTCAATTTTTATAGATATATATTTACAAAATAGAGGAAGGCTTAACAAAACACGATTTTTCAAAACAATATTCAAAAATTCACTTCAAGCCTTCCCCGGCAGCGGCGCCAAAAATTGATTCGTGTGAAAACCAATTATATAATATAGTAGTATAGTATCGAAGTGATCCGCAAGAAATACGGATCACCCGAGTCGTTTCCAAGTGAAGGTGAATGGAATCAAGAATATCGATTCGTGTAAATCGTGAATTGAGAAGCGGTGAAAAGGAAAATAGTGATCAAATAATTCAAATTATAATAAACAAACACAAATTATGCAAAAAGTACAAGCTAAGGATGCACTAAAGTTAAAAACGGTAATGCAAACGCGTTTATTTAAAACGTAATGTACAAATTTAAAACGTGATTTTAAATTAAAAATGATCCTACAAATGTGAAATAACTTTATAAAAATTTTAAACTAATAAAATAAATTTCCAGAAAAAGAAAAATATTTTTTTGACTTTTTATTAATTTTCTATGAATTTATTTATATTTTTGTATTTTTTTTTAATGATTTAAAAAGTAAATAAATATGAAAAATAACTTGAAAAATACATATTAAGTTTGGAAAAATCTAAAATTACTTAAAATTAATTTTGAAACAGAAAAGATATTTTTTTTTGGCTTTTTCTTTAATTAATATGAATTAAAAACTATTTTTAACTAATTTAAGTATACTAAAAATGTAATTAAATATGAGATTAATCAAGAAAAATGCAATTTTACTTTTTAAAATTATGAAATAACTAAAAACTATTTTTAAGACAGAAAACTGATTTTTTTGGATTTTTATGTAATTTTTAGGAATTAAAAGTAATTAAAAATTAATTAAAAAGGCTACTAACCACATAACAAGCTACTAACCACTGAAATGAACAACAACAAGCAGGTTCTAATATTATTCTAACAAATTATACTACTAAATATGAAATAAGCAATAGAAGTACTAAAATTAAAATGATAAACTTACAACAATATTCCCCTCAGCTCAAATAGAGGGGATTCACTATGCTAGCCTATCTTTGGATAGGCCAAAAGCTTCCCTTTCTCCTTTGGACTACCTGTTAACCAGATTCCACCATGAATATGAATTGTTTGACTTAAGTTGACCAGTGGGATATTTTGAGTATTTGATTATTTAGTCTACCAAACAAGCTCACAGAAGCTCTTAAGCTAAGATGGCCTTGTTATCTACTGAAAAAGCTTAGATGTAAGCTGGATTTAAGAAAAACAGAACTTATTTTTGGATTTTTTAAACATTTTTTTTTTTTGTGATTTTATTTTTTTATAAAAGTTAAGTAAACAAAGAGTATTGCATTTCTACAATTGTAAACTGATTAAATAAGGTTATTGAAACAAGAAATAAGCTAGAATGACAAGGTTTGAGCTAAAAGGAAAATTTATTAAGTAACTTAAAACATGAAATTAAAACGTTAAACTAAGAATTTTATTAAGGTAAACTGAGATTACATGAAACTTTAAGCTAGGAATACATTAGGAAATAAAATTGACAGCATAACATTACATAAAACTACACACCAAAAACGTCTCTAGGGAAGGTATATATAGGAGCAGGGGAGGTTGCAGGTTGCTAGGGTTTAAGCTTGGAAGGCCCTAGAAGCTCAATTCTGGCCACATATCTTCAATTCCTATCTGAATGTCGACATCCCACCAAAACTTATCCGTTAATTAGCACCTTATCTTGTATCCACGTAGGAGGAGCCATTAGTGATCTTCAATTAGCCACATGGGAGGAATAAGTGTCGACATTCTCTGCCATGTCAGGTTCTAGAAGGTCCAATGATAGATTCTTAGTACGAGGTTGTGTTATTTTGACTGGTACGAGGTAACAGGGTAAATTGTGTGGGAGAGAAGCACAGTGAAACGCGCCCTTTTTATTTATTTAACTGTGGTGGGTCGGGTTGGGTAATTGGGTACTAGGGTAAAGGGAAGTGGGCTTGTTATGTTTTTGGGCCAGGAAAAGAACATGGATTATGTTATTATTATTATTATTTTTTTGGGTTAAGGTGTTAAGGACTAGATGGATCCGTGTAGTATATTAGGAGGACCAAACTTGCATTTTCTGAAAATATAAGGACCATAGCTGCCAATCTTGATAAATAATATTCAAGGACTATTGTTGACATCTCATGAATACTTGGAGGGCCTTGTTGTCAAATCTTCAAAATAATCTTCAAAAGGACCAAAAATGACAATCTTGAAAGTTGAAGGACCACATGTGTAATTTCTTCAAACTTATGACCAAGGACCATTCTTGTAATTTCTGAAACTTTGAGGACTCCTTATGACTATATGAGCTTTGACTTTGACCACTAAGCTTCCCCGGCTCCGGCTATTGATACTTTTCCAAATCTCGTGCTCGTTTTGTCATTTTCTCGTGATTTTTCCTCCTTTTCTTAAATATCCGTTCCTGCACATTCACAAACACAAAAACACACATTCTTTGGCAATTTTGGTTAGTTTTTGGTTTATTTGGTCCTATTTTAGCTTAGAAAAAGGTGAGTGAATAAGCACTCACCATGATTTAACCCTCTGATCCTGGATGAATATAACCCCCAAACAATATGATAGGATGCACTTATAGAAAACTAGTCATGATAATAACAAGAGTAGTAATTAGGTTAGCACTACCTCTCTTTATTGATTCCCTTCTATTTTACTTATTTGCTTTGTCATTTACATTTTCGTAGCTATTAATCTATCAATTCATAAAACCCCTCATGACACTAAACTTAGATAATTTCCACACACATAGCTCTTGGGATGACATCGGCTTTACTATCTAGTCATACCTCACACGACCGGGTACACTGCCCGTTAGTGCATTAGGTAGATCTTAGGTAAACGAGACACTTTATAAATATTAAAACCTGGTCGGTAAAACCTGCATCACTTGCAAATGTTGAAAGGCTCCAAATGCGCCTTATAAATGTTGTCACAGCTTACTTGTACGGATCACTTGATAATGACATTTACATGAAAATCCCTGAAGGATTGAAAATGCTGAAAGCTTATAAATCTAAGCCCCTTGAAATGTTTTCAATTAAATTGAAAATATCTTTAAACGGTCTAAAACAATCAGGACGAATGTGGCATAATCGCCTGAGTGAATATCTTTCAAAAGAAGGATATAAAAGTAAAAAAATAAGTCTATGTGTTTTTATCAAAAGATCATAAGCGGGTTTCACAATCATTGCAGTGTATGTTGATAATTTAACTATCATCGGAAATATTGGTGAAATTGAACATACTACAAATTTGTTAAAGAATGAATTTAAAATGAAAGACCTTGGTATGACAACGTTTTGTCTGGGCTTACAAATTGAGCATTTATCAAGTTGAATATTTTTCCATCAATCAAACTATACGGAAAAGATATTGAAACGATTCAATAGGGATAAAGCTCATCCACTAAGTTCACCAATGGTCGGTCGTTCACTTGACCGGGAATTTGATCTATTCTGCCCCAAAGAGCATGATGAGGACATTCTTGGTCCTGAAATACCATATCTAAGTGTGATGTGGGCTTTGATGTACCCTGCTAGTAACAAACGTCCAGATATTGCTTTTTCAGACAA
The DNA here is from genome assembly GCA_030686995.1 of Artemisia argyi. Taxonomy (NCBI): domain Eukaryota; kingdom Viridiplantae; phylum Streptophyta; class Magnoliopsida; order Asterales; family Asteraceae; genus Artemisia; species Artemisia argyi. The sequence continues at coordinate 3,200,590 of CM060702.1, forward strand.
CTTAATAGCAAGATATAGTTCCGAGACAACACGTTGACATTGGAATGGAATCAAACACATTTTTTGTTATCTTTGTGGTACCCGTGATATGGGATTATTTTACCAAAAGAATTCCAAATCAAAGTTGGTTGGATATGCTGATGCTGGTTAGTTGTTTGATCCACATAAGGCACGATCCCAAATAGGGTATGATTTCACATATGGAGACACTGCAATTCCTTGGAGGTCGACAAAGCAATCTTTAACTGCAACATCATAAAATCATGCTGAACTTATGGCACTTTATGAAGCTGGTAGAGAGTGCGTTTGGTTAAGATCAATGATTCAAAACATCCAAGAAGAATGTGGGCTCGAGTGTATTAAAGGAAATCTAACCATGTTATGTGAAGAAAATGCGGCATGTATAGCTCAAATCAAGGAAGGGTATATCAAAGGAGACAAAACAAAAGACATTTCTCCGATTTTTTTTACATATGATCTACAAAAGGATGGAGTTATTGATGTTTGTCAAGTTCGATAAGTGACAATTTGGTAGATTTATTCACAAAGTCTTTGCCAACAAGAGTTTTTGAGCTACTGGTTCGAAAGATCGACCTTCGATGCTTAAAAGATATGCATTAAGTTGAGGAGGAGCATTATGCGTACTGCACTTTTTTTCTTCATCAAATTTTTATCCCATTGGGTTTTTCTTGGTATGGTTTTTAAAGAGGCAGTTTATGGCATGTAATGAACGATGAATATCGAAGGAGGAGTATTATAAATTATGTATGGGCCTATGGATTATGTCTATTCATCCTATTTCTTTAGGAACAAGTTAGGGTTTAGACTATTACCCTTATAAATACATCCATTTGTAACCTCTAGTATTGATCTAATTCAATAATAATTCTTCTCTTTACTCTTGTTCATTACTTTCACAATAAATAAGTATAGAAAACTAAAACAACCCAATTAGAAAATCAATTCTAAAATGAAAAATATCTTTTAAATTAAAACAAGTTTAATTGATAGACAATGTTAGTTTACCTGCAGCCATTATTAATCAGAAGAAAAGAAAAATGTTTGTTGCCTTACAGTGCCTAAAAGGTCGCCATAAAGTCGCATAAAAAAGAAAGCTGAGATGATATGAAAATTAAGGGTTGCTAGGGTTACTACTATGGGTAGCCTTACAAAATGCACTTCACCATAAATATCCATATAATCGCCAAGGCTAATTGAATAAAGAGGTAGTCATTTTATTGCCATTTATGCAAAAAAGAACCATCGAATTTTTTTTTTATAAATTAAAAGTAATCAAAATATTTACTTGTATATTTCAATTAATCAAGACGAGTACTCATGCATATTAATGGGATTTTATAGCGGCACATAATTATTATTGTGAGGGTTGGCGTTTCATATAACATTTATTCATACAATGTAAAATTCAAATTGTAACTGAATTATAAAAGTTGATTTTCAATTTATCTTCTTATAGATCATCACACACATCATCACTGTATGGATCATAATCATAATCTTCAATCCACTCTGTAAATTACTTAAAACGTTAACGAGAAAACAAGTAACAGGAATTGTACATTATGTACATTAAAAGGGATGGCCAAAATAAATACAAGTATTTACCGTTTATTTAATTTAAAATGAAATGTTTTAATTAAATGATTTATTTAAACATGAAAACTCATTAAAACATTTTCCTATATAACGACAAGTTTTCTTAATTAGTTTTAACTTTTAATTTCAAGAAATGGGATATACCCATTATATGTGGTATTGAAATGACAAGTTTCCTTTAAGATTTTTAAATTTTTAAGAAATGAGATACACCCATTATAGTTAAGTTAAGGGATCATATAAAGTGAATTGAATTACTGAGCAAAATCATATACTGAGCAAGAAGTTTTCAATGTTCATACTGGACTTGGACTTGATTCTCTGGATACAAGTTCAACATCTAATTTGCTTCACATTTATCTTAGCATTTAGAGCTTTTCGATAAAACATGTTTCTTAAATCGATTCCTGAGTGGTTGAGCATTAGATTTGTAATCTTTTGAGGTCCTTGAAGTTGCGACATAGTTATTGATATTCATGAAATTCATATGGCTTAGGTATTCAAGTTACAAATAAATATATGGGACACAAAAGAAAAGAGAGGCTGAATAATTAGAGGTCTTTATTAAGAAACTACATCAAACGAATGAGGTTACATGCACTAAAAAATACTAGAAAGGTGCCCGCGCGATGCGGGGGCGGATTGTTGGGGTGAAGAGGAGGGAAGTGGGGTGGTGGAAAGTGGTTGTTGGGGTGGTTGTTGAGGTGGTTATAAATTGTTGGGGGTGGTTGTTGAGGTGGTTATAAATTGTTGAGGGTGGTTGTTGAAGTGGTTATAAATTGTTGGGGGTAATTGTTAGGGGTGGTTGTTTCCATAATTAGTAAGTAAAAGTCTGATATTTTAAGCCTTTCTAATTATAGAATAGTCCTAAATACATTATATAGTAGTATAGATGTTATTTATTCATGCTGACAACCACATACTAATGAATCAATCTATGCATGTTTGGTGCAATCTGTAGGCTTAAAAGAAACCTTTCGATTTACCAAATCATACCCGACCAACAAGTTTCGCTGCGATAAATTCCCAAATATGGGAAAGCCATATTCCCGCGAGAATGTTAGCGCCAAGCAACTCACCCCTTTTTCAGTTTCCAAAAACATGTTCTCTAGTGGCACCACAACATCAGCCCCAGTGAACCTAATAATGTTACCCTCCTTCGGCGACAAGGGGCACGTTGTGTTTTCCAACCAACATGCTATTGTTCTTTCTCCTCCGATTAAAGATGTTTCTGTGATTGTTTTGTTTCGCTATGAATGGAACCAATAAGGTTGTGACAGAAACTTGTAACCGAATAAATAATAACAAAACTCTGATAAAAAAACTTATAACAGAAATTCAGAAACATGTAATTTTATTGATTGAGTGATTGTTTACAGAACCTAACCTATTTATACATAAAGAATCGTTGCCTACATGAAGAGGCATACCTGTACACTAAAAGTAAACTTCGTGACTTTTCCTAATCGTTGTAACCTATCTAAACTAAATAATCGTTACACACTAAAAAACTAATCGACCCATATTGACCGAGCCCATAACCCCAAGTGTTTACAGGCTTTACATAAAACATAATATACACTAACTATCCTTATCTTTGCTTCTATAACATTAATGGTCCAACACATGCTTTTTAAAGTAAGATACAGTAGAATGTAGAGGGGTCTCCCTTAATAAGAGGAGTTGAAACAACATTCGGCCCTGCTATATTGGCATGAGTTCCAAAGTGAATTTTGCTTGTTTGATTAGTGTTATTGTTAGAATATGGTATCAAACAATATGAAAATTTTCCTTTGATTGAAGAGTCTAGTTCGTTAATTATAGAAACCGGACCGCCACCAAGACCAATGATGCCACTAACATCTTTCTCGAACGAACCTTCATTATCATGACCACAACCAAAAACAACTTTTTTAACCGGGGTCGATCCAAACCAAAAGGTATCAACTGCAAGGTCACCCGTTGTGTAGGACAGATCCCCGTAACCCATTACATAATGACACTTATTGCTTGAGTAACACGGTAATTGATCTTTATCTAAGGTTTTACAACCTTTCGATTGACAAGATAGTGCTCGATAAGTTGATGAATTAGAAGGTACAAGGAGTGGGGCAACTTGCTTGTAACAATTTACACAAGGCTTACATTGGGCCCATGTAAGGTCTAATCCGGTGTCAGCGATTCCAACAACTTTTACCGGTGGAATACCGATTTTAACTAACGTTAAATATTCTCCAAAAGCTGCGGAAATATTTACATCAATCGAAGCATTATTTGAGGTAAAACCCGCTCTTTTTTAAAGATGGGATGCTCGAAAAGTAGAGCGCTGAAAAGCATTTTTAAGACGGTCGAACTGAGAATAGGCCGGGTTGTAGAGAGGGGATTGTGGAGAGTCTCGATCAATAAGATCAAGGGAAAAACCACCGTGGTTGTGGTTAGGTTTAGCAAGACAACTTGAAATGTTGATTAAAACAAAGATAAGAGCAAGAGTTTTCATGATTACGTCTAATTAATAATATGATTATGCTTATGATATTCACGAAAATTTGATCAATATTTATAGGTGAATGGCTTTATGAATTATGAACTTAGGATTTTGATATGTTATGGTAAATATATCAATAGTTTATTAAACATGCATATTTATTTAGGGTTAAGTTTGGGTTGAACCCCAGCGCAAGTTTTTGCTTGATACGAACTCAATCTCTAGCTTGTTCCTTTCCTTAGGTTTCTATTTTTAGACAATTCGTATTTGTTTTTTTTTTTGACTTGCCGGTTAGTTTCGAAACTGATTTTAAAGCGAAAACTTATAATGAGAAAGATGAGAAATAAAGATAACCACATATTTGAGATGTGTCGACTTGAATTATATGCATCTCAATTAGTTTCTCAACTGATTTTAAAGCGAAAACGATGCAAAGTAGTACTTGCAAAAAAAATTGACCCGTAAAGGATGAAAAATACATAGAATTTGCCTAACTTGCTAAAATGCATCTAATATATGTATATGCATCTAATTTTTAGTTAGAAAATATATTATGGTGCATCTATAAAATATTAAGGATGCATCTAATTCAAGTCAATGCATCCCTAATATGTGGTTATAGTTATTTCTCATCCTTCTCATTTTAATATTTCTTCTCATTGATCCTAAATTTGTCTTTAAAGTGTAACTTGAGACCTAGTCATTTGTAGTATGATCATGTGAGCTAAAAGATTAATATTTCTGACCATCTTGTTATTTTTTATAGCTTTATATATGTGCTCAAGTCTAAATTACTTGTAACATAGGTGTGTCCATGGATGGATAATGAAGGTGTGTCGATGAAATGTAGTATATGGCATGGCATGTTGCAAATCCATCTTAGTATGAGATATTGAGATTCATATTGACTTGGGCATAAAAGTTGGCAAATGGTAAATTCTCACATATCGAAATGACTAATTACTCATAATAATTATCATCAAATTCTAAAATTCAAATAATGCAGTTTCCTTGCTAGCTATACCAACAAGGGATTTAGCCGTACAATAGCAACATACTTTTTCAAAATTTCGATCTAGTACGCGTACTATTTTTTGCACACTTAATGTAATGAACTTTCATTTTTTGTTCCATTCTACCCAAAAGTTACCAGTTACCAGGAAAAAAGTTTGAAAACCACGAAAAATGACTACGTGACATATTTAATACTTGAGTAAATAGCAACGTACTTTTTCAAATGTACCGAACTAGTACGCGTACTATTTTCGTCCGTCTTTATAAGTTTTTGTTCGTTTTTGTACATTGTCATCCGTTTTTATACACGTTTTCATCTATTTTATACAGGTTTTCATCTATTTTTACACGTTTTCATCCGTTTTCATCCGTTTTTGCATGTTTTTCCGTTTTTGCACATTTTTGTTCGTTTTTGCATGTTTTTGTTCATTTTTACATGTTTTTGTCTGTTTTTACACGTTGTCGTTCATTTTTACATGTTTTTGTTCATTTTTCATTCGTATAAAAATGTATGAAAATAGATGAAAACGTATAAAAATGAACAAAAACATGCAAAAACTAGTTGAAACGTGTAACAACAGATGAAAACGTATAAAATAGACAAAACATGTAAAAGTGAACGTATAAAACAGATGAAAACGTATAAAAACGGACGAAAACGTGCAAAAACATACAAAACGTGCAAAAAAAGACGAAAACATGTAAAATCAAACAAAAACGTGTACAAAAGGACAAAAACGTGCAAAAACGGATGAAAACGAGTAAAAACAGGCAAAACCTGCAAAAAAAATACGAAAACGCATAAAACCGAACAAAAACATGTACAAAAGGGAAAAACGTGCAAAAAGAGATAAAAACGTAAAAAAACAAAATTTTTAGTTATTTTCTACACACGTACCATATGATTATATTTGAGAAAGTATTTGGCTATTTAGTGGCTTTTACAAGTATATAATATATAGTGGAAATCGAACGTGGCTGCTTTTGGGGAAAGAATATCTTGCTAGCCGGTTAAACAAGTTTCATGAGGTAGAATGGAACAAAACTCGAAAGTTCGTTTACATTAAGTGGAACAATAAATCGTACGCGTACTAAATCAAAACATTTGGAAAAGTACGTTGATATTCTATGGCTAAATCCCTACCAAAAAAAACTTTTCTACGCGCTTGTCTGCATGCTTATTTGGTTCCGAGCTCAGTATCAGAACTCTTGGACGCCGCCCTAACAATATCAAAACACAAACGTACGTTAAAGTCTGAATAACAACATTAAAAAGTACATGTCGGATAGTACTTGTAGAAGGAAAAACAATGTCTACTCGGCTTTTGATTGCATAAATAGCTAGCTTGTTTGGAGACAAGGTTATAAAAAGATCGAGGCCACAATCTGCAAGTATATGAGATGTTCATTTCTTTCATACCATATGGCACGTGTTCCTTTAGCAAGTAGGCAGTCTTTCAATATATGTGTGTTTAGAGATGAAACTTTTGGAACACACGATAATAAATAAGATACGAGATATAAGTGATGAATGAACACTTATATAGCTGAGGGGCTTTTGCAACACAATCAAGAGACGATGTCCCTTCAAAAACGATGACCTTACCAGCAAGATGCTCCACCATTGTGAAGTCATGTTCGACCACAAATGCAACCTTGTTGAAGAGTGTCACAAATCTCCTTATAACTCTTAAAGCAACATCACGCTGCTGGGGAGTGAGGTGTGCATTTGGTTCATCTATGAGGTAAATGTGAGTAC